>JAJUPC010000239.1:0-522181 GCA_023614405.1 Avena insularis
ATATTGAGGCCTTTCTTTGCTTCGCGAAGTTGGACTTGTTCCCACCAAAGGTTGGTATACTCATCAAATCCCGAGGGATGCCATGGCCATCATCTTCTCATTGCTATAGTTGTGCATGCGGAAGATCTTGTCGACCTTGAGTTCCCACGAGAGATATTCTCGTGCTCATTGGAACCGTGAACTTGGGCATGGTGAATTTGAGCTTTAAAGTTTCTTATCCATTGCGGTTCCGGCTATGGTTGCCATGATTTGGTGGTCATCATCATCCGAGCCATGTCTTGCTTGGTGATGGTTATGCTGTTTTGGCGGTTGTTGAGGTGCCGCTTGGTGGTGGAACTTGGTTTTGGCGAGCTTGGGGAGCTTGCTCGCTTTGTTGGCGCGTTGAGGACGCAGGAGGAGGTTAATGGTCCTCACGACGGCTTGGGAGCTTGCTCTTGTTCTTGTCGTGGGTGGTGCCGAAGCATTGTCTTGCCTGCGTGGCGAGGAGGACGCCGAGCCGCATGCGCCATGGGTCGCTTCTTCTTCTTGATGTGGAGGAGGCTCGTCATGACCATCATGTTGCCGACGTGGACGATCAAGTCGATGATGACGCCTTGGGGGATCTTCGAGTGCTTCACGTCGACGATGATCTTGGTCGTCCTCTTCGGATGCTTCACTTGTTGTTGAAGGGACATGTCGACGGCGATGGGCTTGGTGGTCCATGCGAGGTTGCTCTTGTTGAATCGCAAGTGCCCTTGGTTGTGGACGGTTCGCTTCATGTCTTGGAGGTCTTGCGGAGAGGTCACCATCATAGCTTGACGTTGCGGCGTGTCGCGGAGATGGTACCGCTTGAGAAGAGCTCATGGATTGAAGAACGGGTCCATCCCGGCGCCTTGAAGCGTGACGGCGAGGTGCACTTGATTCACTTGAGGAGTGCCGAGATGAGCTTGATTCGCAGCGCGGCCTTGCTAGTCCATCAATGAGGCGCTAAGCTTCTCATCCGCTGAGGCGAGTGCACGACCAAGAGCTTCATTTTGATGACCGAGGTTGTGTTGCATGGCATGCATTTGGCCACGGACTTCTTCGAAGCGGTTGTCGATGTTCTTGAATTCCACACGGGCCTCGCTAAATTGTTCATCTTGGCGCCGCCAAGAGCTTCACAACGGTAGTTGAATTCTCCTGACCTTCCAATGGTCCCATCTTGTCATGAATTGTGTGTCGCCCTCCGGAGGTTGTGGTGGTTGGATAGCTCTCCATGCCTGGCCCATGATGAAAAGCCAACAAGGGTTGTATATGGAGAATATAAAAGTGCGGAGAGTTAGCCTTTTACCTCACCTTGAGATTATATCAAACCAATTGCCACACAAATGAGCTAACAACGTGCAAAGTGAAATGGCAAAGAAACTCACACACAAGTATGCTACAACTCTCAAAAGCTTTTGGTGGAAGGTTAGGATTGTGGAAAACCAAACGAACGATCCAAGCAAAAGGTTATTGTTCTACGTGGTAAAGAACCAAAGATCAAAAGAAAAAGGATACGATCTACAAAAACACGGAAAACACACACGTGGAGAAAAACGGGGTTAGCACGACTATGAAAATGAGCACAAAAGGTCCTAACGAAGACTACGCTCGGTTGTCGTGCCAACTCAAGGAGAGACCACAACTCGCTTGCCAAAAGAGGATAAGCAACGGATTTGTGCACTTGCCTTGGTGCGCTCTTTTCCTCTCTCTTGTTGGCTTACAAGCTTGGTATTCTCTTTATATTGGGAGACTATGTATCTTTTTCTATTTTTCTTTTGTTCTTTTTTTTGATTCTTTCTTTTTCTCCTTGCTGTTACTATGTTAACTTTTGTATTTGGCCTTACACTCTCACTTTCCCAAAGGCAAGTGCACAATGCTTAGACAAACACAAAATGAGTTGCTCTCATAGGATAGATACACACAAGGAAGATATAATGGGGTCAAAGTGGCAAGTTATACCTTTGGTATTGTGGACGACTTGCAACCGCTGGGGAAGATGTTCGAGTGTCGCGTGTCGCTGAGCTGCAGTGACTTTGATGCGAAGTTGTTGTGAAAATGGCGACAAACACGCTAAACACGAACAAGTGAAGTGGAAAAGTCAAACGGGTTGAGGCGCCAAAAGAGCAAAGAAAGACAGTCGAGGCGAAAAGTAGTACCGGGTAATATCCGTAGTACCGGGCGAAGCGGTAGTACCGGTGTAGTAAGTGTAGTATGTAGTACCGCTTGCACAACCGGTAGTACCGCAAGGCACGAATCGAACGAGATCAACTTGACAAAATCACAAATTCGTGGGTGATCACCGAAAGGATGGGCTAGGAACAACAGGGGCTATAGATCGACTCCAAAAGCAACAGATCTATGGACCAAAACCACGAAAAAAACTCACCAAATCCAAAGATCGATCCGAAGGCAAATTGGGGCTCTTTTTGGTGGGATTTTCGATTTTAAGGGGATCAAAGAAAATTGGGGGAAATTCGATCAACCGTTTTGATACCAATATGTTATGGGGTAACCCTTGGGTTGGCCCGATCTTTCACGAATCTCCGGAATCAAGGGTAAAGCGGTGGAAGGGGAAAGGGATGGAATCCACTTAACACACGCCACGAAGAACCCGGATTAACTCACGCACACAAAACACGATACATGCCGATAACTCACGCCGGTGGCAACCGGTCCAACATAATCTCTAGGATCGGTGTTGGGCGAAGCTCGCTCTCCACGCCAACAACGGGGGATGAGGTGCTTAGTGAGATCTTGATGACTTGGGGGCGAGAAACCGAGAACCCAAGGCCTTGTACAACTTGAACGCACTAGGCAAGATCCAAGAGGGGGGTGGATAATCCGGTGCTCCTTGTTAGGAGCATGAGACCAACAGATATAAGTTCCTCAAAGGGTTTCCTTAATCTATTATTATCCAAGTCTGGGGTTTACAATAAAGGGTGGGGGCTATATATAGACCACATAAACAGGGGTAGTTTCGGAACAAAATGGAAAAATATAGTAAGGGGTACAGTATGAACCGAGGCGTTCTAGTTCGGGCCAGATCGTAGTATTCGCCGGGTAACCGTAGTACCGGTCGCAACCGTAGTACCGCCTGGGTGGTAGAACGCTGGCGGCCGGAGCTTTCGCCGGAGTCGCTCAGAAGCGAAGCGGTAGAGGGGGCGGCACCGCCACCGTAGTACCGGTTCTGGCCGGTAGTACGCGCGCCTGGGCGTGGAGTGGTTCTTCCCGAGCGCCCCGAGGGGTGCGGTAGTACTGGTACCGGTAGTACCGGTTGCCTTAACCGTAGTACCGCCGAGTCCGGCAATGACCGTTGCTTCCCGACTCTCCGCCCATCGGGTCTCTTCTTCATACCGATGATGCACAAGGTATGCGATGAAGTAGCAGCCATCCAAGGGTGTATCAAGTCACACAAGGAGAGGAGCGAGTTCACCTTAGCTTGTATGATATGGGATCCCTTGTGGGATCGACTTAGGATGGCCCGATCTTCACGAATTTGATGCGGGGAGTGAGGGGAAACCCGATGAACGCGATGAACGCAACACAAATGCAAGGTAACGATACAAACACACGCAAACATAACCCGATTCGATTTTCTCCCATTGGCTCGAACAACCAATCCAATAGAATCCTCGGCGAGAGACCGTTAGGTAGAATCACCAAAGGAGAGATCGGCAAGCGGATGATAGAATCCAAATCAAAGGAGAGAGTAGCAACCAAGTAGAATCCCAAAGGGAGAGACCTAGCACTACTAGAATCCTTGATGAGGAGAGACCAAACACTTGAGGAGGGTCTTGACGACTTGGAGACGAACAACCGAACTCCAAGGCCTTGTACAAGTCATAGATTAACTATAGAGAGGGGTTCCCATCTAGGGTTAGGCACAAGCCTTCTTTCATCATCAACTCCAGGGTTTCAAGGAGGGGGTGGGGGCTTATATATAGGCCAGCCACGAGCTAAGGGTAAAACAAGCATAAATGGGAAGTTCTGGACGTTACATGGGCCAGGCCCAACCCGAGGCGCAGCTGACACACGTGGGTCCGAGACTCCTGTGATGGCCGGAGACTCGGTCTGACCGACATCTTGGCCAATCTCCGTGTCGCCTCCTGAGGGGCCTTCGACTGTCCTGGTGCTGGTTTGGGGTCGGCCCGAGATGGACCGAGACTCGGTGGTAGACCGGAGACTCCGGTCTGGACCGGAGACTCCGGTCAAGCTTCAGCAGCTTCTTGCGTCTTCTCTTCCAGGCCTCTTGCTTGGGGGTCTTGATCACTGGGGTCCTCTTGTCATCTCCTCTTGGTGTCATGGTCATGGTCCTGGTCATAGCATTGGCACGTGTCTCAAGTAGGATTCCATTCACATGATAGCCAAAGGAGGGTGGGGTATGGAATGAGTTCACCTTTGAGGGTGTGGTTGATGTAGCATGGTGTGGACCAATAGTGAATGCCATGTGTTGGGCTGCAACATCCCCCCGCTTCAAAACGAAGTCGCCCTCACGTAAGTTCCATCATCATATAGGGAGGCAGTGTGCAAGGTCTTGAGCTTGTATGTTGTGGGATCTCCTGTCGTAGCCTTGTTCAAATTGGTCAAGATCTTGAAGTTGTGCTTGTCATCAAGGTGTGGTTGGAGATCTTGTAACGTGTTCCTTGTAGGTGGTGAGGTTGTGTATCCCAAAACCGAACAAGGAGAAAGAATTGTATGAAGGATTGTTAGTATTGGGTACGCCAAATCACTCTTCTCACGTGTGGTGGCATGCACGTGGCACTCATGATTTTTCCACTCATGTGGGGCTGGTAGCACTCACTCACGTGTTGGTGGATCACTCTCTCACCACTCATCTCACAAGGGTCCTTAGCTTGCTTTATCTTGGGCAGCGACGTCATGTTGGAAGTGAGAATTTGGCTTGGCCATAGGTTGTAGCACCAATGTCTTGTCTTTCCACTTAAAGGAGTATTGGAGGTACCATCATGTAGTGCACCCTTGTCGTGCCATGGTCTTCCAAGGAGCATGTGACACACGGTCATAGGCACGACATCACACTCGACGGTGTCTTGATATGGACCAATCTTGAAGGAGACGCTGACCTTGTGTTTGATTTGAATGGTGCCATTGTCATCAAGCTTCACTTGACATGATAGGGTCGAGGGTGCCCATGTATGGTAACTTGAGTTTCTCACAAAGATCGATGCTCGCAAGGTTGTGACAACTTCCTCCATCAATGATAACTTTTATGGACTTGCCATCAATTCCGGCTCGGGTTTGGAAGATGTTGAGGCGTTGATCCTCTCTAGGGATGGAGTTGGTCGTCAAAACTTGGGCGATGACAAGTGAGGGGCTTGGATCATGTTCACATAGAAGCGTGTCCTCATCTTGCATTGCGGCATCCTTTGCTATAGCGGCTTGGTTCAAAGCTTCAAATGCCTTCGCCACGGAATATGTTGCGCCTTTCTCATCCGTTAGCATGACTCTTGTGTTGATGCACTCATAAGACTTGTGGCCCTTTCCTCCACACTTGTAGCAAACTACTTGACTTTCCGTTGTTGTGTTGGAGGTGGATGCCATAGGTGTCTTGGATTGCTTGGAGGAGTTTGTTGTTTGGTTTGTTGGCTTGGAGGGGCTACTCGAGTTTAGTGAAGCGGCACGCCTTTGCTTCTCATAAGCATGTTCCTTTTGCAAGTGGCGCCTACCTTGGTTGCTTGGTGAAGAAGGTTCATGAGAGTCTTGTAAGGTTGGAAATCGACTATTTTATGACATGGCTCAAACCGTTGAGGAACTGCTATTGTTTGCTCGAGTTCCTTCACATCGGCTCTCATCATAGTCATCTCCATCTCCTTATAGAACTCTTCAATTGTCTTCGTGCCTTGCTTCAAGTTTTGTAGCTTGTCGAAGAGGTCTTGGCGATAGTGCTCGGGGACAAATCTTGCATACATCACATTTTTCATCTCGGTCCAAGTGGTGACCGGTGGCTCTTCTTGCTTCTCACGATTGGTTTGGTAGTCTTCCCACCAAACATTGGCGTAGTCCTCAAACTCAAGGGATGCCATTGCCACTTTCTTCTCTTCGGAAAAGTTGTGGACTCGGAAGATCTTGTCGACTTTGAGCTCCCATTGAAGATATGCATCGGCATTTTCTTCTCCTTTGAACTTGGGCATAACGAATTTGAGCTTCCCAAACTTGCCATCATCACGCTCATGGTGGTTGTTGCGACGTTCTTGGTGCATACTTGCGTCACTTGGAGGGCGTGGAGGCGGAGGAGGAGGTTCTTGATTGCCTTGAGGTTGTTGTGGAGGTTGCGCTTGATGATGCTCGAAGTCTCTTCTTCGCTGTTGTTCAGCATCATTGACGTTCATAGCTTGACGGTGTCGGTGGTGTTGTGCATGTCGGTTATTATACGAAGCTTGGCGTGCATCCTCATCATCATCACTTGTGTCCCATACCGGTTCTTGATTTTGTTGACGTTGCTCGTGGTGGTCATGAGGAGGATGACGACGCCGATCATTATTGTTAGCTTCATCTTGGCGTTCTTGAGGTTGGTGCACGTCGATGATTGCTTGGTGTGGTGGTGGAGCATGCTCTTGTCTTTGTTGTTGAGGTTGGGGAGCATTTGGGTCCACCGCTTGAGGGCGACGATGACGAGCTTGTGCGTCCCCATTATGGTGGTGGGGTTCTCCGCGCGGAGTGTGACCTTGACGACTTGCCATGTCGACTTGAGGAGCGCAAGGGAGGAACTTGACGAGCTTGAGCGATGACCGTGTCGGTTGCCAATATTGGCGAGTAGCTTGGTGAAGAGCTTGGAATTGAGCATGGTGCTCCTCTTGACGCTGTAAGCCACGGTACTCAAATTATCGAAAAGTATCATCAAGACGGTGCTCGAGTCGCTCAAATTGATTGTTGAATTTTGGCTATGCCCATAAGTTGTGGCGCGTGGCAAAGCCATCTTGGTTGTTGAAATTGCTATCTCCGCTAGCTCCACTTGCCCTAAACATGGTGCACAAACACACTTGATAGATATGGTGAGATTGGTGGAATGGTAATTGCTACCTTGCCTCACCGAGTCAACGATTGAAAGATTGTTGTTGCCGAGAGCAAAGCTTAATAGCGGTACACAAGACACACACACACAAAGGCCTATGGTGGTAGGTTAGAAAGGTGGAAAGCAAATGGAACAATCAAAAGAAAAGGATATTGTCAAAAGTGGGTAAAATCCAACAAAAACAAAGTCAAAGGAAAAGGTCAAAAAGGGTGACGAGAACCTACGACTATACACACACGGTGGAGATTAATGTGGCTAGCACGACTATGAAAAATGAGCAAAGAACAAAATTGGACCTAACGAAGACTAATGCTCGGTGTCGTGCCAACACTAGGAGAGACCGTAGTCTGCTCAAGACAAGGTTGAGAAGCAACGGATTTGTACGCTTGCCTTGCTCTTGCTCGCACTCTTGCTTAGAAGCTTTGGAGTCTCTTTTGCTATTGGTATCTTTTTCTTTGTTCCTTTTGCTTAGAAGCTCTTTTTTTTCACTATGGAGTCAATTTTGTTATTGCCTCTATATCATGACTATGCAAGAGCAAGCGCACAATGCTTCGGCAAACATAGGAGGGCTACTCTCGATAGGTTAGGTAACACACAGGAAGAAGGGGTTAATAATGGTTGTGCAAGTTATACCTTTTGGTGATGTTGAACTTGCAATCGTGGTGAATGGATGGTTCGAGTTCCATGGTGTCGATGTCGAGCACGAGGTGTTGTTGGCGCTGGAAGCTTGTTAGTTGATAGACACTCAAAGTAAACACAAACACACAAGGGGAGTTAGTCAAAAAGGAAAAGGGGTCAAATTTTTGTTCAGGCCGAGACTCGGTGTGATGGGGCCGAGATTCCGTGGTCCGAGACTCGGTGATGACCGGAGACTCCGGGTCTGGTTCCAAAGACGCATCAAACAGTTCGTGAGCGGAAATTCGGCCCTTTAACCCTCCAATCCAGAAAATTTCGACCAAATTGGGCTAGGAAACGCAGGGCAAAGGTAGACCAAATCCAAGGACAAGTTTCTAATGGATCAAAACCACAATCAACTCACCAAATCAAGAGATCGATCCAAAAGCAAATTGGGGCTAAAATTTTGGTATTTTCGAATTTATGGTGGATATGGGGAACTAAGTCAAACTGTGGCAACCAAAAGCTGCTGATACCAGTTGATATGGGATCCCTTGTGGGATTGACCCTAGGGTGGCCCGATCTTCACGGATTTGATGCGGGGAGTGAGGGGAACCCGATGAACGTGATGAACGCAACACAAATGCAAGGTAACGATACAAACACACGCAAACACAACCCGATTCGACGGTTCTGCTGGCTCGAACAACCAATCCAATAGAATCCTCAGCGAGAGACCGTTAGGTAGAATCACCAAAGGAGAGATCGGCAAGCGGATGATAGAATCCAAATCAAAAGGAGAGAGTAGCAACCAAGTAGAATCCCAAAGGGAGAGACCTAGCACTACTAGAATCCTTGATGAGGAGAGACCAAACACTTGAGGAGGGTCTTGACGACTTGGAGACGAACAACCGAACTCCAAGGCCTTGTACAACTCATAGATTAACAATAGAGAGGGGTTCCCATCTAGGGTTAGGCACAAGCCTTCTTTCATCATCAACTCCAAGGTTTCAAGGAGGGGGTGGGGGCTTATATATAGGCCAGCCACGAGCTAAGGGTAAAACAGGCATAAATGGGAAGTTCTGGGCGTTACATGGGCCAGGCCCAACCCGCGGCGCGCAGTTCGAGCACACGTGGTCCGGAGACTCGTGTGATGGCCGGAGACTCCGGACCGAGACTCGGCCAATCTCCTGTCGCCTCCGAGGGGCCTTCAGACCGCCCTGGTGCTGGTTTCGGTCGGTCCGAGATGGACCGAGACTCGGTGGTAGACCGAGACTCGGTCTGACCGAGACTCCGGTCAAGCTTCAGCAACTTCTTGCGTCTTATCTTCCAGGCCTCTTGCTTGGGGGTCTTGATCACTGGGGTCCTCTTGTCACTCCTCTTGGTGTCATGGTCATGGTCCTGGTCATAGCATTGGCACGTGTCTCAAGTAGGATTCCATTCACATGATAGCCAAAGGAGGGTGGGGTATGGAATGAGTTCACCTTTGAGGGTGTGGTTGATGTAGCATGGTGTGGACCAATGGTGAATGCCATGTGTTGGGCTGCAACATTGTAGGAGTTTGGCTCGGGCGCGCGTCATGGGTCCACTTGGGGAGCTTGTGGGAGTAGATGTGGTAGCGTCCATGGGACGGGCTGCATCACTGTTCGTCTTTTGTTGTTACAGGAGGCGCATGGAGGAGGATTGATGGGACACTTTGGTGTCAAGAAGACAGAGGATGTTCTTGCTGCACACTTCTTTTGGCCACGTATTCGTCGAGATGTTGAGAGATTTGTGGCACGCTGCACTACTTGTCAAAAAGCTAAGTCTCGCCTTAATCCACATGGTTTATATATGCCTCTTCCTGTTCCTAGTGTTCCTTGGGAGGATATTTCTATGGACTTTGTTTTGGGATTACCACGAACGCAGAAGGGGAGGGATAGTATTTTTGTTGTTGTGGATCGGTTTTCAGATGGCACACTTTATTCCTTGTCATAAAACGGATGATGCTGCGCATATTGCTGATTTGTTCTTTCGTGAAATTATGCGTTTGCATGGTGTGCCAAATACTATTGTTTCTGATCGTGATACTAAATTTCTTAGTCACTTTTGGAGATGTTTATGGGCTAAGTTGGGGACTAAATTGCTGTTTAGTACTACATGTCATCCCCAAACTGATGGACAAACTGAAGTAGTAAATAGAACTTTGTCTACTATGTTGCGGGCTGTTTTAAAGAAGAACTTAAAATTGTGGGAAGAGTGTTTACCTCATATAGAATTTGCTTATAATCGTTCGCTGCATTCTACCACAAAGATGTGCCCCTTTGAGATCGTATATGGTTTTGTTCCTCGTGCACCTATTGATTTATTGTCTTTACCTTCTTCGGTGCAAAATAATATGGATGCTACACAACGCACTGAAATGATATTAAGCTTGCATAAGACTACTAAAGATAACATTGAACACATGAATGCTAAGTATAAACTTGCTGGGGATAAAGGGAGAAAGCATGTTGTGTTTGATGTTGGAGATCTTGTTTGGTTACATTTGCGTAAAGATCGTTTTCCTAATTTACGCAAGTCTAAGTTAATGTCGCGTGCTGCTGGTCCCTTTAAGGTGTTAGAGAAAATAAATGATAATGCATATAAGCTTGAGTTGGCTGCAGACTTTGGTACGGTTAGTCCTACGTTTAACATTGCAGATTTGAAGCCTTACTTTGGTGAGGAAGATGAGATTGCGTCGAGGACGACTTCAATTCAAAAAGGGGAGCATGATGTGGACATCCCTTCTATTGATACAACCGTTGTACCTACAGCTACACACATACAAGGACCCAACACAAGATCTCGTGCCAAACAACTTAACTATCAGGTACTTTAATTTCTTGGAACTATTCCTCACATACATGAGAATATGATGCTGCCTAAGTCAGATGTATTTCTTACTCTTAGGAATGATGGACCAAGCATGGATGAGAGGGACAAGCATTGGAGCATGGCCATGCATGGAGATGGCAGCAAGCATGTGATGATCCAAGAGAAGGCCGCGGATGAAGATTTCAGAACTTTGAGGCCACCATAATGAAGAAAGAAGGCTTGGACGAAATATTCAAGATTAATACTTCACGAATTCGTCCATAGATTAATATGGTGCTGCGACACCTTTATTTTGGGCCAGGCCCATGTAATTTTTGCAGGATTTTAATTAGCCACTTTTTAGAGTCCGTATTTGAGGGGAAAAGGACTTCTAGGGTTGGATTCGGCCACCACTTCCATGGCTGGCCGAAACCCCACCTTTTCGTCCTTAAATACTCCCCATAGCCGTCACCCTAGACTTGGATTTTGTTTAGACATTAAGTTAGCCATCATAGCAACTTCGCCAAGGCTCGAGCGTCGCAGAGGCCTCTTGTACTTCGCACCTATACAGGATCCCACCTTTTCAATAAAGTTTTCCTCTTAATCCGCAATATCTCGATTGAAATATTGGTTCTTACTTGTTCTCGATTTCAGGTAGGAATTAAGACCCTCGTTGGTCAGGCTGATCGTGTTGCCGCAGTATCGGTAACCTCCAGGAGATTGGCCTAGCGATGGCATTGGCGCGCGTGCTCGCACGTGTAGTCGGATCGTCAAGCCTGAACTCCACCAAATCGATTATCTTCATCTCATCGAAAGATCGGACACCTTTGCCCCATCAGTGGAGTCACTCATCTCACTCTTGTTCTCACTCAAGTGGGCTAAGTGACTCTCATACTCACATGGGATTGGTACCACATCATTACTTAAGCATATGGGGGTAGGCTCGGTTTCCTCAACTCCATACGCCTCCTTTGGTGAAGGGAAAATCCCATGCTCACCATTCTTGACCTTGTCGCCTTCAAGGTTGGATGCCATAAGATGGGCATCATTGCTCGCCTCCATGGTCGAAGGGAAAATCCCATGCTCGACCGTCTTGTGGCCATCTCATAGTAGTGGTGGAGGTAGGCTCATGCTATCCAACTTGGCGAAGTAGAGTTCTACATTTTCCTCATTCGCGAGGTCGTGGAAGTCAAGCGTAGGCGTTGAAGCTTTATGACGTATAGGAAGGCTTGCTCTTGGTGCCATTGTGGTGGTGGCACGAGTAGTTGAAGGTGCCCTATGATGGTGTCGACGGAGGTCATTGGCGTGCCATGCCGCTGGTTGATGTTGGTGAAGCACTTGGTCATCGACATGACGCTCACGACGGTGATCATTTTCCTTGGCACTCTTCTTGTGTTTGTGGTGCCTTCTTGAGCTTGCTTGAGCATTATGGTTGGTGATCATCACGAATTCTTTGTCTTGGTGGCGAATATGCCTTTGACGATGTCTTGTATCCTCTATATGGTGGCGATGCTCATGAGAGGATGTTTGTCGATGAAGATTCTTGTTTCTTGGCGCCTCCTGATGTATATGATGTTTGGACGCCACTCTTGTTTGGATAGGAGGTGGAGCTTGGCGCCTTGGAGGTGATGGAGCTTGGCGCCTTGGAGATGGTGGATCTTGACGCCAACTAGGTGGTGGCACTTAATGCCTTGTCGATGGTGGCACTTGTCGCCTTGGAGATGGATCATCGAAGTAGGTGGTGCCCTTTGGTGTGGCACGCTTGGCCTTGAAGGTCATGGATTCTTGATGATGCGCCTCCTATTGCTTGGCGTAGTAGGCTTCCATCTCCACGCGGTGGAGGAATTCTTCATGGCTCGTGGAGGAGCCATCAAATTCGATGAAGTTCTCCGTGTCCTCCATGCTCGGCGAGACGTCGTCGATGTCGCACTCGAAGTCATCCATGCTTGGGGAGTAATTGTTGGTGTAGTACTCCATATCACCCAAGCATGTGGAGCCATTGTCGGCGTAGTGCTCCATAGGCTCCATGCATGAGGAGTTATTGTTGACGTAGAGATCCATGTCTTCCATGCATGTGGAGTCGTCGTAGGTGTAGTGCTCCGGGTCCTCAAAGCATGCAGAGCCATTGTCGGTGTTGTGCTCCGTCATGTCCTCTATACTTGTGGAGTCATAGTCATGGTGTCTCATCATGGATTCTTCATAGATATCATCCTTGGTTCCGGAGTCCGTAGACATGATGCACAATACCAAGCAGTGTATATGGAAGTGGTAGTGGGACTTAGGGATACAACGTCAAACCTTACTTTACCTTGGAAGATCGTATCGTACAAGTGGCCACACTTGAGAGCAATAAACCAAGAAAAGTGAAGTTCACGCGGAACACCAAAACCAACTACGAACCAAAAAACACACACACACAAGGCCTATGGTGGATAGGTATGGAAAGTGGCATGTCAAGAACCAATCCGAAATCAAGATGTTGTAATGGAAAGTAAAGAACCACAATGATCACAAAGCAAAACAAGTCAATCCACAAGATAGGAAATATGTACAAGGAAACACACACGGTGGGATAAATGGGACTTGTGTGACGGAGAAAGTGAGCTAAGAACCAAATGATTACCTAGCGAAGACTATTAGCTCGTGTCACACAAGTACAAGGAGAGACGCTAGTTTGATTACACAAAATTGGTGGGCTACAAGATATGCACAATAAGTACCACCTATATGATGTTCATCGAGCTTGCGCTTCCTATTCTATGAGGCACATGTATATTTCTTTCTTTTTCTCTTTTCCTTTTTTCTCTTTTTTTTCTTTTTGTATCACTCTTTTTCTTTTTATTTCTTTTTCACTTGCCTCTTCCTTGTGCCAACAACTATACAAGATAACTATATGAGATAGCGCTCACAATGTTTGCTCGGAATTCTACAAGGTATCAAATGTGCATAGCCCAAGTAATCATAAGAGGAACTACTCTCAATAGGTGTTTGTTGCTCGCAAAGATAGTGGGGTTCACAAAGGAATGCAAGTGGGGAGAAGTCGTGGAATGTTTATATCTTCACCCTTTATTGTTGGATTCCGCCTTGCTCACGGAATTTGGATGGAGTAGATAGCATGAACAACGTGTATGATGATGTAGAGCTCCTTCTCCTCTTCGAAACGAGCTAAAGAACACCAAAATCCGAGTTCGAATGCAAAAGTTATGCTCAAAACGGTGAGAGGCTGAAATCTGGGAACCTGATGTTTTCTTTCTGTACTGGGCGGTAGTACCGGATATTGGGAGCGGTAGTACCGGTGAGCGGTAGTACCGGATATTGGGAGCGGTAGTACCGGTGAGCGGTAGTACCGGATATTTGGACCGGTAGTACCGCTTGGTCCAGGGACGCCCAGATCTGACGCGTTTTCGCGATTTTGGGGCGATTTGGGCGGAAAATCTTCAAGAAAACACCAAATCGACGGGGAAATCAAGGAATTAGGCTATGGGAACGCAAAGGAAGGTCGATCAACAAGTTTAGCAAGTAATCCACGGATCAAAACCTACCAAAACGCACTCAAATCACAGATCGATCCAAAACATGAATTGGGGCTATTTTTGGTGGAATTTTCGAATTTATGGGGAAAAGACCAAATCAATGAGAAATCCGTGGCAACCAAAAGCTGCTGATACCAGATGATGGAGGGGTTAACCTCTTGGGTGGCCCGATCTTCACGGATCTCGTGGTCAAATCGATGGGAAAGCGAGGGGAAAGGGAGAAGGTAGCGGAAGCGAACACACACCTCGCGAAGAACACGATTAACACACGCTAAACTCACACGATACAAGGCTGATTGCTCCCGAATGGCGGCCACCGGTCCGATAGAATCCTCGCAAGGAGAGATCGGTCAACGTGCTCCCTGAAATCCACATCGGAGAGGGAAGAACACCTTGGGGAGGGTCTTGACAACTTGGAGACGAGACATCGAACTCCAAGGCCTTGTTCAACGATGGATGCATGATGCAAAGTCCAATCGAGGTTGGTGACGATTGTCGGTCCCCTTGGATAAGGGGATGAGGCAAAACTAGAGATTCCACACAAGGGGGTTGTCCTTAGTCTATCATCTATGCCTAAGGGATACATGAGGGGTGGGGGCTCTATTTATAGGCCAGCCACTAAACAAGGGTAGTTTGGGGATAAACTAGGCGAATAGGTAAGTAAAGGGGGATACATGGGCTGTGGCCCAACTGGTGCGCGCAGGCACAGGCATGACCGGTAGTACCGGACTTGGGACCGGTAGTACCGGTCGCAACCGGTAGTGCCGCTCCGGGACCGGTAGTACCGCTTGCGGTCCTGGGGCTTCTGTTGACGCCGTCTGTAGGGAGCGGTAGTCGGGGGGCGGTAGTACCGGTCGCCTGATCCGGTAGTACCACTGGAGACAGAGAGCATTTGGCGATCTGTCTTCTTCCTCCTCCTCTTCCAAGCTTCCGTCTTGTCGGGCTTGATGCTGCGGGCTTCCTCCCTTGCCTCCGTACTGGTCGGTGTTGATGGAGGGGTTAACCTCTTGGGTGGCCCGATCTTCACGGATCTCGTGGTCAAATCGATGGGAAAGCGAGGGGAAAGGGAGAAGGTAGCGGAAGCGAACACACACCTCGCGAAGAACACGATGAACACATGCAAAACTCACACGATACAAGGCCGATTGCTCGAACGGCCACCGGTCCGATAGAATCCTTGCAAGGAAAGATCGGTCAACGTGCTCCCTCAAATCCACATCGGAGAGGGAAGAACACCTTGGGGAGGGTCTTGACAACTTGGAGACGAGACATCGAACTCCAAGGCCTTGTTCAACGATGGATGCGTGATGCGAAGTCCAATCGAGGTTGGTGACGATAGTCGGTCCCCTTGGTAATGGGGATCAGGCAAAACTAGAGATTCCACAATGGGGGTTTTCTTTAGTCTATCATCTATGCCTAAGGGATACATGAGGGGTGGGGGCTCTATTTATAGGCCAACCACATAAACAGGGGTAGTTTAGGGATAAAACTAGGGTTTGGACGAGCTAGAGGGGTACAAGGGGAAGGCCAAAGCGCTAGCAGTGACACACATCGACCGACTTGGGACGGTCCGTAGTACAGTCCAGATCCGTAGTACCGCTTGCGATCCGGGACTTCACGCTGCCTCAGATACGGTAGTAGTGGGGTGAGTACTGGCCGGTAGTACCGGTCGCCAGACCCGGTAGTACCGCTGGAGACAGAGAGCATTTGGCAATGTGTCTTCTTCCGTCTCCTCTTCCAAGCGTCCGTCTTGTCAGGCTTGATGTTCCGGGCTTCCTCCCTTGCCTCCGTACTGGTCGGTGTGAACCTATCATGCATATGTGACGGAGTATGAAGTAGCATACCATTCAATAGGGTAGGAAGGGGGCTCGCCTAGAGGAATGGATTCACCTTTGGAGTCCATGACGACTTGGCGTAAGTTGGAGACCAAGATGTGGTAACGACCGTAGGTCGGGCTACATCAGCCCCCCCTTCAAAAAGAGTCGTCCTCGACTCTACATGCTCATCACAAAGTAGAAGCGGTCGAAGGACATCCTTGATCCTGGGGTTCACCATATAGTCGTCCTCGGGAAGATTGACTTGACAACACTTCAATGTTCCTTCACCTTCCTTGAAGCCTACAAAGCTCACGACAAAAGCAAAGCAACACTCAAAGCGTAGCCAATTCATGAAGATTATTGCATGAGTCCTCAAGTAGAAGGAAGTCACCTTATCGTGTAGAGATAGCTCGATGAAGGGTAGCCATAGGTAACTCTCTTCGGTTCTTCTTGTCAACATATAGTCCATAGAGGTTGACGTGTATGCATTTGTACCTTCATACAACAAAGACCAATCAATATATGTTTGTGTGTGATAGAGGAGCATGTCATTTGTGGCATGTCCATTCTTGTTCACAACACGATTAGCACAACTCAAGTATAGCAAACGGGATGCATATGCATGGTCAATGTGTATGGAAATCGTTTGAACATCATCCAAATGTGGAAACTCAAAAACTCCATATAACATAGTAGGGTGGCACGCAAAGAAATTGACTAAGATATATATCAACATCTTTGATGCAAGAATAGGAGAATTTGGCAAAAACACACGAGGAAGCATATCCAAAACAAAAGCATTATGTGTGCAAACCAACCATTGGAAAGATAATTTGCTCAATATGTTGGATGCCATACACATATCATCGATAGCAAATATCATGGGAATATGAGTATCCCAAGTGGAAGAAAAAACAATATATTTGCAAACAAACCAAATGAAAGAGCAAGTGGTCCTTATGTTTGTTGCAACAACAAGACGAGATTCTTGGAAGCTCTCATGACAATACAAGTTCTTAAAGGAATTGTGGTTGCACACAAAACATTGAGAAGGTAAATTGTTCAACATTTTTGTTGCAACACACAAAGCATCATTATCTAAAAGCGAAGAAACATGAATGTCACAAGGGGAGATAATACCATTAACATGCTTGCAATCAAACCATAGGAAAGAGCAATTTGCCAACATGAAATATGCAAAGCATGCAAAAGGTATCAGAGCTGGGTTCGATCTTGAACTCACTTGTGGGATGCTCTCAAGAGCTCTTTTTGTCAACTCGTGCTCAACCGAGGTTGACATGATAATGCGGGTACCTACACACATCATACACAAGAGGAAGAATGTGTGTGCATGGTAGAGATACACATCATCCATCATGACGTATCTCTTCTTGTGCACATCACCATTAATTTCAATCAAGTATGAAATAGATGCATGGTGAGTATGCAAGTGGGGAACATGCTTATCATGGCAATCATCAAAATCTCCAAAAATTGAGAAAGCTATGGGGGCCATCTCATTAGAACGCATATGATCAATATTGTTGCAAGCAAAACAAGTGAAATAGCAAGCATTCATCTTATCGCAAGCAACGGGAGAAATTGAATGACTAGCATGACAAGACAAGTCCGAAGCAATTGGAGGATACACACAAGATGCATAGCATGGCATATTTATGGCAATGATATCGCAATCAAACAATTCCACATGATCAATATTATGCAAAGGTGAAGCATCACATGGGAATGTGGATGAAGCATAAGTAATGTCACAAGTATCATCCATAACATGCATATTCTCACAATTCATCATGTCCACTAGTGGGATCATGGCATCATCACACCCTTATTGTTACCTTGGTCATACCTCTCATATGAAGTGGGTGTTGTGGAAGTAGTGGCCTCCTTGTGGACGACTTCGTCTTCTTGATGTAGCCATGACATAGCATCTACCATGTACATCTTCTCCAATTGAGGCATCATTGCTTCATGGCTTGGCGCTTCTTCATCCATGGAACCTAGCGTAACACAAGAGAACACACTAGAGGTAGAGGTTAAGTTGTTAGAAATCGAAATGGTCTCACTTGACCTATCAACTACCACTCTCAACTCACTAGGAGTATCGCTCATGCCCTCCAAGTGGAAGCACTCAATCTCACATAAGGTGGAGTCACTCATCTCACTCTTGTTCTCACTCAAGTGGGCTAAGTGGCTCTCATACTCACATGGGATTGGTACCACATCATCACTCAACCATATGGGGGTAGGCTCGGTTTCCTCAACTCCATGCGCCTCCTTTGGTGAAGGGAAAATCCCATGCTCACCATTCTTGACCTTGTCGCCTTCAAGGTTGGATTCCATAAGGTGGGCATCATCGCTCTCCTCCATGGTCGAAGGGAAAATCCCATGCTCGACCGTCTTGTGGCCATCTTGTAGTAGTGGTGGAGGTAGGCTCATGCTATCCAACTTGGCGAAGTAGAGGTTTACATTTTCCCTGCTCGGGTCGTGGAAGTCAAGCGTAGGCGTTGAAGCTTGATGGCGTGGAGGAAGGCTTGCTCTTGGTGCCATTGTGGTGGTGGCCCGAGTAGTTGAAGGTGCCCTATGATGGTGTCGACGGAGGTCATTGGCGTGCCTTGCCGATGGTTGATGTAGGTGGCGCACTTGGTCGTCCACATGACACTCGCGACGATGATCACTTTCCTTGGCACTCTTCTTGTGCTTATGGTGCCTTCTTGAGCTTGCTTGAGCATTATGGTTGGTGCTCATCACGAATTCTTCGTCTTGGTGGCGAAGATGCCTTTGACGATGTCTTGTATCCTCTTTATGGTGGCGATGCTCATGAGAGGATGTTTGTCGATGAAGAGTCTTGTTTCTTGGCGCCTCTTGATGTATATGATGTTTGGACGCCACTCTTGTTTGGATAGGAGGTGGATCTTGGCGCCTTGGAGGTGATGTAGCTTGGTGCCTTGGAGATGGTGGAGCTTGACACCTTGGAGGTGATGGAGCTTGGCGCCTTGGAGATGGTGGCGCTTGATGCCATCTAGGTGGTGGCACTTGTCGACTTGGAGGTGGATCATCGAAGTAGGTGGTGCCCTTTGGTGTGGCACGCTTGGCCTTGAAGGTCATGGAATCTTGATGATGCGCCTCCTCTTGCTTGGCATAGTAGGCTTCCATCTCCACACGGTGGAGGAATTCTTCATGGCTCATGGAGGATCCATCAAAGTCGATGAAGTTCTCTGTGTCCTCCATGCTTGGCGAGGCGTCATCGATGTCGCACTCGAAGTCATCCATGCTTGGGGAGTAATTGTTGGTGTGGTACTCCATATCACCCAAGCATGTGGAGCCAATGTCGGTGTAGTGCTCCATAGGCTCCATGCATGAGGAGCCATTGTCGACGTAGAGCTCCATGTCTTCCATGCATGTGGAGTCGTCGTAGGTGTAGTGCTCTGGGTCCTTAAAGCATGCGGAGCCATTGTCGGTGTTGTGCTCCGTCATGTCCTCTATACTTGTGGAGTCGTAGTCATGGTGGCTCATCATGGATTCTTCATAGATATCATCCTCGGTTCCGGAGTACCTAAACATGATGCACAAGACCAAGCGGTGTATATGGAAGTGGTAGTGGGAGTTAGGGATACAACGTCAAACCTTACTTTACCTTGGAAGATCGTATCGTACAAGTGGCCACACTTGCGAGCAATAAACCAAGCAAAGTGAAGTTCACGCGGAACACCAAAACCAACTACTAACCAAAACACACACACACACAAGGCCTATGGTGGATAGGTATGGAAAGTGGCATGTCAAGAAACAATCCGAAATCAAGATATTGTAATGGCAAGTAAAGAACCACAATGATCACAAAGCAAACAAGTCAATCCACAAGATAGGAAATATGTACAAGGAAACACACACGGTGGGATAAATGGGACTTGTGCGACGGAGAAATTGAGCTAAGAACCAAATGATTACCTAGCGAAGACTATAAGCTCGTGTCACACAAGTACAAGGAGAGACGCTAGTTCGATTGCACAAAATTGGTGGGCTACAAGATATGCACAATAAGTACCACCTATATGATGTTCATCGAGCTTGCGCTTCCTATTCTATGAGGCACATGTATCTCTCTTTCTTTTTCTTTTCTTTTTTTTTCTATTTATTTTTCTTTTTATATCACTCTTTTTCTTTTTATTTCTTTTTCACTTGCCTCTTCCTTGTGCCAACAACTATACAAGATAACTATATGAGGTAGCGCTCACAATGTTTGCTCGGAATTCTACAAGGTATCAAATGTGCATAGCCCAAGCAATCATAAGAGGAACTAGTCCTAATAGGTGTTTGTTGCTCGCAAAGATAGTGGGGTTCACAAAGGAATGCAAGTGTGGAGAAGTCGCGGAATGTTTATACCT
The DNA here is from genome assembly GCA_023614405.1 of Avena insularis. NCBI lineage: Eukaryota > Viridiplantae > Streptophyta > Magnoliopsida > Poales > Poaceae > Avena > Avena insularis. Next base: position 20,240 of record JAJUPC010000239.1, read on the forward strand.
TTCGTCGACGATCTTCACCCATTATTGTTGGATTCCGCCTTGCTCACGGAATTTGGATGGAGTAGATAGCATGAACAACGTGGATGATGATTTAGAGCTCCTTCTCCTCTTCGAAACGAGCTAAAGAACACCAAAATCCGAGTTCGAATGCAAAAGTTATGCTCAAAACGGTGAGAGGCTGAAATCTGGGAACCTGCTGTTTTCTTTCTGTATTGGGCGGTAGTACCGAATTTTGGGCCCGGTAGTACCGGAAAAGGGCGGTAGTACTGGATTTTAAGCCCAGTAGTACCGCTGGGTCCAGAAACTCCCAGTTTTGACGCGGTTTCGTGATTTTGGGGTGATTTGGGCAGAAAATCTTCAAGAAGAACACCAAATCGACGGGGGAAATCAAGGAATTAGGCTATGGGAACGCAAAGGAAGGTAGATCAACAAGTTTAGCAAGTAATCCATGGATCAAAACCTACCAAAACGCACTCAAATCACAGATCGATCCAAAACACGAATTGGGGCTATTTTTGGTGGAATTTTCGAATTAATGGGGGAAAAGACCAAATCGATGAGAAATCCGTGGAAACCAAAAGCTGCTGATACCAGATGATGGAGGGGTTAACCTCTTGGGTGGCCCGATCTTCACGGATATCGTGGTCAAATCGATGGGAAAGCGAGGGGAAAGGGAGAAGGTAGCGAAAGCGAACACACACCTCGTGAAGAACACGATGAACACACGCAAAACTCACACGATACAAGGCCGATTGCTCCCGAACGGCGGCCACCGGTCCGATAGAATCCTCGCAAGGAAAGATCGGTCAACGTGCTCCCTCAAATCCACATCGAAGAGGGAAGAACACCTTGGGGAGGGTCTTGACAACTTGGAGACGAGACATCGAACTCCAAGGCCTTGTTCAACGATGGATGCGTGATGCAAAGTCCAATCGAGGTTGGTGACGATAGTCGGTCCCCTTGGTAAAGGGGATGAGGCAAAACTAGAGATTCCACAATGGGGGTTTTCTTTAGTCTATCATCTATGCCTAAGGGATACATGAGGGGTGGGGGCTCTATTTATAGGCCAACCACATAAACAGGGGTAGTTTAGGGATAAAACTAGGGTTTGGACGAGCTAGAGGGGTACAAGGGCCGAAGGCCCAACAGGTGCGCGCAGGCACACAGGACCGGTAGTACCGGACTTGGGTCCGGTAGTACCGGGTCCAGATCCGGTAGTACCGCTTGCAGTCCTGGGACTTCTGTTGGCGTCGTCTGTATGGGGCGGTAGTAGTGGGCGGTAGTACCGCTGGCCGGTAGTACCGCTGGAGACAGAGAGCATTTGGCAATCTGTCTTCTTCCGTCTCCTCTTCCAAGCCTCCGTCTTGTCGGGCTTGATGTTCCGGGCTTCCTCCCTTGCCTCCGTACTGGTCGGTGTGAACCTATCATGCATATGTGACGGAGTATGAAGTAGCATACCATTCAATAGGGTAGGAAGTGGCCTCGCATAGAGGAATGGATTCACCTTTGGAGTCCATGACGACTTGGCGTAAGTTGGAGACCTTGATGTAGTAACGACCATAGGTCAGGCTGCATCAGTCCGTGTCGAGCTCCGAGTCCGGTCGTAAGTCCAGAATGACGAGGTTTGATCTCATCAATGCCCATTGTTATGGACTTGGGTTTTGGAGAAGATGGGGATGCTGGAGATCGTGGAACGGTTAACAGACAAGCAACCAGGGGACACGAGATTTACCCAGGTTCAGGCCCCCGGAGGGAAAACCCTACTCCTGCTTGTCTGCTCTTGATTACGGCGGAACCGAAGATTACAGGGGTACGCAGATTCGATCTGGCGTGGAGGTGTGTATGCGAAAGTATGAGTCAAGAGATCTAGGTCATGCCCTCCTGGCCTTTATATAGACTTAGGCAGGTCCCGGGCATAGTCCTAGTCGGTTACAGGTTCTAGGGTTTTACCCCTTTGAATTTCCTATCTACTCTAGTCTTGCTCTCCAAGGATCCGAAGGCGTCATGGGCCTAGGCCACTCGAAAGTCTTCATGGGACAACGTACTTTTGCCGTGGGCCTTCCTTGGGCTGGACTAGGTATGCTATGATCATGTACCCATAGGGTATAACCACGTCAGTAGCCCCCGAGTGATCAGTCGAATCGTAGATTCGGCTGAGGACTCTTCAATCCTTCGGGTGCAACTATGTATTAACAGTATGTGTGTAGGGACTGTTGATGCGTGCTCGACTCACCGACGGATCAGTGGTCGCTTAACTGCCTTAGGACGAAAAACACGATCTTCCTCGTGTTCGAGTCCTCAACTCAAATCGAACATATGTCGGCGTAATTCGACTCAGGCCGGAGGACTTACAGGAGTGGAATTCCGTGATTTTAATTGATGTACCCAATGCGTCTGGGATTTTTCATCGCACTGTTAGCTGGTTTTTACTAGTAGAGCGCAATGCAGGTGTGCTGTGCCATCAGATGATATCTGTAGGTCTTATCTTTGTGTCGCAGACACATCATCCGAATGTTTGTCACCGCAGAGGTGTTTCGGGTGGCCAAGGAGATCGTTGCTCACTCAGCGTTTTGTTGGGGCAGAGTTGCCGAAAAGTTTTTGCATGCAGATCCGAAAGATCGCAGTCGAAGATTTCATAGGGTGCGCGACCAGCGCTCCCTATGGGAGTAGCCCCCGAGTGTCTGTTCAAGTCGTAGACTCGAGCGGAGACTTTAGTTCAAGTACTTTGTTTATTTTTAAGTCCGTAGGACACAAAAAAAATTCGGATGCTTAAATCCATCCTCCCTATGGGAGTAGCCCCCGAGTCCGTAGTGGAGTCGTACACTCGACGTAGGACTCGAAGAAATATTTTGTCTTTATTCGCCTCGGTGCCAGCGCCTCGATAGGAGTATCCCCCGAGTATTTAGTCGAATCGAAGATTTGAGTGAGTACTCTTAACTGTGGAGCCGAAGAATTGTAGTTGATGCTAGTATAGCTTTTGATGACATCAGTGCTGACGATCAATGACCTCAAGCGTCTGCTATGCCAGAGATGACTTGACTGGACGAACGTGGGTCCCACTTGCTGACCTTGAATTGACCGGTCACGCGCGGCGTGGAGATAATTACGGCGTCGCCTCGATTTACGCGCGTAGTGGACGGCGTGGTAACGACGGTTCGTTGTGATGCTGACACGTGTATGGTCAGATCTGCCATTGGCGTTAGGTCTTCTGGATAGACGGCTGCCGTGCATCGTCTTCGTCGTTATAATCTTTGGGGAAAGCTGTAGTTTGTTTTCACCGCATCAGTTCTTGTTTTCACTGCCTCCTTGTGCTCTAGCAATTCTTGCTGCGCGCTGGGATTTCCTTCCACATTTCCATCTTCCCTTCTGCGCTTTCACCGCAGACCGCCAAGCGATGGGGAAACCAAGAAATCGCTATCTCAGCTTGGGACCAGCGCCACGAGGAAAGAAAGGCGCCACCGCTACCCGTGTCACCGATGGTGGCCGGCGATCGTAGACGCGGAGAGTGATCTCCGAAGCTTCACGAGCGGGTTTGATCCCGCAAGATAGGGAGGCCGTGACTTCCGGCAATGAGGTAATCCCCGCCCCTAGCTGGGTATCGGGTTATGTTTCGCCGTTATGTGTGTGGGTTTTTTCCAGTCCACAACTTCCTCCGTGGATCGCTTCTTTCTATGGCATTCAGCTTCATCATCTGTCGCCCAATTCTCTTCTCCACATTGCTTGCTTCATCACTTTTTATGCAGTCTGGCTAGGCATTGAGTCACTTTGGCCTCTTTCGGAAACTTTATTCCGTGAAGAGGCCCGTTCGGATGGTGTTTATCCCATTGGGGGTTGCATCATCTCCCTTAGTCCCAATCTTCTTTTCTTTTCTTTTTCCATGTCCGAATCTGTCCAGTACTGGCGGAGGCGATGGTTTTATATTCGCGACTCCGTAGTGCCTGGGCAAGATTTTGGTCTTGTTCCTTTTGACCCTTCCCAAAAGATTGAGCCGAAAAGGTCTTGGAAAAACAACATCTTGGATGGCGAGGTGGCGGAGATAGAGGCCCTTTACCGTCGGGTGGAGGATCTCCAGCTGATTCCGGAGAAGGAAGTGAACGGCGTAGACATCATCCGGACGTTTCTCGAACGTCAGGTGCAACCTCTCCAAGCGAGGGCGCACCCGATGTTTCTTTATTCCGGGCGCCGTGATCCGATGAGGGTTTCGGCTGAGAAAATCTCCGAGAGGGATCTTGACAGGACCCTTCGCTCGCTGCTGAACTTCAAGGCCGGAGAGGAAATCCTGGGGAAGTCGCTGACTCCGCCGTTTTCTTCGGCGTTGGATGTTCCACAGGTGATAGGGCAAAGGTGTCCGATCTTTCGATGAGATGGTGATAGTCGATTTGGTGGAGTTCGGGCTTGACGATCCGACTACACGTGCGAGCACGAGCGCCAATGCAATCGCTAGGCCAATCTCCTGGAGGTTACCGATCCTGTGGGAACACGATCAGCCTGACCAGCGAGGGTCTTAATTCCTACCTGAAATCGAGAACAAATAAGAACTAATATTGCAATCAAGATATTGCGGATTAAGATGAAAGCTTTATTGAAAAGGTGGGATCCTGAATAGGTGCGAAGTACAAGAGGCCTCTGCGACGCTCGAGCCTTGGCGAAGTTGCGACTATGGCTAACTTAATGTCTAAACAAAATCCGAGTCTAGGGTGACGGCTATGGGGAGTATTTAAGGGCGAAAAGGTGGGGTTTCTGCCAGCCATGGAAGTGGTGGCCGAATCCAACCCTAAAAGTCCTTTTCCCCTCAAATACGGACTCTAAAAAGTAGCTAATTAAAATCCTGCGAAAATTACATGGGCCTGGCCCAAAATAAAGGTGTCGCAGCACCATATTAAGCTATGGACGAATTTGTAAAGTATTGATCTTGAATATTTCGTCCAAGCCTTCTTTCTTCATTATGGTGGCCTCAAAGTTCTGAAATCTTCATCCGTGGCCTTTTCTTGGATCATCACATGCTTGCTGCCATCTCCATGCATGGCCATGCTCCAATGCTTGTCCCTCTCATCCATGCTTGGTCCATCATTCCTAAGAGTAAGAAATACATCTGATTTAGGCAGCATCATATTCTCATGTATGTGAGGAATAGTTCCAAGAACGAAAGTACCTTATAGTTAAGTTGTTTGGAACGAGATCTTGTGATGGGTCCTTGTATGTGTGTTGCTGTAGGTACAACGGTTGTATCAATAGAAGGGATGTCCACATCATGCTCCCCTTCTTGAATTGAAGTCCTCCTCGACGCAATCTCATCTTCCTCACCAAAGTAAGGCTTCAAATCTGCAATGTTAAACGTAGGACTAACCGTACCAAAGTCTGCAGGCAACTCAAGTTTATATGCATTATCATTTATTTTCTCTAACACCTTAAAGGGACCAACAACACGTGGCATTAACTTAGACTTGCATAAATCAGGAAAACGATCTTTACGCAAATGTAACCAAACAAGATCGCCAACATCAAACACAACATGCTTTCTCCCTTTATCCCCAGCAAGTTTATACTTAGCATTCATGTGTTCAATGTTATCTTTAGTAGTCTTATGCAAGTTTAATATCATTTCAGCGCGTTGTGTAGCATCCAAATTATGTTGCACCGAAGAAGGTAAAGGCAATAAATCAATTGGTGCACGAGGAACAAAACCATACACAATCTCAAATGGGCACATCTTTGTGGAAGAATGCAACGAACGATTATAAGCAAATTCTATATGAGGTAAACACTCTTCCCACAATTTTAAGTTCTTCTTTAAAACAGCCCACAACATAGTAGACAAAGTTCTATTTACTACTTCAGTTTGACCATCAGTTTGGGGATGACATGTAGTACTAAAGAGCAATTTAGTCCCGAACTTAGCCCATAAACATCTCCAAAAGTGGCTAAGAAATTTAGTATCATGATCAGAGACAATAGTATTTGGCACACCATGCAAACGAACAATTTCACGAAAGAACAAATCAGCAATATGCGCAGCATCATCCGTTTTGTGACAAGGAATAAAGTGTGCCATCTTAGAAAACCGATCCACAATAACAAAAATACTATCCCTCCCCTTCTGTGTTCGTGGCAATCCCAAAACAAAGTCCATAGAAATATCCTCCCAAGGAACACTAGGAACAGGAAGAGGCATATATAAACCATGTGGATTAAGGCGAGACTTAGCTTTTTGACAAGTAGTGCAGTGCCACAAATCTCTCAACATCTTGACGACACGTGGCCAAAAGAAGTGTGCAAGAAGAACATCCTCCGCCTTCTTGACACCAAAGTGTCCCATCAATCCTCCTCCATGCGCCTCAGAATAATAAAAGACGAATGTAACTATCTGGAATGCATAGTTTGTTAGCACGGAACACAAATCCATCATTGAAGACGAACTTGTTCCAAGTTCTACCATCTCTACAATTCTGCAACACATCTTTAAATTCAGCATCATGCACATATTGTTCCTTAATAATTTTCAATCCAAATATTTTGAAGTCAAGTTGAGATAACAAAGCATAACGGCGCGATAAAGCATCAGCAATAATATTATCTTTACCCTTTTTGTGTTTGATAACATAAGGAAAAGACTCAATAAATTCAACCCACTTTGCATGACGACGATTCAACTTAGCTTGACTACGAATATGCTTCAAAGATTCATGATCAGAATGAATAACAAATTCTTTAGGCCATAGATAATGTTGCCAAGTTTCTAATGTCCGAACCAACGCATATAATTCTTTATCATAAGTAGAATAGTTCAGACTAGCCCCACTCAATTTCTCACTAAAATATGCAACAGGTTTTCCTCTTGTAATAACACCCTCCCAAACCAATTCCACTAGCATCACATTCAAGCTCAAAAAGTCTTAGTAAAATCAGGAAGTTGGAGTAAGGAGCATGTGTTAGCTTATCTTTCAATATGACAAAGGCCTGTTGTTGTGCATCGCCCAAACAAAGGGCACATCCTTCTTGGTAAGCTCATTCAGCGCTGCAATTGATCCAAAGTCTTTGACAAAGCGCCTATAAAAACCAGAGGCCAAGAAAACTCCTCACTTGTGTGACCGTCTTTGGGCTACGACCAATTCTCAATAGCTTCAATCTTGGCTGGATCCACTTCAATACCCTGTGATGTAACAACATAGCCAAGAAACGCAACTCGATTGGTGCAAAAGGTGCACTTCTCAAGGTTACCAAACAAACGTGCATCACGTAAAGCATTGAAAACAGCACGTAAATGGTCCAAATGATCCTCTAAAGATTTGCTATAAATCAGAATATCATCAAAGTAGACTACCACAAAATGTCCAATGAAAGCACGTAAAACTTCGTTCATTAATCGCATTAAAGTGCTAGGTGCATTAGTTAAACCAAACGGCATTACTAACCACTCATATAAACCGAACTTAGTTTTAAATGCTGTTTTCCATTCATCTCCTAATTTCATACGAATCTGGTGGTAACCACTACGCAAATCAACTTTAGAAAACATGGTAGAGCCACTCAATTCATCAAGCATGTCATCTAAACATGGAATAGGATGACGATATCGAATAGTAATATTATTGATAGCTCTACAATCAGTACACATGCGCGAAGAACCATCTTTCTTAGGTACCAAAATAATAGGAACAACAGAGGGGCTAAGGGACTCACGAATATGATCTCTGTCGAGTAGTTCCTGAATTTGGCGTTGTATCTCCTTTGTCTCCTCTGGATTGGTTCTATATGGCGCGCGGTTGGGCAACGTGGCACCAGGAATTAGATCAATTTGGTGCTCAATTTCTCTAATAGGAGGTAGTCCTGGTGGCAGCTCAACGGGAAAGACGTCCTCATATTCCTGCAAAAGGTTAGCAACAGCGGGTGGCAAAGGAGGAGGCATATCCTCGAATGAAAACAAAACCTCTTTGCATACAATTGCATAACATTGAGTATTGTTTACATCTAGTTCAGCAATATCAATTTTATTTGCAAGCATACATGGACTCTTCAAACGAATTTCAGTAGCATGTGTATAATCAGATTTAGTGTTCTTTGGTGGTATAAAATCTGCAGCAACAATCTGATTCTCACTTTTATTTTTCTCCTCAGTTTTAGCTCTACTAGCTCTAGCAAGATCATCTTTTAAAATCTGTTCGGGAGTCATAGGTTTTAGACCAATTTTGTTTCCATCATGCATAAGAGAATAGTGATTAGTTTTTCCATTATGAACAGATTCTCTATAAAATTGCCCTGGTCTACCAAGTAACAAAGAACAAGCTTGCATAGGTACAACATCACAATCAACAAAATCAGAATATGTACCAATAGTAAAATGCACGCGTACCGTTCTTGTTACCTTGATCTTGCGAGAACTCTCAAACCATTAGATGTAATATGAATGTGGGCGTTGTCTTATTGGAAGCGCAAGCTTCTCTACCATGTCAACACTGGCCAGATTATTACAACTCCCTCCATCAATGATGATCCGTATAGCTCGTTCCTTGACAACACCACGTGTTTGGAACAGGTTGTGGCGTTGATCTTGCTCAGATTTGCTCAATTGCACACTCAACACACGTTGTGTAATTAAGCTCTTGTATTGATCAGCAACTTCAGCTCCCATTACCTCTGTCTCTTCATCAGCATCAGAATTGTCTCCATCTCGAGCAGAAATAAGGGCTAGTGTATCTTCATCGAAGTCACTCGCTGAATCGTATTGACCATCTTCTCGCACCATCATCACACGCTGTGTTGTGCACTGTCTCTCAATATGACCAAAACCCCAGCACTTGCGGCATTGTATATCCTTTGTCTTACCCGTGGAAGCCATAGAAGATGCACTACGAAAGGTGAGCATTGGATGAAGGTGGAGGAGCAGCTGGAAATCTTGTGGTGGCCTTGGATGTGGTAGTAGCTGGTGGCGAATCACGAGGAGGCGCTGATTGTCGGGATGTCCAAGAGGATGTGCGACCTGCAGAATTAATAGTCCTCCTCCATGGTGTTTGGCGATCCTGCACTTCACGTTCAGCTTTGCAAGCAAGATGAAACAAACGAGTGATAAAATTATATTCCTTATAATCTAATATGTGTTGAATGTCCTTGTTTAATCCACCAAAGAAACGTGCAAGCATTTGTTCATTAGATTCAACAAGACCACACCGAACCATCCCCGTTTGCAATTCCTGATAATACTCTTCTATAGAATTTTTCCCTTGCTCTAAACGTGTCAGATTCTTTAGTAAATCACGTTGATAAGTGGGAGGTACAAAATGAACACGCATAACAGTTTTTAAAGCAGTCCAAGTACTAGGAATAGTAGTAGGATTTAAACGACAATACTCAGACCACCAAAGGGAAGCAAATTTAGTAAATTCACATGTAGCAGCACTAACACGCATATTCTCAGGATATTTTAAGCATGCAAAACGTTGTTCTACTTCCATCTCCCATGTAAGATATGCATCAGGATTATATTTACCCTCAAAAGATGAAATATTTAATTTAAGCTTTGCAACATGATCATCATCACGTACCGGTGGTCGAGCGTTGCGGTAGTAATGTCGGGGACGGCCAGCAGGAACCTGTGGAGGTTGTTCAACCTCCTCGTCAAACAGATCGTCATCGTCGGGGTCGTAGTAGTACCCGTCGTTCGTCCCCAATGTCGCAGCAAAGAGCCAAGCGGAAGTCCTGAGGTGCGCCACCGCAGCGGAAGGGTGCGGCGGCATCAACCAGCAGTCCGACCTGCGGATCGGAATGCGCGCCAGCCATGTGTGGTGCGCAATCTGTTCAAAAGCTCCTTGAACCGCACGCTGCTTGGCGTTGAAGGATTTCTCGAGTCCATCGATCTTGTCCACGGCGTTGGTGAGCTTGGTGTCAAACTCCCCTAGGCGCGTATCCACATCTTCAGCGCGACTGACCAGGAGCGCGGAAAAGTGGGCATGTAGTTCTTCGTTCGTCATTGTGGCAGGGTTCCGCGAAGTATCTATCATAGTTAGTCCTTAAAAAGCACAGGTATATAGTACGGAAATATGGTGGAAGTCACGCGTAATCCGTCAAGCAATATACGAAGCTCTTACAAGTTCTTACCAAATAGCAGGAAAAGGCGATGTGCAACCGCGAGGATCAAGGTCCAGCATTGAACCAAGCGACATTGTGAGTCGAGACACCGCACGTGGAGAACACCTGTGGAGCTCTGGGAAGGCTTAGCAAGGGGGGTTAGCAAGTATCAAAACAGCAATGCAACAGTTGAAAGAATGCTCAACGACGCATCAGGTTGGTCCTAGGCTAGACTGCACTAGAGACGCGAGCTTAGATCACCAACGATGTCACGACGCCGACACAACAAGCAATGTATGATGATATGGCACCTGAAAAGCTTAACCGAGATGCGTAAAATCACTATGATGGCGAGTGTCTAGAACTGATCTACGGGTCTAAAAATAGGTTAGCCCCAAAAAAATTCAATTTTTTATTTTGTTCGAAAGCGCTACGCGCCAAAAAATATCGCTATAACGGCCGATGGAGAAAAGTGATCCCCGGGGTCGAAAACTAGTATAGCCAGAAATTTTTTTCGGAGGCGGTTCCAGAGGTCTGGGAATTTTTTTTTTTTTGCTCTCCTTCTGGACTTACGACCGGACTCGGAGCTCGACACGGACTTTAGCTTAACACGGAAACAACAAAGAAGGAGAGTAAAAAGAAATAACTAGGAAACAATAACTCTACTCGGACTCGTACCGCGGCAGGAAAACTGATCGGATCTATGTCACGGTAGGAAGGCGGTGGCGGAGTATTAGGGTTTATGGTGGCTGGGTATATGGCGGCGGAATATGGTGGCGGAATATGGTGGCGGTGATCGGCGAGTGTGGCGGTGACTACTATGATCGAACTCAAACTCTAAGGGACGAGACACTAAGACCAGCAACTCGACGCGACGATGTAGACACAAATTCAACAATGCAAAAACTGAAAAGATAATGCGAGGCGTAGATTGGTTATGGGATGGATCTAAACTCTAACTGTGTTTTTGGCTTTTTCGTGGGTTATAGGTAAAAACAGATCTAATCTACGAAAACAGTAAAATATCACCGAGCAACCTGAAATCTGGTACCACTTGATAGGGCAAAGGTGTCCGATCTTTCGATGAGATGGTGATAGTCGATTTGGTGGAGTTCGGGCTTGACGATCCGACTACACGTGTGAGCACGAGCGCCAATGCAATCGCTAGGCCAATCTCCTGGAGGTTACCGATCCTGTGGGAACACGATCAGCCTGACCAGCGAGGGTCTTAATTCCTACCTGAAATCGAGAACAAATAAGAACTAATATTGCAATCAAGATATTGCGGATTAAGATGAAAGCTTTATTGAAAAGGTGGGATCCTGAATAGGTGCGAAGTACAAGAGGCCTCTGTGACGCTCGAGCCTTGGCGAAGTTGCGACTATGGCTAACTTAATGTCTAAACAAAATCCGAGTCTAGGGTGACGGCTATGGGGAGTATTTATATGAAGTAGGGGTTTCGCCAGCCATGGAAGTGGTGGCCGAATCCAACCCTAAAAGTCCTTTTCCCCTCAAATACGGACTCTAAAAAGTAGCTAATTAAAATCCTGCGAAAATTACATGGGCCTGGCCCAAAATAAAGGTGTCGCAGCACCATATTAAGCTATGGACGAATTCGTAAAGTATTGATCTTGAATATTTCGTCCAAGCCTTCTTTCTTCATTATGGTGGCCTCAAAGTTCTGAAATCTTCATCCGTGGCCTTTTCTTGGATCATCACATGCTTGCTGCCATCTCCATGCATGGCCATGCTCCAATGCTTGTCCCTCTCATCCATGCTTGGTCCATCATTCCTAAGAGTAAGAAATACATCTGATTTAGGCAGCATCATATTTCATGTATGTGAGGAATAGTTCCAAGAAACGAAAGTACCTGATAGTTAAGTTGTTTGGCACGAGATCTTGTGATGGGTCCTTGTATGTGTGTTGCTGTAGGTACAACGGTTGTATCAATAGAAGGGATGTCCACATCAACAGGTGTAGATTTGTGCGCGTAGCGCTTTTTGTCGACTGCGTATTTATTTTCCTTTGTTTGCTAACAAAGTCCCTTCTAGTTTTGCAAAGCTTCAAAGTGTCGGGCATGGTTCCGCCATTGCCTGAAAAATATCAGAATGCCCTGGATAATGACGTGGTGGATTCCGTGTCCGAGCTGCCGTCGGCGCGATCTCTGGCGGAAGATGCCGACGAGTCGAGTGAGGACCACACGCGCAAACGATCACGGAGCTCCAGCGAGTCTTCGGATGCCTCGACTCCTCCGACTCCAAAAACCCTCTGTGCCTTGAGCGTCATAGTGACGAGCATGGAGGCTCTTCCTCTCCCATTCCTGCCATTCCTGTGCGGGCTGTAGCGCCACACCCGCCAGCGAAGCGGAAGAAGGAAGAAAAGAAGGAAGAGAATAAGGTGGAGAAGAGAGCCCGAAGGACTCCTCCTGTCTTGGACCTGAGCTCGCTGGACTCGTAAGTTTCTTGTCTTACTGCTGTCCTTTTTCTTTCTTGATTTTGCACTTGTGCTGATTGCCTCGTATGCAGGCATTCCTCCCACGACTCCTCCAGCGATGGTGCTCGGGAGATGATGGGGGAGTCGAAAGTTGCGCCTCCTCCTCCTCAAACGGTGGCAACGTCTGGGGGCGCCGCTCTGAATCCTCCTCTGTAGGAGGTGCAGGTGGTTGCGCCTCAGAATTTCGCCAGCGGGCCTTCGGAGTCGCCATCAGAGCATGTAAGGCACTGCTTGCACACGGGAGCCCCGGTGTCCAAAAATTTCGTGTCTTGTTCTTTTTTCGAATCTTCGGGGAGGGGGGAGCCCCCGAGTGTCTTCGTGTTTGAGTTTTGCCTTTATTCCGTAATGTTGGGCACAACCCCCAAGTCCTTTTTCCTTACTGGTATTTCTTTTTCTTCAGCCTTTTGTGCAGGAGGCCAAGCGGCTGGTGCAGGAGCGCCTGGTTCTAGAGGCTAACCTCCGACAGCTGCAAGGTACCTATTTGCTTTTGGTACTTTTTCCATTTATTTCGGTCCTTCTCTCTGACATTTGCTTGTTTTGGATGCAGAGGAGCATAATACTTCTCTCCGTGAGGTCGACGCTCTCAAGAAGAGCCTTGGTCAATCGGAGAAGAAGGCCGAGGCCGCTGTTGGTGCGAAGGAACGCCTCGAGCTAGAGCTGACCAAGGCAGCCGAAGCGAAGGAGCGTCTGCAGGAGGCCAGGACCGTGAGGAGCAAATGGCCATCGCAGGGCTGCCAAGGAGAGGGAGGTGGCGGGCAAGCTCATGGCTGCTGCCAAGGCTGTTTCGGGTGAGTGTTGTATTTGTGCTTCTTTCTTCTTGTTTTCTTGTCTTCTTCTGTTTTGCTTTTCTTCATGTCCCCCCTTTTTTGTCTCAGATGCCGTAGGCATCGAGTTTGACCGAGGCGCTCTAGAGCATGGGAGTGCTCTAGATGATGCTACCTGCAATGGTCAAGATCGCTGCAAAGACACTGCTCCCTTGCCAAGGCGAAGGAGGTCCTTGGCCGCTTCTACAAGGAGCTTGTCCCTAAGGGCGCGGCCCTTGATGATGTGGATGCCCTGGCGGAGGCTTTGTCACCGTACCAAGCGCATAAGCGCAAGCGTATGGGCATTGGCGTCTGTCAAGGGCGATGGCCTTGGCGGCTGGAGCGGAGCTGGACCTGCCCCAGATCACCTCCCGGATGCCGACGACCGCAGATGGATCCGAGGTAGCTTTTGCTGCCTACTCTGCTCGCTGCAAGCGATATGGGCCAAAGCTCATTGATTTGCTGTCTGAGTATGCGCTGCGGCAGCAGGGGGAGGCCAAGGCTAGGCAGTCCGGCTCCGAGGCGACGCAGGGTGCCGCGTCTTAGGCGTTGTAGATGTAGGATAGTTTGTAGTCTGCTTTTGCTGTAAATATTTTGAGGAACACAATCCTTGTGCCACGTAGTGGCCTTTATATGCTCAATGAATTCTTCTGAGTTGCGCTCTACCACTGTCTGAATGTTTGTGTCCTTTGCTTTTCTGCTGTTCTAGGTTCCTTCGGGTGCTGACCCTGTTGACACCTCGCCTGCAGCGCAGCTGCGGCCATCTTTGGATGATCCTTCGCAACTCGCTTTCCTTCGGGACCGTGTTCGTAGTCTTGAGAGGGAGTTGCTTGGGTTGCGAGGTCACGCCGACGTTTGGAAGTCCAAGGCGGATCGCGGTGCAGCCAGAGAGGAGTACTTGATGACTGAACTACTTCGGCTATCTGAGCAGCTTCAATGTAAGTTGTTCTTTATTTCGAGCTGTAGCTCAGTTCTTCGGATGAGTCTGCTGGTCTTGCCTTTTAATTTGTGCAATTGTTGCAGGTGCTAACCTTGCTCCGAGGGAAGAGAAGGAGCGTGTCGCTGTTCGGGTCAATTGCTTGACTCAACAGGACATGGAGGCCGGTGGCTTCTTCCGATGGATCGTGACCGTGCTATGGCTCTGGCGACGGTGCAGGATCGTGTGCACCAGATTTCGCGGGTGCTTCGCCAGGTGCAGACGTCGCTTGCCTCGGTGCTGAATGTTATGTTTCCTTTGGATGCCGCGCCGACGAGTCTTGCGGGTCTTCTGTCAAAGTTTTGGAGCGTGAGCAATGTCAAGGAGTTGGTGCGGCAATAGCTCGTCGCCGGAGTCAAGGCTGCTTTGTCTCTTGTGAGGCTGCATCGGCCTGATGTAGATTTGTCTGTAGTGGCGGCTGGGCCGCCTCCTCGGCCGGATGGTGATGAGTGGGACATGCGTCCACATTACCATGCCTATAAGGCAAGATGTAACAGGTCAGATTTGTTTGAGCAACGTGCTCAGGTTATTCTTCAGAATAGGTAGTACCTGTAAAAGAGATAGATGTAAAATTTGTATATTTCGACTGGGCGTGTTGTGCCCTTTGTTGTAAAGGTTTGTTTACTGTAAGCACGTAGTGCTTTGTTTGAGTACGTGTCCTTTTCGTTTGCCTGACGTTGTCAGCTACTCAGGTGTACACGCGTGATCCTCAGTCGATGAAATCGTGAGGTGGGGGGAGCCCCCGAGTGCGTTTGTAGCATAAAGTAAAGTTGCAAATAATGAACGGGAGTTTGGGGCGAGACACTTAGCTTTATTTATATCGTAATGGAGGAAGTACATTGTTTGGCTGAATAGCCTTGGCTGAAAAAGGCTTATTGAAAGTAAAGGGATAGGTAGCTAGGGGTAGAATCGTCGCAAGTGCGCGATGTTCCATGGGTTGGAGTATGCGACTCCAGACTCCACGTGCTTGAGGCGATAGGCGCCACCTGGGATGACTTCGGTAATAACGTAGGGTCCTTCCCATGGTGACTCGAATTTCTTCGGTCGCTCTTGCTTGAGTCGCAAGACGAGGTCTCCTTCGACGAAGGACTGGGCGGCCGGCGGGTGGTGGTAGAGAGACTCGCCGGTGGCGTACACGATCGATCAGCTGCGCTATGTCTCTTGCTTCGCCGAGTGTGTCGACGGGCGCTTCGAAAAAAGTATGGATTGATCGCTGTGCACACGCGACCGGGGCATGTGGGCGACTTCGCCGCTGGTACGCGCTGCCTCAGCTCCGTGCACCATGAAGAATGGTGTAGCCGTGGAGCTGTTTGGCATAGTTCGTAAGCCCGCAGACGGATGGTAGCTCTTTCGCCCGTGCTCCGCTTCCGCTCTAGTGGACTCATGAGGCGCTTTGATGCCAGCGCCGATTAGGCCGCTGGCCTTTTCCACTTGCCCGCTCGCTTATGTGTGCCACCGAGGCGCACGTGATGTTGATCCCAAGGCCTTCGCAGAAGTCCTGGAACTCCTTGGAGATAAAGTTCGATCCATTGTCGGTGATGATGCTGTGCGGTACGCCGAACCTGTAGACAATGGACTCGAAGAACTTGACGGCAGTTTTGCCTTTCTGGTTGGTAACCGGCATGGCCTCGATCCACTTGGTGAATTTGTGAATTTGTCGATCGCGACCAGAGGTAAACGTGTCCCCTTTCGAGGATTTTGGCAGTTTGCCAATCATGTCGAGGCCCCATTGAGCAAAGGGCCGGCTAGGTATGGGTCTGAGTTCACCCGGCAGCTTGTGCTTTGTCGGCGAACCGCTGGCACCGTTGCATCTTCGGACGATGTCCTTCGCACTCATGGCCGTCGATGAGAATCGCTCAGAGCTTTGGCTAGGGAAGGGCCGCTGCGTGATGGCCGCAGATGCCCTCGTGGATGTCTTGGAGGATGGCTTTCCGTCACCGATGGTGACGCACCTTGTAGTACACCCGTAATATCGCTTGTGTACAACTCGCCATTGATGATGGTGAAGGCTTTTGACCGGCGAGATATGCGCATCCGGTCGAAGTCGTGTAGTTCTCCGCTTATCAAGAACTGGAGGTATGGTCGCGTCCGTTTTCTTCGATCGCCATGACCTGCATTAGGTTGATCATGGCTACCTCGTAATCCGGTTCTCGGTCCTTCATGTCCTTCGGCAGCGTAGCCCCTGAGTGTTCTCGCTTCTTCGGTGATCCTTGGGAATTTCCACTTGATGGATGGCACGCAGATCTGTTCGAGGAACACACCGTGGCACCTTTGGCGCAGTGGAGCCGATGTTGGCGAAGTCTATCGGCCTCCTCGTTGCTTTCTCTTCCGACGTGTCAAGCTCGCAGCCGAATTCTCCTTCGAAAGGCGGTAGAGAGCGCGCAGACGCAATCATGTTTTCGCAGCGTCGACTCGTTCATCGTCTGCCGGACGACGAGGTTGGAGTCACCGAGATGACCAGCGTGTTGCGCCGCAGATTTTGCCATCCTCATGCCGTGTATGAGGGCTTCAGATTCGCCTCATTATTAGAAGCTCGGAATTTCATCCAAGGACGATTTCATCTTGTCGCCTTGCGGGAGGTCAAGATGACTTCGCCTGCTCCATTTTCACGCTTGAGCCGCTGGCGCATCGTCCATGACCGCGACATGTCTGGGTGTCCGGCAACGCAGCTCCATCCATCGTACCAGAAGTCCGAAGGACTTGAGATTTGATTATAGTCGCTTCGTAGACGATGTCCAAGGGTGACAGCTGATGCCCCACAGGCCACGCCCCGTGGCCTCGGATTATTCAGATGCCGTCGTGGTGCTCGCTGACGACCATCACCTGGTCCTCCTGGAAGTAATGGCTCAGCCGTCGAGCCGTCATGATCACGCCGTAGGCGAGTTTCTGGTAGTGAGGATACCTCTGTTTTGTTGGCGTGAGTACTTCGCTGAGGTAGTAGATTGGGCGTTGGACCCCGTGGGTCTTGCCCTCTTCGGGTCGTTCGACCACTAGCACGGTGCTGACCACCTGGTGTGTGGATGATATGTACAGCAGCAGAGGCTCGCGCTCCTTTGGCGTGACCAAGACGGGCGAGGTGGAGAGTAGCCGCTTGAGGCTTTCGAATGAGTCGTTGGCTTCCGGCGTCCACTCGAATTTATCTGCTTTGCGTAGCAGCTGGTAGAATGGTAAGGCCTTCTCGCCCATGGGGTTGATGAATCTGCTTAGCGCCGCTATTCGTCCTGCGAGCTGCTGGACGCCTTTGAGGTTTTTTGTCTTCTCCATCGCCATGATGGCTCTGATTTTCTTCGGGTTCGCCGATCCTCGCCGAGAGATGAAGTACCCAAAGCGGTGACCGATGGGACGCCAAGACGCACTTTTCGGGTTGAGCTTGATCCTTAGCGATCGAGGTTGTCGAACGCCTCGCGGAGATCGCCGATAAGTGTTCTTGCCTTCTTGGTTTTTATCACTATGTCGCCAACATAGACTTGGATGTTGCGACCGATCTGTCCTTGAGGCAGGCTGCATGCATCGGTACATAGCACTCGCGTTCTTTAGCCCAAGGGCATTGTGTTGTAGCAGAATACTCAACGGTGTGATAAACGCCGCTTTTCCTGATCTTCGACCTTGAGTCGAATCTGGTTATAGCCCGAGTAGGCGTCGAGGAAGGAGAGTTTCACAACTGCAATAATCGATGATCTGATCGATCCGAGGGAGAGGGAAGTGGTCCTTGGTCAATGCTTGTTTAGTGATGAAATCCACGCACATCCGCAGGATGTCCGTGTCCTTCTTTGGGACCATCATCGATTTGCAAGCCACTCGCTTTCCTTGATTTCCCTGATGAAGTCTGCAGCGAGTAGTCTATTGATTTCCTTGCCGATAGCTTCGGCTCGTGGCTCGGACAGTCTCCGGATGGACTGCTTGACTGGCTTGGTGTCTGGAAAGACGTTGAGTGCGTGCTCGGCGAATTCCCTAGGAACTCCTGGCATGTCCGCAGGACACCAGGCGAAGATTTCCCAGTGCTCACGGAGGAATTCGACGAGCGCGCCTTCCTATGCGGGGCTGAGGTCGTTGGCGATCAGCGCCGTCTTGGAGGCATCCGTCGGATGGACCTGCACCTTTTTGGTGTTGACCCTGGAGTCGAAGGACATGTCAGGTGCGTTTTGCCTTGTGATTGGGGGTGCCCCATTGTCCATCACCTCACGGAGCCTTACGAGCTCGTCTTGCATGCCGAAAGACTGGGAGATTTTGTTGAAATCCCTGTCGCATTGGTTCGATCGGGTGAAGCTTCCGTGGATTGTGATGACGCCCTTTGGCCCTGGCATCTTGAGTAGTAGGTATGCATAGTGTGGGACAGCCAAGAACCTTGCGAATTGATGTGGACATCCCTACTATTGATACAACCGTTGTACCTACAACAACACACATACAAGGACCCATCACAAGATCTCGTGCCAAACAACTTAACTATCAGGTACTTTCGTTTCTTGGAACTATTCCTCACATACATGAGAATATGATGCTGCCTAAATCAGATATATTTCTTACTCTTAGGAATGATGGACCAAGCATGGATGAGAGGGACAAACATTGGAACATGGCCATGCATGGAGATGGCAGCAAGCATGTGATGATCCAAGAGAAGGCCACGGATGAAGATTTCAGAACTTTGAGGCCACCATAATGAAGAAAGAAGGCTTGGACGAAATATTCAAGATCAATAATTTATGAATTCGTCCATAGCTTAATATGGTGCTGCGACACCTTTTGGGCCAGGCCCATGTAATTTTCGCAGGATTTTAATTAGCCACTTTTTAGAGTCCGTATTTGAGGGGAAAAGGACTTTTAGGGTTGGAGTCGGCCACCACTTCCATGGCTGGCCGAAACCCCACCTTTTCGCCCTTAAATACTCCCCATAGCCGACCCCCTAGACTCGGATTTTGTTTAGACATTAAGTTAGCCATAGTCGCAACTTCGCCAAGGCTCGAGCGTCGCAGAGGCCTCTTGTACTTCGCACCTATTCAGGATCCCACCTCTTCATAAAGCTTTCCTCTTAATCCGCAATATCTTGATTGCAATATTTGGTTCTTACTTGTTCTCGATTTCAGGTAGGAATTAAGACCCTCGCTGGTCAGGCTGATCATGTTCCCGTAGGATCGGTAACCTCCAGGAGATTGGCCTAGCGATTGCATTGCCAGGTTTCGTGACGCGTAGTCGGATCGTCAAGCCCGAACTCCACCAAATCGATTATCTTCATCTCATCGAAAGATCGACACCTTTGCCCTATCAAGTGGTATCGATTTCAGGTTGCTCGGTGAGATTTTACCGTTTTCGAGATTAGATCTGTTTTTACCTATAACCCACTTAAAAGCCAAAACACAGCTTAGAGTTTAGATCCATCCCATAACCAATCTACGCATTATCTTTTCAGTTTTTGCATTGTTGAATTTGTGTTTACATCGTCAAGGCCGAGTTGTCGGGTTTTAGTGTCTCGTCCTTAGAGTTTCGAAGTTCGATCATAGTAGTCACCGCCACACTCGCCGATCACCGCCACCATATTCCGCTGCCATATACCCTGCCACCATAAACCCTAATACTCTGCCACCGTCTTCCTACCGCGACACAGATCCGATCTGGCTTCGCCATGGTACGAGTCCGAGTAGAGTTATTGTTTCCTAGTTATTTCTTTTTACTTTCCTTCTTTGTTGTTTCCGCTTAAGCTCAAGTCCGTGGTCGAGCTAAGAGTCCGGCGAAGTATGTATGAGAGAGCAAAAAAAGTCCAAACCGCCTCAAATTTTTTTTCGGCTATACGGTTTTTCACCGGGATCACTTTTCCATCGGTCGTTATAGAAGAGTTTTTTACGCCTTGGCGCTTCGAGCAAAATAAAAATTTCAATTTTTTTGGCTAACTCTTTAGACCTCAGAGATCAGTTCTAGACACTCGCCATCATAGTGATTTAACACCTCTCGGTTCGCTTTTGGTGCCATATCATCATACATTGCTTGTTGTGTCGCTGCGTGACATCGTTGGTGATCTAGGCTCGCCTCTAGTACGGCTTCAGCCTAGGACCAGCACAATACCGCTGTTGAGCATTCTTTCAACTTTTGCATTGCTGTTTTGATAATTGCTAACCCCTTGCTAAGCCTTCCCGTAGCTCCACAAATATTCTCCACGTGCGGTGTCTCGACTCCTGGTAATCGCTTGGTTCAATCTCTGGACCCTCTGATCCTCGCAGTTGCACATCGTCTTTTCCCGCTGTTTGGTAAGAACTTGTAAGAGCTTCGTATATTGCTTGACGGATTACGCGTGACTTCCAACATATTCCTGTAGTATATACCTATGCTTTTTAAGGACTAACCATGACAGATACTTCGCGGAACCCTGCCACCATGACGAACGAAGAACTACAGGCCCACTTCTCCGCGCTCTTGGTCGGGCCATTTGAAGACGTGGATACGCGCCTAGGGAGTTTGACACCAAGCTCACCAACGCCATGGACAAGATCGATGGACTCGAAATCCTTCAACGCCAAGCTTGACGCTCGGTTCAAGGAGCTTTTGAACAGATTGCCCGCACTCCGCACTCCACACACATGGCGCCGCACGCGCCGCGATCACGAGTTCGACGCTGGTTGGCTGCCGCCGCCGCACTTTCGGCGGCTACCATTGCGCTGAAGCACCTCAGACTTCCGCCATGGCTGCTTCAAGAACATTGGGGATGACGGGTACTACTACGAATTTCGACGACGACGATCTGTTTGACGAGGAGGTTGAACAACCTCCACAGTACCGTCAGTCTCCCCGACATTACTACCGCAACGCCACCACCGCACGTGATGATGATCATGTTGCAAAGCTTAAATTAAATATTCCATCTTTTGAGGGTAAATATAATCCTGATGCATATCTTACGTGGGAGATGGAAGTAGAACAACGTTTTGCATGCTTAAAATATCCTGAGAATATGCGTGTTAGTGCTGCTACATGTGAATTTACTAAATTTGCTTCCCTTTGGTGGTCCGAGTATTGTCGCTAAATCCTACTACTATTCCTAGTACTTGGACTGTTTTAAAAACTGCTATGCGTGTTCGTTTTGTACCTCCCACTTATCAACGTGATTTACTAAAGAATCTGACATGTTTAGAGCAAGGGAAAAATTCTGTAGAAGAGTATTATCAGGAATTGCAAACGGGGATGGTTCGGTGTGGTCTTGTTGAATCTAATGAACAAATGCTTGCACGTTTCTTTGGTGGATTAAACAAAGACATTCAGCACATCTTAGATTATAAGGAATATAATTATATCGCTCGTTTGTTTCATCTTGCTTGCAAAGCTGAACGTGAAGTGCAGGATCGCCAAACACCATGGAGGCGGACTAATAATTATGCAGGTCGCACATCCACTTGGACATCCCGACAATCTGCGCCTCCTCGTGATTCGCCACCAGCTACTACCACATCCAAGACCACCACAAGATTTCCAGCTGCTCCTCCACCATCATCCAATGCCCCGCCAGAGTGCCTCGTCTATGGCTTCCACGGGTAAGACAAAGGATATACAATGCCACAAGTGCTGGGGTTTTGGTCATATTGAGAGATAGTGCACAACACAGCGTGTGATGATGGTGCGAGAAGATGGTCAATACGATTCAGCGAGTGACTTCGATGAAGATACACTTGCCCTTATTTCTGCTCGAGATGGAGACAATTCTGATACTAATGAAGAGCCAGAGGTAATGGGAGCTGAAGCTGCTCATCAGTACAAGAGCTTAATTACACAACGTGTGTTGAGTGTGCAATTGAGCAAATCTGAGCAAGATCAACGCCACAACCTGTTCCAAACACGTGGTGTTGTCAAGGAAAGAGCTATACGGATCATCATTGATGGAGGGAGTTGTAATAATCTGGCCAGTGTTGACATGGTAGAGAAGCTTGCGCTTCCAACAAGACAACGCCCACATTCATATTACATCCAATGTTTTGAGAGTTCTCGCAAGATCAAGGTAACAAGAACGGTACGCGTGCATTTTACTATTGGTACATATTCTGATTTTGTTGATTGTGATGTTGTACCTATGCAAGCTTGTTCTTTGTTACTTGGTAGACCATGGCAATTTTATAGAGAATCTGTTCATAATGGAAAAACTAATCACTATTCTCTTATGCATGATGGAAACAAAATTGGTCTAAAACCTATGACTCCCGAAAAGATTTTAAAAGATGATCTTGCTAGAGCTAGTAGAGCTAAAACTGAGGAGAAAAATAAAAGTGAGAATCAGATTGTTGCTGCAGATTTTATACCACCAAAGAACACTAAATCTGATTATACACATGCTACTGAAATTCGTTTGAAGAGTCCATGTATGCTTGCAAATAAAATTGATATTGCTGAACTAGATGTAAACAATACTCAATGTTATGCAATTGTCTGCAAAGAGGTTTTGTTTTCATTTGAGGATATGCCTCCTTCTTTGCCACCCGCTATTGCTAACCTTTGCAGAATATGAGGACGTCTTTTCCCACCGAGTCGCCACCAGGACTACCTCCTATTAGAGGAATTGAGCACCAAATTGATCTAATTCCTGGTGCCATGTTGCCGAACCGCGCCATATAGAACCAATCCAGAGGAGACAAAGGAGATACAACGCCAAATTCAGGAACTACTCGACAGAGATCATATTCGTGAGTCCCTTAGCCCCTGTGCTGTTCCTATTATTTTGGTACCTAAGAAAGATGGTTCTTCACGCATGTGTACTGATTGTAGAGCTATTAATAATATTACTATTCGATATCGTCATCCTATTCCACGTTTAGATGACATGCTTGATGAATTGAGTGGCTCTACCATGTTTTCTAAAGTTGATTTGCGTAGTGGTTACCACCAGATTCATATGAAATTAAGAGATGAATGGAAAACAGCATTTAAAACTAAGTTCGGTTTATATGAGTGGTTAGTGATGCCGTTTGGTTTAACTAATGCACCTAGCACTTTCATGAGATTAATGAACGAAGTTTTACGTGCTTTCATTGGACGTTTTGTGGTAGTCTACTTTGATGATATTCTGATTTATAGCAAATCTTTAGAGGATCATTTGGACTATTTCCGTGCTGTTTTCAATGCTTTACGTGATGCACGTTTGTTTGGTAACCTTGAGAAGTGCACCTTTTGCACCAATCGAGTTATGCTTGGCTATGTTGTTACATCACAGGGTATTGAAGTGGATCCAGCCAAGATTGAAGCTATTGAGAATTGGCCGCAGCCCAAGACGGTCACACAAGTGAGGAGTTTTCTTAGCCTCGCTGGTTTTTATAGGCGCTTTGTCAAAGACTTTGGATCAATTGCCACGCCGCTGAATGAGCTTACCAAGAAGGATGTGCCCTTTGTTTGGGGCGATGCACAACAACAGGCCTTTGTCATATTGAAAGATAAGCTAACACATGCTCCCTTACTCCAACTTCCTGATTTTACTAAGACTTTTGAGCTTCAATGTGATGCTAGTGGAATTGGTTTGGGAGGGGTGTTATTACAAGAGGGAAAACCTGTTGCATATTTTAGTGAGAAATTGAGTGGGGCTAGTCTGAACTATTCTACTTATGATAAAGAATTATATGCGTTGGTTCGACATTAGAAACTTGGCAACATTATCTATGGCCTAAGGAATTTGTTATTCATTCGATCATGAATCTTTGAAGCATATTCGTAGTCAAGCTAAGTTGAATCGTCATGCAAAGTGGGTTGAATTTATTGAGTCTTTTCCTTATGTTATCAAACACAAAAGGGTAAAGATAATATTATTGCGATGCTTTGTCGCTACCGTTATACTTTGTTATCTCAACTTGACTTCAAAATATTTGGATTAGAAACTATTAAGGAACAATATGTGCATGATGCTGAATTTAAAGATGTGTTGCAGAATTGTAGAGATGGTAGAACTTGGAACAAGTTCATCTTCAATGATGGATTTGTGTTCCGTGCTAACAAACTATGCATTCCAGATAGTTCTGCTTTTTTGTTGTTACAGGAGGCGATGGAGGAGGATTGATGGGACACTTTGGTGTCAAGAAGACGGAGGATGTTCTGCACACTTCTTTTGGCCTCGTGCGCCGATATGTTGAGAGATTTGTGGCACGCTGCACTACTTGTCAAAAAGCTAAGTCTCGCCTTAATCCACATGGTTTATATATGCCTCTTCCTGCTCCTAGTGTTCCTTGGGAGGATATTTCTATGGACTTTGTTTTGGGATTGCCACGAACACAGAAGGGGAGGGATAGTATTTTTGTTGTTGTGGATCGGTTTTCTAAGATGGCACACTTTATTCCTTGTCATAAAACGGATGATGCTGCGCATATTGCTGATTTGTTCTTTCGTGAAATTGTTCGTTTGCATGGTGTGCCAAATACTATTGTCTCTGATCGTGATACTAAATTTCTTAGCCACTTTTGGAGATGTTTATGGGCTAAGTTGGGGACTAAATTGCTCTTTAGTACTACATGTCATCCCCAAACTGATGGTCAAACTGAAGTTGTAAATAGAACTTTGTCTACTATGTTACAGGCTGTTTTAAAGAAGAACTTAAAATTGTGGGAAGAGTGTTTACCTCATATAGAATTTGCTTATCATCGTTCATTGCATTCTACCACAAAGATGTGCCCATTTGAGATTGTGTATGGTTTTGTTCCCCGTGCACCTATTGATTTATTGCCTTTACCTTCTTCTGCAACATAATTTGGATGCTACACAACGCTGAAATGATATTAAACTTGCATAAGACTACTAAAGATAACATTGAACACATGAATGCTAAGTATAAACTTGTCGGATAAAGGGAGAAAGCATGTTGTGTTTGATGTTGGCGATCTTGTTTGGTTACATTTATGAAAGATCGCTTTTCCTGATTTACGCAAGTCTAAGTTAATGCCACGTCGCTGGTCCCTTTAAGGTGTTAGAGAAAATCAATGATAATGCATATAAACTTGAGTTGCTCGCAGACTTTGGTACGGTTAGTCCTACGTTTAACATTGCAGATTTGAAGCCTTACTTTGGTGAGGAAGATGAGATTGCGTCGAGGACGACTTCAATTCAAGAAGGGGAGCATGATGTGGACATCCCTTCTATTGATACAACCGTTGTACCTACAGCAACACACATACAAGGACCCATCACAAGATCTCGTACAAACAACTTAACTATCGTGTACTTTCGCTTTGGAACTATTCCTCACATACATGAGAATATGATGCTGCCTAAATCAGATATATTTATTACTCTTAGGAATGATGGACCAAGCATGGATGAGAGGGACAAACATTGGAGCATGGCCATGCATGGAGATGGCAGCAAGCATGTGATGATCCAAGAGAAGGCCACGGATGAAGATTTCAGAACTTTGAGGCCACCATAATGAAGAAAGAAGGCTTGGATGAAATATTCAAGATCAATACTTTGCGAATTCGTCCATAGCTTAATATGGTGCTGCGACACCTTTTGGGCCAGGCCCATGTAATTTTCGCAAGATTTTAATTAGCCACTTTTTAGAGTCCGTATTTGAGGGGAAAAGGACTTTTAGGGTTGGATTCGGCCACCACTTCCATGGCTGGCCGAAACCCCACCTTTTCGCCCTTAAATACTCCCCATAGCCGACCCCCTAGACTCAGATTTTGTTTAGACATTAAGTTAGCCATAGTCGCAACTTCGCCAAGGCTCGAGCGTCGCAGAGGCCTCTTGTACTTCGCACCTATTTAGGATCCCACCTCTTCAATAAAGCTTTCCTCTTAATCCGCAATATCTTGATTGCAATATTTGTTTCTTACTTGTTCTCGATTTCAGGTAGGAATTAAGACCCTCGTTGGTCAGGCTGATCGTGTTCCCGCAGGATCGGTAACCTCCAGGAGATTGGCCTAGCGATTGCATTGGCGCTCGTGCTCGCACGTGTAGTCGGATCGTCAAGCCCGAACTCCACCAAATCGATTATCTTCATCTCATCGAAAGATCGGACACCTTTGCCCTATCACGAATGCTACACGCCCCAGGATGGCGTGATATTGTGACGGCCAGTCCACCACTTCAAATTCGAGTCACTCCAGCCGAAAGTTGTCCGACTTCCCGAAGATGACGTCGAGCCCTGTTTTGCCCAGGGGGAATATGCCCTTCCCTGGAACGATGCCGTGGAACGTTGTGTCTGACTGTTCCAGGCTGCATTGCGGGATCCGCATTGCTGCTAGAGTGCTTGCGAACATTAGGTTGATGCCGCTGCCGCCGTCCATGAAGACGCGACTCATCTCGAAACCTCCGATCTGCGCCCAAAGACTGTGGCATGACTTGGGCGGGGGATCTGGCAAGGGTGATCCGCACGAGTGAATGTGATGCAGGACTCCGATCCGCTGAGGTACTCAGGGATGGCAGGTGGAGTTGCCACGGCAAGGTTGATTTGTTGGGTGATTTTCTTCTGCACCCTATTCGTGGGGTGTCCCTTCTGGATCATCACTAGTGCTCCTTTCGGTGGGGGTACCCGTTCCCAGCGTTGTTCTGTGCTGGTGCGACTGGTTGGTTTGGGCCTCCGATAGGCGGCGGTGGGGGAGCTCCATGCGCTATTTCACCTGGCGCAGGTGCGTTTCCGAATGCAGGGATTGGGGCTTGTTGCCTCATCTGCACCATGCTTTCGCTGAGTTTCTGGAACTCGCGGCAGTCCTTGAGCTTGTGGCTAGCTTTCATTTTGCCGTCCTGCTTGTCGATGTAGAAGTGGATGGTGCATGGACCCGAAAGTTTGTCGTATGCTGAGGGTCCGTTGTCGCGTCGCGCGCTGTTAACGACCGCGGTTGGCATCCGCCGTCGAAGTTTCCTCCGCGTATCCTCCGCTAGGCTGTTGTCGCTATGACGACGGGCGAGCCGGGCCGCGACCATGTCGGGTTCGCCGCGATCGTCAGAGACGCGATCTCCTCTTGCTGCAGCGTTCCCATCTTCGCCAGTAGTCGCCCTCTTCATCCGATTGTGCTCGTGAATGCAATTTCGCTGCCGCCCACCACATGGCGATGTCCATGAGGTGGTCGAGTGTTTTGGGCTTGACGCTACTAAGTTCCTCCTTGAAGTTCTGGGCGCTGACGCCGCCCTGAAGGCGCTGATGGCCCACTCTTCGGAGATGTGTGCCGTGGAGTTCTTGGTGTTGCATCAACGTAGTATGTACGAGCGAATAGATTCGCCGTTCTCGAGTGCGTGCTCGCAACTCTTCGATTGAGGCGCCTTTGCTGGTGCCCTTGAAATTTCGGATGAAGCTGTAAGCTAGCTCCTCCAGCTGGATGGACCTCGATGATAGGTCGCTAAGCCATCACGCACGCCTGTCACCAGTCAAGGCATTGCATGGCGGTTTCTGTGTTACCGCCGTGCAGCTTGACGGATGACAGATGGTCACTGAGCCAGGCGTTTGGATCTTGCATGCCGTTGAACTTCGGAGTATCCGAAGGAAGCTTTAAATTATGCGTGGCATCCGTGTTCGCCAATGCACTGCCAAGCATCGGGCTCCACTGAGTTCTCCTTCGCCTTCGCCCATCTCGGATTCAGACATTTAGCATGCACGCTTGGCTCGCGCTTTGTCGATTTTTGCGCTGTGTAAGCTGCTCGCTTCAGAGTCGCTTATGGCGACGCGAGCTCTTCTTCCTTCGAGGAAGGTCGTGTTCCTCTTCCTCTTCGGATGAAGGGGTGGGGCTCCGGTCGTGCCTGGCCGGAGCTTTCTTCTTTGGCTCCGCAGGAGCGTCTTGGTGGAGCACAGCTCCGACAAGTCCGAGTCCGGTGAGTGCGGACTTATGCATGGATCTTTTTGGGTCCCCCTCCGGAGGTGGGTGGGCCGCGAGATACGCAGTGGCTGCCATGATCGCAGCTTGCGGTGTCTTCGGGATGACGTTACCGTCGGCATCCATCTCCATGAACGATGTGTGGAGAGTTCGGGTCACATCACGGCGCTCCTTGGGATCCATGTTCTCCACCCGAGAGCGGTGCTTGTTTCCTTGGTTTCCATTCGTGCTAGAGCCGAGGGCCATGGCGGAGAGCGCAGCTCATCGCGCGCTGGACTCAGAGGCTGCTTGCTTGCGTTTGTCAAGTGTTTCCTGCATCTTGACTTGCTTCTTGTGCTCCTCGATGAGGAGGAAGTGGTATGCCATCAGTAGTTCACGTGAGGCGTCTACAGGCAGGACTATGTCGCCTGCTATGGTGCGGCGTGCCTGGACCCATCCTTCTTTGCTGAGTTGGATGACGTGGCCGTTGTTTTCCTCGTCGGGTGGGGGGACTGGCTTCTTCTGTTCCCGCCATTTCTGTCCTGCGGGTTAGGGTTTGAGTTGGGCGGCGGGTTAGGCGTTTGCTGTTCCACGTCGCTCTGGATGACTGCGGCGCATTGGTAGTGCTTGTAGATCGATCCGCTACTGCCGCAACTTTCAGATCCGGAACCGTAGGTCCCTACATCCGATGGCGGATCGCACATATCGGAGTTGCAGTTGCTGCTGTCATAGGAATCATCTGCTGATGATGTTGTGCGTAGCACGGGGTGTGGGGCCCACGAAGCGGGCCTGATTGATGGTAGGGGCACCCGCTCAGGGAGGCGGAGGGTGCCAGTTTGCCCCACCTAGAAGCAGAAGCTCCCGAACAAGATTTCGAGTCCGTCGCCTACGGGCTCGAAGTCCTTCATGGTGGCCGGCGAGTGGGCGGTGAAGTCGAAAGCACTGAAGAGGAGGTGACTCTCCGTCGCCGCAGAGTTGTAGATCGATCGGGTCGGGACCGTCACGACCGCACAATCAGCAGCCCCAGTTCCCACAGACGGCGCCAATTGACGAGGTTTGATCTCATCAATGCCCATTGTTATGGACTTGGGTTTTGGAGAAGATGGGGATGCTGGAGATCGTGGAATGGTTAACAGACAAGCAACCAGGGGACACGAGATTTACCCAGGTTCAGGCCCCCAGAGGGAAAACCCTACTCCTGCTTGTCTGCTCTTGATTACGGCGGAACCGAAGATTATAGGGGTGCGCAGATTCGATTTGGCGTGGAGGTGTGTATGCGAAAGTATGAGTCGAGAGATCTAGGTCGTGCCCTCCTGGCCTTTATATAGACTTAGGCAGGTCCCGGGCATAGTCCTAGTTGGTTACAGGTTCTAGGGTTTTACCCCTTTGAATTTCCTATCTACTCTAGTCTTGCTCTCCAAGGATCCGAAGGCGTCATGGGCCTGAGCCACCCGAAAGTCTTCATGGGCCAACGTACTTTTGCCGTGGGCCTTCCTTGGGCTGCACTAGGTATCCTGTGATCACGTACCCGTAGGGTATAACCATGTCACAGAAGGAGAGAAAAAAAGGTGCCATATCATCATACATTGCTTGTTGTGTCGCGTCGTGACATCGTTCCTGATCTAGGCTCGCGTCTCTAGTACGGTCTAGCCTAGGACCAGCACAGTACCGTCGTTGAGCATTCTTTCAACTTTTGCATTGCTGTTTTGATATTGCTAACCCCCTTTGCTAAGCCTTCCCAGAGATCCACATATATTCTCCACGTGCGGTGTTTCGACTCCTAGTAATCGCTTGGTTCAATCTCTGGACCCACTGATCCTCGCGGTTGCACATCGCCTATTCCTGCTGTTTGGTAAGAACTTGTAAGAGCTTCGTATATTGCTTGACGGATTATGCGTGCCTTCCACCATATTTCCGTAGTATATACCTGTGCTTTTTAAGGACTAACCATGACAGATACTTCGTGGAACCCTGCCACAATGACGAACGAAGAACTACATGCCCACTTCTCCGCGCTCTTGGTCGGGCCGCTACCAAGACGTGGATACGCCTAGGGAGTTTGACACTAAGCTCACCAACGCCATGGACAAGATCGATGGACTCGAGAAATCTTCAACGCCAAGCTTGACGCTTGGTTCAAGGAGATTTGAACAGATTGCCCGCACTCCGCACATGGCGCACGACGCATCCCGATCACGGGCCTGCTGGTTCGGCCGCACCGCACCTCAGCGGTTATCGCCAGGCCGACGCGACTCAGATTTCGTCATGTCAAGCCGCGACATTGGGGATGTATTTATGGGTACTACTACGACCCCGACAATGACGATCTGTTTGACGAGGAGGTTGAACAACCGCCACAGGTACCTGCTGGCCGTCCCCGACATTACTACCGCAACGCTCGACCACCGGTACGTGATGTTGATCATGTTGCAAAGCTTAAATTAAATATTCCATCTTTTGAGGGTAAATATAATCCTGATGCATATCTTACATGGGAGATGGAAGTAGAACAACGTTTTGCATGTTTAAAATATCCTGAGAATATGCGTGTTAGTGCTGCTACATGTGAATTTACTAAATTTGCTTCTCTTTGGTGGTCTGAGTATTGTCGTTTAAATCCTACTACTATTCCTAGTACTTGGACTGCTTTAAAAACTGCTATGCGTGTTCGTTTTGTACCTCCCACTTATCAACGTGATTTACTAAAGAATCTGACACGTTTAGAGCAAGGGAAAAATTCTGTAAAAGAGTATTATCAGGAATTGCAAACTGGGATGGCTTGGTGTGGTCTTGTTGAATCTACTGAACAAATGCTTGCACGTTTCTTTGGTGGATTAAACAAGGATATTCAGCATATATTAGATTATAAGGAATATAATTCTATCACTCGTTTGTTTCATCTTGCTTGCAAAGCTGAACATGAAGTGCAGGATCGCCAAACATAATGGAGGAGGACTAATAATTCTGCAGGTCGCACATCCACTTGGACATCCCGACAGTCAGCACCTCCTTCTCGTGATTCGCCACCCGCTACTACCACATCCAAGGCCACCACGAGAATTCCAGCTGCTGCTCCACCGTCATCCAATACTCCTGCTCGTAGTGCATCTTCTATGGCTTCCACGGGTAAGACAAAGGATATACAATGCCGCAAGTGCTGGGGTTTTGGTCATATTGAGAGACAGTGCACAACACAACATGTGATGATGGTGCGGGATGATGGTCAATACGATTCAACGAGTGACTTCGATGAAGATACATTAGCCCTTATTTCTGCTCGAGATGGAGACAATTCTGATGCTGATGAAGAGACAGAGGTAATGGGAGCTCAAGCTGCTGATCAATACAAGAGTTTAATTACACAATGTGTGTTGAGTGTGCAATTGAGCAAATCTGAACAAGATCAACGCCAGAACCTGTTCCAAACACGTGTTGTTGTCAAGGAAAGAGCTATACGGATCATCATTGATGGAGGGAGTTGTAATAATCTGGCTAGTGTTGACATGGTAGAAAAGCTTGCGCTTCCAACAAGACAACGCACACATTCATATTACATCCAATGGTTTGAGAGTTCTCGCAAGATCAAGGTAACAAGAACGGTACGCGTGCATTTTACTATTGGTACATATTCTGATTTTGTTGATTGTGATGTTGTACCTATGCAAGCTTGTTCTTTGTTACTTGGTAGACCATGGCAATTTGATAGAGAATCTGTTCATAATGGCAAAACTAATCACTATTCTCTTATGCATGATGGAAAGAAAATTGGTCTAAGACCTATGACTCCCGAAC
The DNA here is from genome assembly GCA_023614405.1 of Avena insularis. Classification (NCBI taxonomy): domain Eukaryota; kingdom Viridiplantae; phylum Streptophyta; class Magnoliopsida; order Poales; family Poaceae; genus Avena; species Avena insularis. The sequence continues at coordinate 52,109 of JAJUPC010000239.1, forward strand.
AGATTTTAAAAGATGATCTTGCTAGAGCTAGTAGAGCTAAAACTGAGGAGAAAAATAAAAGTGAGAATCAGATTGTTGCTGCAGATTTTGTACCACCAAAGAACACTAAATCTGATTCTACCCATGCTACTGAAATTCGTTTGAAGAGTCCATGTATGCTTGCAAATAAAATTGATATTGCTGAACTAGATGTAAACAATACTCAATGTTATGCAGTTGTCTGCAAAGAGGTTTTGTTTTCATTTGAGGATATGCCTCCTTCTTTGTCACCCGCTATTGCTAACCTTTTGCAGGAATATGAGGACGTCTTTCCCGCTGAGCTGCCACCAGGACTACCTCCTATTAGAGGAATTGAGCACCAAATTGATCTAATTCCTGGTGCTACGTTGCCCAACCACGCGCCATATAGAACCAATCCAGAGGAGACAAAGGAGATACAACGCCAAAATTCAGGAACTACTCGACAGAGATCATATTCGTGAGTCCCTTAGCCCCTGTGATGTTCCTATTATTTTGGTACCTAAGAAAGATGGTTCTTCACGCATGTGTACTGTTTGTAGAGCTATCAATAATATTACTATTTGATATCGTCATCCTATTCCACGTTTAGATGACATGCTTGATGAATTGAGTGGCTGTACCATGTTTTCTAAAGTTGATTTGTGTAGTGGTTACCACCAGACTCGTATAAAATTAGGAGACGAATGGAAAACAGCATTTAAAACTAAGTTCGGTTTATATGAGTGGTTAGTAATGCCGTTTGGTTTAACTAATGCACCTAGAATTTCATGAGATTAATGAACGAAGTTTTACGTGCTTTCATTGGACGTTTTGTGGTAGTCTACTTTGATGATATTCTGATTTATAGCAAATCTTTAGAGGATCATTTGGACCATTTACGTGTTGGTTTCAATGTTGTACGTGATGCACGTTTGTTTGGTAACCTTGAGAAGTGCACCTTTTGCACCAATCGAGTTGCATTTCTTGGCTATGTTGTTACATCACAGGGTATTGAAGTGGATCCAGCCAAGATTGAAGCTATTGAGAATTAGCCGCAGGCCAAGACAGTCACACAAGTGAGGAGTTTTCTTGGCCTCGCTAGTTTTTATAGGCGCTTTGTCAAAGACTTTGGATCAATTGCCGCGCCGCTGAATGAGCTTACCAAGAAGGATGTGCCCTTTGTTTGGGACGATGCACAACAACATGCTTTCGTCATATTGAAAGATAAGCTAACACATGCTCCTTTACTCCAACTTCCTGATTTTACTAAGACTTTTGAGCTTGAATGTGATGGTAGTGGAATTGGTTTGGTAGGGGCGTTATTACAGGAGGGAAAACCTGTTGCATATTTTAGTGAGAAATTGAGTGGGGCTAGTCTGAACTATTCTACTTATGATAAAGAATTATATGCGTTGGTTCGGACATTAGAAACTTGGCAACATTATCTATGGCCTAAATAATTTGTTATTCATTCTGATCATGAATCTTTGAAGCATATTCGTAGTCAAGCTAAGTTGAATCGTCGTCATGCAAAGTGGGTTGAATTTATTAAGTCTTTTCCTTATGTTATAAAACACAAAAAGGGTAAAGACAATATTATTGTTGATGCTTTGTCGCGCCGTTATGCTTTGTTATCTCAACTTGACTTCAAAATAGTTGGATCGGAAACTATTAAGGAACAATATGTGCATGATGCTGAATTTAAAGATGTGTTGCAGAATTGTAGAGATGGTAGAACATGGAACAAGTTCGTCTTCAATGATAGATTTGTGTTCCGTGCTAACAAACTATGCATTCCAGATAGTTCTGTTCGTCTTTTGTTGTTACAGGAGGCGCATGGAGGAGGATTGATGGGACACTTTGGTGTCAAGAAGACGGAGGATGTTCTTGCTGCACACTTCTTTTGGCCTCGTATGCGTCGATATGTTGAGAGATTTGTGGCACGCTGCACTACTTGTCAAAAAGCTAAGTCTCGCCTTAATCCACATGGTTTATATATGCCTCTTCCTGTTCCTAGTGTTCCTTGGGAGGATATTTCTATGGACTTTGTTTTGGGATTGCCACGAACACAGAAGGGGAGGGATAGTATTTTTGTTGTTGTGGATCGGTTTTCTAAGATGGCACACTTTATTCCTTGTCATAAAACGGATGATGCTGCTCATATTGCTGATTTGTTCTTTCGTGAAATTGTTCGTTTGCATGGTGTGCCAAATACTATTGTCTCTGATCGTGATACTAAATTTCTTAGCCACTTTTGGAGATGTTTATGGGCTAAGTTGGGGACTAAATTGCTCTTTAGTACTACATGTCATCCCCAAACTGATGGTCAAACTGAAGTAGTAAATAGAACTTTGTCTACTATGTTGCGGGCTGTTTTAAAGAAGAACTTAAAATTGTGGGAAGAGTGTTTACCTCATATAGAATTTGCTTATAATCGTTCGCTGCATTCTACCACAAAGATGTGCCCATTTGAGATTGTGTATGGTTTTGTTCCCCGTGCACCTATTGATTTATTGCCTTTACCTTCTTCGGTGCAACATAATTTGGATGCTACACAACGCGCTGAAATGATATTAAACTTGCATAAGACTACTAAAGATAACATTGAACACATGAATGCTAAGTATAAACTTGCTGGGGATAAAGGGAGAAAGCATGTTGTGTTTGATATTGGAGATCTTGTTTGGTTACATTTGCGTAAGGATCGCTTTCCCGATTTACGCAAGTCTAAGTTAATGCCGCGTGCTGCTGGTCCCTTTAAGGTGTTAGAGAAAATAAATTATAATGCATATAAACTTGAGTTGCCTGCAGACTTTGGTACGGTTAGTCCTACGTTTAATATTGCAGATTTGAAGCCTTACTTTGGTGAGGAAGATGAGATTGCGCCGAGGACGACTTCAATTCAAGAAGGGGAGCATGATGTGGACATCCCTTCTATTGATACAACCGTTGTACCTACAGCTACACACATACAAGGACCCATCACAAGATCTTGTGCCAAACAACTTAACTATCGGGTACTTCCGTTTCTTGGAACTATTCCTCACATACATGAGAATATGATGCTGCCTAAATCCGATGTATTTCTTACTCTTAGGAATGATGTCCCAAGCATGGATGAGAGGGACAAGCATTGGAGCATGGCCATGCATGGAGATGGCAGCAAGCATGTGATGATCCAAGAGAAGGCCACGGATGGAGATTTCAGAACTTTGAGGCCACCATAATGAAGAAAGAAGGCTTGGACAAAATATTCAAGATTAATACTTCACGAAATCGTCCATAGTTTAATATGGTGCTGCGACACCTTTATTTTGGGCCAGGCCCATGTAATTTTCGCAGGATTTTAAATAGTCACTTTTTAGAGTCCGTATTTGAGGGGAAAAGGACTTCTAGGGTTGGATTCGGCCACCACTTCCATGGATGGCCGAAACCCCACCTTTTCCTCCTTAAATATTCCCCATAGCCATCGCAGCAACTTCGCCAAGGCTCGAGCGTCGCAGAGGCCTCTTGTACTTCGCACCCATTCAGGGTCCCACCTTTTCAATAAAGCTTTCATCTTAATCCGCAATATCTTGATTGCAATATTAGTTCTTGTTCTCGATTTCAGGTAGGAATTAAGACCCTCGCTGGTCAGGCTGATCGTGTTCCCGCAGGATCGGTAACCTCCAGGAGATTGGCCTAGCGATTGCATTGGCGCTCGTGCTCGCACGTGTAGTCGGATCGTCAAGCCCGAACTCCACCAAATCGACTATCATCATCTCATCGAAAGATCGGACACCTTTGCCCTATCAGGGTTCCCACCCCCTAGCCCTAGGGTTTGACCCTACCCCTTCCTACTATAAATAGAGGAGCCCCCTCCCCTCTATTTGCACCACAACAACAAGTTCTCTCCTCTCCCTCTAAACCCTAGAGCTCTCTCCATTAGATTGGATCTAGCTATTGGGTTTAGTTCACTACTGTCGTGCGCAGGACGGTTTGGCTTCCTTGTTCTTCTGCTGCTCTGCTGGATCGGATCCCGGGAGACATCCCTACACCAGACGTGTGTAGAGCTACAAGGCGCAATACTTGGGGCACTTTTCTTCATCGCTATACGTCTACCTTCGTAAGGTATTCCACGATCTTCAAGGGTATGAATTCCATCCTCCCTTTCTATTGCTTATGTCTACATAGTATAGATCTTGGTTGTCGTGTTCATGTAGCTAGGAATTTTTTGTTTCCTGCTGCGAACTCCAATAGTTCAACATCCCCAAACTTAGGCTCTTGGCCTAGTCTAGGCTGCTGGTATGGATAGTATGGGTACCGGTTTGGGAAGTTGGTCATGAAGGTAGTGAAATTCGGAGTGAGGTCGACGATGTTGTGATGTGGACATCCCTTCTATTGATACAACCGTTGTACCTATAGCTACACACATACAAGGACCCATCACAAGATCTCGTGCCAAACAACTTAACTATCAGGTACTTTCGTTTCTTGGAACTATTCCTCACATACATGAGAATATGATGCTGCCTAAATCAGATTTATTTCTTACTCTTAGGAATGATGGACCAAGCATGGATGAGAGGGACAAGCATTGGAGCATGGCCATGCATGGAGATGGCAGCAAGCGTGTGATGATCCAAGAGAAGGCTGTAGGGGTTCGTAGCATGGAAAACAAAAATTTTCTATCGCATACAAACAAACAAGCCAAGATCTATCTACTAGATTGCAGGAACGAGTCGATGGAATAACTCACCCTCGAAGATTCCAAAGTGTTTAACGAGAGCAGATTCTCGTGGGTGATGTAGTCGTACTCTTTCCGATCTCAAGATCACAGAGACGATCCTTCCAACAACCACGTTCCAAAGAAAGAACGCTCCCAATCGGTCACATCGCTCGGGTACTGACGAAGACCTTCCTCTCCTTGTTCCAGCAAAGCGGAGGTTGTAGCACTTCTCGCGATTCCTGAAGACAACGGTGGTACCTAAGTAGAGGGAAATCCCAGGCTTCGCTTAAGCTTCTGCAAGTAGTATGGTGGAGCTTATGAGAGAGGCTATTAGTGGTCTAGTAATTATACACACCAATTAGAAGGCTCTAAACCAATTAGAAGGCTCTAAACCGCTGGCTAAAGCAATTAGAAGCTCTAAACCAAAACGGCTCTAAACCGGAGATAGAAGATAGGAACTTGTGTGTGCTAGGAGGCGTGCTGCCTCCCTTTATAGGTGGAGGGGCGGCCAAGGGGAGGAGTTCCTCCCAAGTCGGCCTTGGGAGGTGCGGCCAAGGGAGGAACCCTCCTCCAACTCGGCCTCCACCAATCCTCCTCTTTCCCACTTCCCAAAATTGCTGCTTGACTTTCAAACTAGCCGCTTGACTTTTCAATTTAGGATTTAAATAAATCCTTTATTTGGGACAGCAAGAACACTTAGTACATGATGCAATCATTCCAATATGTAATGACACATTCATGTACCCTTCCCTCCGGAGTGCCGGACATTCCGAACCTTCTAGAATGTTCCCATGAAAACACCTAATCATTCCGCCATTCAAACGGACTTTCCTTATATGAATCTTATTCTCCGACCATTCCGGATCTCCTCGTGATATCCCGGATCCCATCCGAGACTCAACAACATTCGGTCTCTTTCTCATAATACCATAACTACTCAAACAACGTCAATCCTTATGTGTCTCCCACGGTTCGTGAATTATGCGGACATGATCGAGACATTCTCGAACAATAACCAATAGAGGAATCTGGAAATTCATATGGCTCTACATATTTCTACGATTACTTTATGATCGAATGAACCACTTACATACGATACCAATTTCCTTTGTCTCATGATATGTTACTTATCCGAGGTTATGATCGTTGATCTCTCGCATACCTAGTTCAACCTCATCGATAAGTACTCTTTTCTCGTTCCCGTGATATGTGATCCCTTGTGACCCAGTCACATGCTTGCAAGCTAATTGGATGACATTTCACCGAGAGGGCCCAGAGAATATCTATCCGTCCTATGGATGGACAAATCCCACTCTTGATCCATGTGTTTCAACCAATACTTTCCGAACACTCAATGCCACCTTTATAGCCACCCTGTTACGGTGTGGTGTTTGATGACATCAAAGCATCCATCCAAGAAAGGTGATATGCATGATCTCATGGTCGAAGGAATTAGGTTACTATGTATCGTAAAGCATATAGCAATTGAACTATTGAAATGACTTGATCTTTATGCTACGCTTGTCTATAGGAGTATGTCCACCATATCATTCTCCTAACGATATGATCTTGTTGTTGATAACATCTCAATGTTCATGATAGGGAAACCACAATCATCAATCAACCAACAAGCTAGTGAAGTATAGAGGCTATACTAGGGACTTCAAATTAAGTTTACAAATCACACAAGTATTAATGGTTTCCTTGTTAATACTATTACAGCATGAATGTAAACATTTATCATAAACACAAAGATATATAATAATAACTACATTTATTATTGCCTCTAGGGCATATCTCCAACAGCCTCCCACTTGCACTAGAGTCATCTAATCTAGATTACATGGTAATATACGTAACACCCATGGCAGTTTGGTGTTGGTCATGTTTTGCCCTCGGGAGAGGTTTAGTCAACGGATCCGCCACATTCAGATCTGTGTGTACTTTGCAAATCTTTATATCCCCATCCTAGATATGTTCTCGAATAGCGTGAAAACGTAGCTTGATATGCTTCAGCTTCTTGTGTGACCTTGGTTCTTACATTGGCTATGGCCCATGTTATCACAAGAGATAGACATTGGGTCCAGCGACTTGGAACCACACCCAGCTCAGAATGAACTCTTTCATCCATATTGCTTCTTGTGAAGCCTCCGGCAGCCATGTATTCCGATTCAGTTGAAGATCTCGCCACAACGCTTTGCTTTGCACTCCTCCAGCTAATCGCTGCACCATTCAAAATAAATACGATCCAGATTGTGATTTAGAATCATCCGATCGGTGTTCCAACTAGCATCGGTGTAACCATTAACAACGAAATGTTCATCACCTCCATAAGAAAGAACCATATCCTTAGTTCTTCTCAAGTACTTAAGGATGTTTTGATCATTCCAATGATCCACCTCGATCACTTTGATATCTGCTAGTTAAACTAACGGCATATGCAATGTCGGGTCTAGTACATAGCATAGCATACATTAGAGATCCTATGGCTGATGCATAGAGTCTTACTCATCCTTTCTCTATCTTCGCCGATGTCGGACTTTGAGTTTTACTCAAGGTCGATAGCAACATGGGCAAGAACCCTTTCTTGCTATCTTCCATTCCAAACCTCTTTAGAACTTTGTCCAAATATGTACTTTGTGACAATGATATTTGGCGTTTCGATCTATCTCTATAAATCTTTATGCCTAATATGTAAGCTGCTTCGCCAAGATCCTTCATTGAAAAAACTATTATTCAAATATTCTTTGACACTATTAAGAAGGTCTACATCATTCCCAATCAACAATATGTCATCCACATACAGTATTAAGAATGCTACAGAGCTCCCACTCACTTTCTTGTAAATACAAGCTTCTCCATAAGTTTGTATAAAACCAAAACTTTTGATTACCTTATCAAACGTTGATTCCAACTTCGATGCTTGCTTCAATCCATAGATGGACCGTTGAAGTTTGCATACCTTGTTAGCATCTTTAGGATCGACAAAACCTTTGGGTTGCATCATATACAACTCTTCATCAATGTCTCCATTGAGGAATGCTGTTTTGACATCCATCTGCCATATCTCATAATCGTAATATGCAGCGATTGCTAACATAATCCTCATAGACTTTAGCTTCACATCGTGAGAAAGTCTCATCGTAGTCAACTCCTTGAATTTGTCGAACCCTTTTGCGACAAGTCGAGCTTTATAGACAAGAATATTACCATCAAGATCTGCTTTCTTCTTGAAAATCCATTTGTTCTCGATTCTTCCGCCATCCGTAAGTCCACCAAAGTCCATACTTGGTTTTCGTACATGGATCGAATCTCGGATTTCATGGCTTCTTGCCATTTATTGGAATCTGGGCTCATCATCGCTTCCTCATATGTCTCGGGGTCATCGGTGTTGTCCACCACCATGACATTCATAACGGAATCATACCAACTGGAGTGGTACGAGTTCTCGCTGACCTCCGAGGCTCAGAGTAACCTCAACCAAGTTTCATGATCACCATCATTAGCTTCCTCTTATTGGTGCACCACAGAACTTCTTCCGGTGCTGCGCTACTCGCAATTTCGAGAGAAGGTTCGACAACCTCGTCGAGTTCTACTTTCCTTCCAAATACTTCTTTCGAGAGAAATTCCTTCTAGAAAGGATCCATTCTTGGCAACGAAGATTTTGCCTTCGGATCTATGATAGAAGGTATACCCAATAGTTTCCTTCTGTATCCTATGAAGACGATTTTACCGCTTTGGGTTCAAGCTTGTCCCAGTAACTTCTTTACATAGGCTTCAGATCCCCAAACTTTAAGGAACGACAATTTAGGTTTCTTCCCAAACCATAATTCATACGGTGTCGTTTCAACGGATTTAGACGGTGCCCTATTTAAAGTGAATGCTGTTTCTAATGCATAACCCCAAAATGATAGCGGTAACTGTAAGTGACATCATAGAACGAACCATATCTAAGAGAGTTCGACACGACGCTCGTACACACCATTACGCTGTGGTGTTCCCGGCGTGTCAATCGCGAAAGTATTCCACATTTTTCAAATGCTCGCCAAACTCGTAATCTTAGATATTCACCTCCACGATCGTAACGTAGAAATTTAATCTTCTTGTTACGTTGATTCTCTACCTCACTTTGAAACTCCTTAAACTTCGAAGTTTCGGACTTATGTTTCATGAAATAGATATACCCATATCTACTCAAGTCATCCGTGAAGGTAAGAACATAACGATAACCATCGCGATGCTACACTCATTGGACCACACACAGTATGTATGATTTCCAAAGTCCGTAGCTCGCTCCATTATACCGTAAAATGGAGTTTTAGTCATTTTACCCATCGACATGCTTCAGATCTTTCAAGTGATTCAAAATCAAGTGATTCAAGAAGTCCATCGAATGGAGTTTCTTCATACGCTTCACTCCAATGTGACCAAGACGATTGCCACATATAGGTCGAGTTATCGCTGATTTCAATCGCTTAGCTTCAATGTTATTAATATGTGTATTTCTACTATCGAGATTCAACAAGAATAGACCATCTATCAAAGGTGCATGTGCATAAAACATATTACTCATATAAATCGAACAACCATTATTCTCGGATTTAAACAAGTAACCGTCGCAATAAACAAGATCCCGATATAATGTTCATGCTCAACGCAGCACCAAATAACAATTATTTAAGTATAAAACTAATCCCGATGGTAGATGAAGAGGTAGCGTGCAATCGCGATCACATCAACCTTTGATCCGCTTCCCTACGCGCATCGTCACCTCGCTCTTCACTAGCTTCCGCTTATTCGCAGCTCTGCTTCGAGTTACAAATATGAGCAACCGAACCAAGATCAAATACCTGTGCACTACTACGAATACTAGTGAGATACACATCAATAACATGTATATCGATATACCTTTCTTCTTGATGTTGCCGTTCTTCAAATCCGCCAAGTACTTTGGGCAATTCCGCCCAAAGGACCTTCTCCCTTGCGTAAAAGCACTCAAGATCGCTTGGGTCCAGCCTTGGTCCTTCGTGGCGTGGCAGCTTTCTTACCACCCTTCTTGAAGTGTCCCTTTGCTTAGACTTGCCTTTCTTGAATTTGGTGGTCTTATTGACCATCAACACTTGGTGCTCTTTCTTGATCTCCACTTCGCAGATTTTAACATAGCAAATAGTTCGCAACTCTTTGTTCATGTTCCGCATGTTGTAGTTCATCACAAAGTTCTTGTAACTTGGTGGTAGTGATTGGAGGATGCGTAAACCCCAAAGTATTAGGAATCACTATACCCAAGCTTTGAAGTTTATTCGCGTGCCTGCACATTTTGAGCACATGCTCACCGACGGAGTCGCCTCTTCCATCTTGCGCTTAAAGAACTTTTAAGCTTCATAACTTTCAATTGCCGCATGAGTCTCAAAGATTAATTTGAGATCCTCGACAATATCATATGGATCTGACTCTTCAAACCTTTTCAAGCTGATTCTAAACCATACAAGATAGCACACTGAACTATGGAGTACTAATTCTTCCGAGCGAGGTAAACATTCTTTACTTCATCGGTAGCATCACCGCAGTGGGTCACCTAGCGTGCATCCAGCACATAGGTCAAATTACCAAATTGTGAGGACAATCCTCAAATTATGAACTAATCCAAGTTGCTTCCATTGTTTTTCAACTTTTCTTTCTCTAGGAACGCATTAAAATTGATGGTAGGGCTGCCATTGATCTACAACATATTTGCAATAGTTTAGACTAAGTTTATGACAAAATTGAGTTCAAATTAATTAATGAAATTAAACTAGGTGAACTCCCACTCAAAACAACATCCCTCACATTGTTTTAGTGATCACACGAACCAAATCCACTACATCAACACCGATCATCACGAGAGTTGATATAGTTTCAATGGCGAACAATCATCATGTTCATCATATCTACTATATGATTCATGCTTTACCTTCGCGATCCGTGTTCCGAGGCCATGTCTGTACATGCTAGGCTCGTCAAGATCAAACCTTAGCTACCGCATAAGCAAATCTGGCTTGCTTACGCTGTATTCACCGTGAATCAAAGACACACGATCATCACGTGGTGCTTCAAGCAAGCTTTGGCAACGGTGCATACTAAGGGTGAACACTTTAGAACTTGAAATTTATGTGCATGAGGGATCATCTTATAATGCTACCGCTGCGTCTACTAAGCAATACAAGATGCATAAAGGATTAACATCACATGCAATTCATAATATGTGATATGATATGGCCTTTCTTCTTTGTGCTTCCGATCTCCATCTTCAAGCACGAACATGATCTCCATCATCACCGGCATAGCATCAAGGTCAATGACGCTTCTTCATGGTTGTCGCCCACCAGCTTCAACTATTACAACTATTTTGAATAGACACAGGTCTTAATGTAAATTAAAGACAACCATATGGCTCTGCCCGTTGCCAACTTACAATAAGGAACATTGCATACATCAAATATAATCACAATCATGGCCATATCACATCATCAGACACCCCGCAAAACAAAGTTAGACGCCTCTACTTTCTTTGCATATTTTACGTGGTTTGGGGCTTTCAATAAGTGTCGTTCTAACTTATTTAACAAGAACCACAACATTGATACTAGCATTGTTGATCACCGTTGTAAATTGGATCTTTACTATGCTAGGAGAAACAGCACCATAAAGCCACTTATGCAATACGAGTTGCATGTCAAGCGTGGAGCAAGTCTCATGAACGATGTCATGTAAGGTTAGCCCGGGCCGCTTCATCCCAACATACCGCAAGATGCAAAGTACACAAAAAGCAATCTACAATAAAAGCATCAATGCCCACACTGACCATTGTGTTCTACTCGTGCAACAGATCTACATATAGACACGGCTCGATACCAATCGTAGGGTTCGTAGCATGGAAAACAAAAATTTTCTATCGCATACAAACAAACAAGCCAAGATCTATCTACTAGATTGCAGCAACGAGTCGATGGAATAACTCACCCTCGAAGATTCCAAAGTGTTTAACGAGAGCAGATTCTCGTGGGTGATGTAGTCGATTCTTCCGATCTCAAGATCGCGTAGACGATCCTTCCAAATACCATTGCCCAGCGAAGGTTCCAGCAATGGTCACACGTCACACTGCTCGATTGACGAAGACCTTCCTCTCCTTGTTCCAAAGAAAATGGAGGTTGTAGCACTCTCCTCATGATTCCTAAGAAGACAACCGTGGTACCCAAGTAGAGGGAAATCATGAGCCGCCTTAAGCTGCAAGTAGTATGGTGGAGCTTATGAGAGAGGCTATTAGTGGTCTAGTAATTAGACACACCAATTAGAAGGCTCTAAACCAATTAGAAGGCTCTAAACCGCTGGCTAAAGCAATTAGAAGCTCTAAACCAAAACGGCTCTAAACCGGAGATAGAAGATAGGAACTTGTGTGTGCTAGGAGGGGCAGCCCTGCCCCTCCCTTTATAGGTGGGAGGGCCGGCGGCCAAGGGAGGAGTTCTCTCCCAAGTCGGCCTTGGGAGGTGCGCCACAAGGGAGGAACCCTCCTCCAACTCGGCCTCCACCAATCCTCCTCTTTTCCCACTTCCCAAAATTGCGTTTGACTTTCAAACTAGCCGTTTGACTTTTCAATTTAGGATTTAAATAAATCCTTTATTTGGGACAGCAAGAACACTTAGTACATGATGCAATCATTCCAATATGTAATGACACATTCATGTACCCTTCCCCCTCCGGAGTGCCGGACATTCCGGGACCTTCTAGAATGTTCCCCGATGAAAACACCTAATCATTCCGCCATTCAAACGGGACTTTCCTTATATGAATCTTATTCTCGGACCATTCCGGATCTCCTCGTGATATCCGGATCCCATCCGAGACTCAACAACATTCGGTCTCTTTCTCATAATACCATAACTACTCAAACAACGTCAATCCTTAAGTGTGTCTCCTACGGTTCGTGAATTATGCGGACATGATCGAGACACTTCTCAACAATAACCAATAGAGGAATCTGGAAATTCATATGGCTCCCACATATTTCTACGATTACTTTGATCGAATAAACCACTTACATACGATACCAATTTCCTTTGTCTCATGATATGTTACTTATCCGAGGTTATGATCGTCGGTATCTCTCGCATACCTAGTTCAACCTCACATCGATAAGTACTCTTTTCTCGCTCCGTGATATGTGATCCCTTGTGACCCAGTCACATGCTTGCAAGCTAATTGGATGACATTTCACCGAGAGGGCCCAGAGAATATCTATCCGTCATATGGATGGACAAATCCCACTCTTGATCCATGTGTTTCAACCAATACTTTCCGAACACTCAATGCCACCTTTATAGCCACCCTGTTACGGTGTGGTGTTTGATGACATCAAAGCATCCATCCAGTAAAGGTGATATGCATGATCTCATGGTCGAAGGAATTAGGTTACTATGTATCAGAAAGCATATAGCAATTGAACTATTGAAATGACTTGATCTTTATGCTACGCTTGTCTATAGGAGTATGTCCACCATATCATTCTCCTAACGATATGATCTTGTTGTTGATAACATCTCAATGTTCATGATAGGGAAACCACAATCATCAATCAACCAACAAGCTAGTGAAGTATAGAGGCTATACTAGGGACTTCAAATTAAGTTTACAAATCACACAAGTATTAATGGTTTCCTTGTTAATACTATTACAGCATGAATGTAAACATTTATCATAAACACAAAGATATATAATAATAACTACATTTATTATTGCCTCTAGGGCATATCTCCAACAAAGGCCACAAATGAAGATTTCAGAACTTTGAGGCCACCATAATGAAGAAAGAAGGCTTGGATGAAATATTCAAGATTAATACTTCACGAATTCGTCCATAGCTTAATATGGTGCTACGACACCTTTATTTTGTGCCAGGCCCATGTAATTTTCGCAGGATTTTAATTAGCCACTTTTTAGAGTCCGTATTTGAGGGGAAAAGGACTTCTAGGGTTGGATTCGGCCACCACTTCCATGGCTGGCCGAAACCCCACCTTTTCATCCTTAAATACTCCCCATAGCCGTCACCCTAGACTCGGATTTTGTTTAGACATTAAGTTAGCCATCATAGCAACTTCGCCAAGGCTCGAGCGTCGCAGAGGCCTCTTGTACTTCGCGCCTATACAGGATCCCACCTTTTCAATAAAGCTTTCCTCTTAATCCATCTTGATTGCAATATTGGTTCTTACTTGTTCTCGATTTCAGGTAGGAATTAAGACCCTCACTGGTCAGGTTGATCGTGTTCCCGCAGGATCGGTAACCTCCAGGAGATTGGCCTAGCGATTGCATTGGCGCTCGTGTTCGCACGTGTAGTCGGATTGTCAAGCCCGAACTCCACCAAATCGATTATCATCATCTCATCGAAAGATCGGACACCTTTGCCCTATCAAGTGGTATCAGATTTCAGGTTGCTCGGTGAGATTTTACTGTTTTCGTAGATTAGATCTGTTTTTACCTATAACCCACAAAAGCCAAAACATGCTTAGAGTTTAGATCCATCCCATAACCAATCTACGCCTCGCATTATCTTTTCAGTTTTTGCATTGTTGAATTTGTGTCTACATCGTCGCGTCGAGTTGCTGGTCTTAGTGTCTTGTCCCTTAGAGTTTCGAGTTTTGATCATAGTAGTCACCGCTACACTCGCCGATCACCGCCCCCATATTCCGCTGCCATACTCCCAGCCACCATAAACCCTAAAACTCTGCCACCGCCTTCCTACCGCGACATAGATCCGACCAGTTTCCTGCCGTGGTACGAGTCCGAGTAGAGTTATTGTTTCCTAGTTATTTCTTTTTACTTTCCTTCTTTGTTGTTTCCGTTTTAAGCTCAAGTCCGTGTCGAGCTAAGAGTCCGGTCGTAAGTACAGAAGGAGAGCAAAAAAAAGTCTGAAACCGCCTCCGAAATTTTTTTCTGGCTATACTGTTTTTCGGCTCTAGGGATCACTTTTCTCCAACGGCCGTTATAGCGATATTTTTTGGCGCCTGCACGCTTTCCGGAGTAAAATAAAAAAATTTCGAAATTTTTTTTGGGGCTAACCTATTTTTAGACCCCGTAGATCAGTTCTAGACACTCGCCATCATAGTGATTTCCCCCCTCTCGGTTCGCTTTTCAGGGTGCCATATCATCATACATTGCTTGTTGTGTCGCGTCGTGACATCGTTGGTGATCTAGGCTCGCATCTCTAGTACGGTCTAGCCTAGGACCAGACAAGACTGCTTGTTGAGCATTCTTTCAACTTTTGCATTGCTGTTTTGATAATTGCTAACCCCCTTTGCTAAGCCTTCCCAGAGCTCCACAGATACTCTCCACGTGCGGTGTTTCGACTCCTGGTAATCTCTTGGTTCAATCTCTGGACCCACTGATCCTCGCGGTTGCACATCGCCTTTTCCTGCTGTTTGGTAAGAACTTGTAAGAGCTTCGTATATTGCTTGACGGATTACGCGTGCCTTCCACCATATTTCCGTAGTATATATCTGTGCTTTTTAAGGACTAACCATGACAGATACTTCGCGGAACCCTGCCACAATGACGAACGAAGAACTACATGCCCACTTCTCCGCGCTTTTGGTCCCGCTACCAAGACGTGGATACGTGCCTAGGGGAGTTTGACACCAAGCTCACCAACGCCGTGGACAAGATCGATGGACTCGAGAAATCCTTCAACGCCAAGCTTGACGTTCGGTTCAAGGAGCTTTTGAACAGATTGCCCGCACCCGCACCCACACATGGCGCACGGCGCATTTCGATCACGGGTCGGACTGCTGGTTCACCACTGATGCACCTTAGACTTCGCCACAAGGCCGCTGCGACATTGGGGATAGACGACGGGTACTACTACGACCCCGATGACGACGATCTGTTTGACGAGGAGGTTGAACAACCTCCACAGGTACCTGCTGGCCGTCCCCGACGTTACTACCGCAACGCTCGACCACCGGTACGTGATGATGATCATGTTGCAAAGCTTAAATTAAATATTACATCTTTTGAAGGTAAATATAATCCTGATGCATATCTTACATGGGAGATGGAAGTAGAACAACGTTTTGCATGCTTAAAATATCCTGAGAATATGCGTGTTAGTGCTGCTACATGTGAATTTACTAAATTTGCTTCCCTTTGGTGGTCTGAGTATTGTCGTTTAAATCCTACTACTATTCCTAGTACTTGGACTGATTTAAAAACTGCTATGTGTGTTTGTTTTGTACCTCCCACTTATCAACGTGATTTACTAAAGAATCTGACACATTTAGAGCAAGGGAAAAATTCTGTAGAAGAGTATTATCAGGAATTGCAAACAGGGATGGTTCGGTGTGGTCTTGTTGAATCTAATGAACAAATGCTTGCACGTTTCTTTGGTGGATTAAACAAGGACATTCAGCACATATTAGATTATAAGGAATATAATTCTATCACTCGTTTGTTTCATCTTGCTTGCAAAGCTGAACGTGAAGTGCAGGATCGCCAACCACCATGGAGAAGGACTAATAATTCTGCAGGTCGCACATCCACTTGGACATCCCGACAATCCGTGCCTCCTTCTCGTGATTCGCCATCAGCTACTACCACATCCAAGGCCACCACAAGATTTCCAGCTACTCCTCCACCGTCATCCAATGCTCCTGCTCGTAGTGCATCTTCTATGGCTTCCACGGGTAATACAAAGGATATACAATGCCGCAAGTGTTGGGGTTTTGGTCATATTGAGAGACAGTGCACAACACAACGTGTGATGATGGTGCGGGATGATGGTCAATACGATTCAGCCAGTGACTTTGATGAAGGTACACTAGCCCTTATTTCTACTCGAGATGGAGACAATTCTGATGCTGATGAAGAGACAGAGGTAATGGGAGCTGAAGCTGCTGATCAATACAAGAGCTTAATTACACAACGTGTGTTGAGTGTGCAATTGAGCAAATCTGAGCAAGATCAACGCCACAACCTGTTCCAAACACGTGGTGTTGTCAAGGAAAGAGCTATACGGATCATCATTGATGGAGGGAGTTGTAATAATCTAGCTAGTGTTGACATGGTAGAGAAGCTTGCGCTTCCAACAAGACAACGCCCACATTCATATTACATCCAATGGTTTGAGAGTTCTCGCAAGATCAAGGTAACAAGAACGGTACGCGTGCATTTTACTATTGGTACATATTCTGATTTTGTTGATTGTGATGTTGTACCTATGCAAGCTTGTTCTTTGTTACTTGGTAGACCATGGCAATTTGATAGAGAATCTGTTCATAATGGCAAAACTAATCACTATTCTCTTATGCATGATGGAAAGAAAATTGGTCTAAAACCTATGACTTTAACAGATTTTAAAAGATGATCTTGCTAGAGCTAGTAGAGCTAAAACGGAGGATAAAATAAAAGTGAGAATCAGATTGTTGCTGCAGATTTTATACCACCAAAGAACACTAAATCTGATTCTACACATGCTACTGAAATTCGTTTGAAGAGTCCATGTATGCTTGCAAATAAAATTGATATTGATGAACTAGATGTAAACAATACTCAATGTTATGCAATTGTCTGCAAAGAGGTTTTGTTTTCATTTGAGGATATGCCTCCTTCTTTGCCACCCGCTATTGCTAACCTTTTGCAGGAATATGAGGACGTCTTTCCCGCTTGCTGCCACCAAGACTACCTCCTATTAGAGGAATTGAGCACCAAATTGATCTAATTCCTGGTGCCACGTTGCCCAACCGCGCGCCATATAGAACCAATCCAGAGGAGACAAAGGAGATACAACGCCAAATTCAGGAACTACACGACAGAGATCATATTCGTGAGTCCCTTAGCCCCTGTGCTGTTCCTATTATTTTGGTACCTAAGAAAGATGGTTCTTCGCGCATGTGTACTGATTGTAGAGCTATCAATAATATTACTATTCGATATC
The DNA here is from genome assembly GCA_023614405.1 of Avena insularis. Taxonomy (NCBI): domain Eukaryota; kingdom Viridiplantae; phylum Streptophyta; class Magnoliopsida; order Poales; family Poaceae; genus Avena; species Avena insularis. The sequence continues at coordinate 69,775 of JAJUPC010000239.1, forward strand.
GTCATCCTATTCCACGTTTAGATGACATGCTCGATGAATTGAGTGGCTCTACCATGTTTTCTAAAGTTGATTTGCGTAGTGGTTACCACCAGATTCGTATGAAATTAGGAGATGAATGGAAAACAGCATTTAAAACTAAGTTCGGTTTATATGAGTGGTTAGTAATGCCGTTTGGTTTAACTAATGCACCTAGCACTTTCATGAGATTAATGAACGAAGTTTTACGTGCTTTCATTGGAAGTTTTGTGGTAGTCTACTTTGATGATATCCTGATTTATAGCAAATAGAGGATCATTTGGACCATTTACCTGATGTTTTCAATGCTTTACGTGATGCGCGTTTGTTTGGTAACCTTGAGAAGTGCACCTTTTGCACCAATCGAGTTGCGTTTCTTGGCTATGTTGTTACATCACAGGGTATTGAAGTGGATCCAGCCAAGATTGAAGCTATTGAGAATTGGCCGCAGCCCAAGACGGTCACACAAGTGAGGAGTTTTCTTGGCCTCGCTGGGTTTTATAGGCGCTTTGTCAAAGACTTTAGATCAATTGCCGCGCCGCTGAGCTTACCAAGAAGGATGTGCCCTTTGTTTGGGGCGATGCACAACAACAGGCCTTCGTCATATTGAAAGATAAGCTAAGCTAACACATGCTCCCTTACTCCAACTTCCTGATTTTACTAAGACTTTTGAGCTTGAATGTGATGCTAGTGGAATTGGTTTGGGAGGGGTGTTATTACAAGAGGGAAAACCTTTTGCATATTTTAGTGAGAAATTGAGTGGGGCTAGTCTGAACTATTCTACTTATGATAAAGAATTATATGCATTGGTTCGAACATTAGAAACTTGGCAACATTATCTATGGCCTAAAGAATTTGTTATACATTATAATCATGAATCTTTGAAGCATATTCGTAGTCAAGCTAAGTTGAATCGTCGTCATGCAAAGTGGGTTGAATTTATTGAGTCTTTTCCTTATGTTATCCAACACAAAAAGGGTAAAGATAATATTATTGCTGATGCTTTGTCGCGCCGTTATACTTTGTTATCTCAACTTGACTTCAATATTTGGATTAGAAACTATTAAGGAACAATATGTGCATGATGCTGAATTTAAAGATGTGTTGCAGAATTGTAGAGATGGTAGAACATGGAACAAGTTCGTCTTCAATGATGGATTTGTGTTCCGTTCTAACAAACTATGCATTCCGGATAGTTCTGTTCGTCTTTTGTTGTTATAGGAGGTGCATGGAGGAGGATTGATGGGACACTTTGGTGTCAAGAAGACGGAGGATGTTCTTGCTGCACACTTCTTTTGGCCACGTATGCGTTGAGATGTTGAGCGATTTGTGGCACACTGCACTACTTGTCAAAAAGCTAAGTCTCGCCTTAATCCACATGGTTTATATATGCCTCTTCCTCTTCCTAGTGTTCCTTGGGAGGATATTTCTATGGACTTTGTTTTGGGATTGCCACGAACACAGAAGGGGAGGGATAGTATTTTTGTTGTTGTGGATCGGTTTTCTAAGATGGCACACTTTATTCCTTGTCATAAAACGGATGCTGCGCATATTGCTGATTTGTTCTTTCGTGAAATTGTTCGTTTGCATGGTGTGCCAAATATTATTGTTTCTGATCGTGATACTAAATTTCTTAGCCACTTTTGGAGATGTTTATGGGCTAAGTTGGGGACTAAATTGCTGTTTAGTACTACATGTCATCCCCAAACTGATGGACAAACTAAAGTAATAAATAGAACTTTGTCTACTATGTTGCGAGCTGTTTTAAAGAAGAACTTAAAATTGTGGGAAGAGTGTTTACCTCATATAGAATTTGCTTATAATCGTTCGCTGCATTCTACCACAAAGATGTGCCCGTTTGAGATCGTCTATGGTTTTGTTCCTCGTGCACCTATTGATTTATTGCCTTTACCTACTTTGGTGCAACATAATTTGGATGCTACACAACGCGCTGAAATGATATTAAACTTGCATAAGACTACTAAAGATAACATCGAACATATGAATGCTAAGTATAAACTTGTCAGATAAAGGGAGAAAGCATGTTGTGTTTGATGTTGGAGATCTTGTTTGGTTACATTTGCGTAAGGATCGCTTTCCCGATTTACGCAAGTCTAAGTTAATGCCGCGTGCTGCTGGTCCCTTTAAGGTGTTAGAGAAAATAAATGATAATGCATATAAACTTGAGTTGCCTGCAGACTTTGGTACGGTTAGTCCTACGTTTAACATTGCAGATTTGAAGCCTTACTTTGGTGAGGAAGATGGGATTGCGTCGAGGACGACTTCAATTCAAGAAGGGGAGCATGATGTGGACATCCCTTCTATTGATACAACCGTTGTACCTACAGCTACACACATACAAGGACCCATCATAAGATCTCGTGCCAAACAACTTAACTATCAGGTACTTTCGTTTCTTGGAACTATTCCTCACATACATGAGAATATGATGCTGCCTAAATCAGATTTATTTCTTGCTCTTAGGAATGATGGACCAAGCATGGATGAGAGGGACAAGCATTGGAGCATGGCCATGCATGGAGATGGCAGCAAGCGTGTGATGATCCAAGAGAAGGCCACGGATGAAGATTTCAGAACTTTGAGGCCACCATAATGAAGAAAGAAGGCTTGGACGAAATATTCAAGATCAATACTTCACGAATTCGTCCATATCTTAATATGGTGCCGCGACACCTTTATTTTGGGTCAGGCCCATGTAATTTTCGCAGGATTTTAATTAGCCACTTTTTAGAGTCCGTATTTGAGGGGAAAAGGGCTTCTAGGGTTGGATTCGGCCACCACTTCCATGGCTGGCCGAAACCCCACCTTTTCGTCCTTAAATACTCCCCATAGCCGTCACCCTAGACTCGGATTTTGTTTAGACATTAAGTTAGCCATCATAGCAACTTCGCCAAGGCTCGAGCGTCGTAGAGGCCTCTTGTACTTCGCGCCTATACAGGATCCCACCTTTTCAATAAAGCTTTCCTCTTAATCCGTAATATCTTGATTGCAATATTGGTTCTTACTTGTTCTCGATTTCAGGTAGGAATTAAGACCCTCGCTGGTCAGGCTGATCGTGTTCCCGCAGGATTGGTAACCTCCAGGAGATTGGCCTAGCGATTGCATTGGCGCTCATGTTCGCACGTGTAGTCGGATCGTCAAGCCCGAACTCCACCAAATCGATTATCATCATCTCATCAAAAGATCGGACACCTTTGCCCTATCATGTTGGCATTCACATCTTGCAACGTATTTTCTATGTTCTCGATGCGCTGCACCACCTGGTCAAAATCACTCCTCGGGACAGTCAAATCCCGGCTAAGGCTGAGGCATACCTTGCTACTGCTAGTAGTGGGGGGAATGGCTGATTGTGATGATGCTGTTGGCCATAGTCGTCCTAGCCCCCGGCGTTCCAGTCTTGTTCCCCTTGGCCCTGTTGCTGCTGGCTGTTGGCTGCATTATCGCAGTTGGGGTCCCCTCATGGGTTTGGAATCCTCCCCGAGGAGATTAATGCCTGCTGGAATTCTTCCTCATCGAGGACCCAACTCTGTTTACCTGGCAAACCAAAAGCTTGGACAAACGGCAACAATACTTGGTAGAGTTCACCGTTAGGCTCAAAATAAAATTGATAAGCACGAAGGGAGCGCTGAGGCCTATAAACCCCCATAAATTTGGTGCTGGCCACGGAGATGTCATCCAACTCCTTAATCCCACCCACGGGTCTCTCATTGGGCATGAAAAACTCGCGCGCGTAAGCGATCTGAGTGATCAAGCCTCCACAGCGAATGTCACCGGAAGGAGCCAACCTTTGGCAGCAGAAGTGCTGGATGAGCAAAGCACCCAAGTTTACCTTATGCTCCATCTCAGGATGGAGGGCCATATATATCACACTTATCTCGGCGACTTCCATTGCCCCCGTATCTCCCTTCCCCAAAATAGAATTCGCTAAGAAGGTGGCAAAGTAGCGGATAGTGGGATTCTGGATGGTGGCGCTCTTCTTGCACAAATAATCGGTGTTCCTATGGACAGAAACCTACTCCAAGCATGCATTGCCTCTACGAGGACTTCATCAGCCTCATAGGAGAACCCGAAGCAATCGTAGAATTCATAAAAAGTGAGGCTGTGGGATTGCCCATTAATCACAAAACTCATAGTGCAATGACTCTCTTGGGTCTCGAGGTCATCGTGGAATGACGAAAAGAACTCAAACATGGCAATCTCGAAGGTGTCGGTGAAGAGGTAGGATAAAGGCACCATCCCAACATTCAGGATCATCCGATTGAAGTCATACTCAAGGACTTGGTGAGAGAGGAAGCCACGATGTGCCCACTTAGTGGGTATAACCTTGCGTGAGGCCACCCTCGCATAATCCTTGCTCATGGCTGCCCGAAGGTTTCCTCCCTCCGAACGTCTATTCTTCAATCCTGGCGAGTTGCGGTGCCTGAGGTCCCTGCCTTTCCTGAGCCCTTGCCCGAGTGCAAAATCTTCCCAAAATTCATTGTGCTGCAAAAATTTCAATGAAAACTATAGGCATCAGGTTTCTATCACACATACAAACGATTATAGAAAAAAATTACAAATCCTAACACGAGGAATCAAAAATAATCTCAGAATATGATGAACTCATCTAGATAGTCAATGTGAGGAATTCAACCATGGATTTCAGAAAAAATAAAGCATGGATCATATGAGAAACTTAGAGATGCAAAGATTCCCCTACTCAAATGCAAGAAATCGGTGAAGAATCAAAGGTTCTAGGTGATTAGGGTTTGAGTTAGAGAGAGACAGGAAGAAAATAGAGAGAGGAAGAAGAAGGAGGCCAACTAGAGTTATTAGTCGCTTATAATATTTCTAAATGTCTAGTGGCATGTCCTAGATCATCGAAAACTTCGGTCAACTCTTTTATATTCTTTTCTTGAGTCATTAGTCACTTATAATATTGGAAAAAGTCTAAAACAAACCTTGAATTCATAAGCAAAACCCTAAACTTGTAATCCCTGAAATCGGCACTCTGAAACTATGATCCCGGTCTATTTTGAACCCTGTACCGATATTCCACGTTGGAAAAAGAAAAACCCAAATTGCTACTCCAAATGACAACACGGGCCCACTTTTCATATGTATCTTCCACCTCCAGTCTCTGATAGGGCAAAGGTGTCTGATCTTTCGATGAGATGGTGATAGTCGATTTGGTGGAGTTCGGTCTTGACGATCCGACTACACATGCGAGCACGAGCGCCAATGCAATCGCTAGGCCAATCTCCTGGAGGTTACCGATCCTGCGGGAACACGATCAGCCTGACCAGCGAGGGTCTTAATTCCTACCTGAAATCGAGAACAAGTAAGAACTAATATTGCAATCAAGATATTGCGGATTAAGATGAAAGCTTTATTGAAAAGGTGGGATCTTTTATAGGTGCGAAGTACAAGAGGCCTCTGCGACGCTTGAGCCTTGGCGAAGTTGCTATGATGGCTAACTTAATATCTAAACAAAATCCGAGTCTATGGTGACGGCTAAGGAGAGTATTTAAGGAGGAAAAGGTGGGGTTTCAGCCAGCCATAGAAGTGGTGGCCGAATCCAACCCTAGAAGTCCTTTTCTCCTCAAATACGGACTCTAAAAAGTGGCTATTTAAAATCCTGCGAAAGATACATGGGCCTAGCCCAAAATAAAGGTGTCGCAGCACCATATTAAGCTATGGACGAATTTGTGAAGGATTAATCTTGAATATTTCGTTCAAGCCTTCTTTCTTCATTATGGTGGCCTCAAAGTTCTGAAATCTTCATCCGTGGCCTTCTCTTGAATCATCACATGCTTGCTGCCATCTCCATGCATGACCATGCTCCAATGCTTGTCCCTCTCATCCATGCTTGGTCCATCATTCCTAAGAGTAAGAAATACATCTGATTTAGCCAGCATCATATTCTCATGTATGTGAGGAATAGTTCCAAGAAACGAAAGTACCTGATAGTTAAGTTGTTTGGCACGAGATCGAGTGATAGGTCCTTGTATGTGTGTAGCTGTAGGTACAACGGTTGTATCAATAGATGGGATGTCCACATCATGCTCCCCTTCTTGAATTGAAGTCGTCCTCGACATATCTCATCTTCCTCGCCAAAGTAAGGCTTCAAATCTGCAATGTTAAACGTAGGACTAACCGTACCAAAGTCTGCAGGCAACTCAAGTTTTTATGAATTATCGTTTATTTTCTCTACCGCATTAAAGGGACCAGCAGCACGCGGCATTAACTTAGACTTGCGTAAATCAGGAAAACGATCTTTACGCAAATGTAACCAAACAAGATCGCCAACATCAAACACAACATGCTTTATCCCTTTATCCCCAGCAAGTTTATACTTAGCATTCATGTGTTCTATGTTATCTTTAGTAGTCTTATGCAAGTTTAATATCATTTCAGCGCGTTGTGTAGCATCCAAATTATTTTGCACCGAAGAAGGTAAAGGCAATAATTCAATAGGTGCACGAGGAACAAAACCATACACGATCTCAAACAGGCACATCTTTGTGGTAGAATGCAGCGAACGATTATAAGCAAATTCTATATGAGGTAAACACTCTTCCCACAATTTTAAGTTTTTCTTTAAAACAGCCCGCAACATAGTAGACAAAGTTCTATTTACTAATTCAGTTTGTCCATCAGTTTGGGGATGACATGTAGTACTAAACGGCAAATTAGTCCCCAACTTAGCCCATAAACATCTCCAAAAGTGGCTAAGAAATTTAGTATCACGATCAGAAACAACAGTATTTGGCACACCATGTAAACGAACAATTTCACGAAAGAACAAATCAGCAATATGCGCAGCATCATCCGTTTTATGACAAGGAATAAAGTGTGCCATCTTAGAAAACCGATCCACAACAACAAAATTACTATCCCTCCCCTTCTGTGTACGTGGCAATCCCAAAACAAAGTCCATAGAAATATCCTCCCAAGGAACACTAGGAATAGGAAGAGGCATATATAAACCATGTGGATTCAGGCGAGACTTAGCTTTTTGACAAGTAGTGCAGCGTGCCACAAATCTCTCAACATCTCAACGCATACGTGGCCAAAAGAAGTGTGCAGCAAGAACATCCTCCGTTTTCTTGACACCAAAGTGTCCCATCAATCCTCCTCCATGCACCTCCTGTAACAACAAAAGACGAACAGAACTATTTGGAATGCATAGTTTGTTAGCACGGAACACAAATCCATCATTGAAGACGAACTTGTTCCATGTTCTACCATCTCTACAATTCTGCAACGCATCTTTAAATTCAGCATCATGCACATATTGTTCCTTAATAGTTTCCAATCCAAATATTTTGAAGTGAAGTTGAGATAACAAAGTATAACGGCGCGACAAAGCATCAGCAATAATATTATCTTTACCCTTTTTGTGTTTGATAACATAAGGAAAAGACTCAATAAATTCAATCCACTTTGCATGACGACGATTCAACTTAGCTTGACTACGAATATGCTTCAAAGATTCATGATCATAATGTATAACAAATTCTTTAGGCCATAGATAATGTTGCCAAGTTTCTAATGTCCGAACCAACGCATATAATTCTTTATCATAAGTAGAATAGTTCAGACTAGCCCCACTCAATTTTTCACTAAAATATGCAACAGGTTTTCCCTCTTGTAATAACACACCTCCCAAACCAATTCCACTAGCATCACATTTAAGCTCAAAAGTCTTATTAAAATCAGGAAGTTGGAGTAAGGGAGCATGTGTTAGCTTATCTTTCAATATCACGAAGGCCTGTTGTTGTGCATCGCCCCAAACAAAGGGCACATCCTTCTTGGTAAGTTCATTCAGCTGCGCGGCAATTGATCCAAAGTCTTTGACAAAGCACTTATAAAAACCAGCGAGGCCAAGAAAACTCCTCACTTATGTGACTGTCTTGGGCTACGGCAAATTCTCAATAGCTTCAATCTTGGCTGGATCCACTTCAATATATTGTGATGTAACAACATAACCAAGAAATGCAACTCGATTGGTGCAAAAGGTGCACTTCTCAAGATTATCAAACAAGCGTGCATCACGTAAAGCATTGAAAACAACACGTAAATGGTCCAAATAATCCTCTAAAGATTTGCTATAAATCAGAATATCATCAAAGTAGACTACCACAAAACGTCCAATGAAAGCACGTAAAACTTCGTTCATTAATCTCATGAAAGTGCTGGGTGCATTAGTTAAACCAAACAGCATCACTAACCACTCATATAAACTGAACTTAGTTTTAAATGCTCTTTTCCATTCATCTCCCAATTTCATACGAATCTGGTGGTAACCATTACGCAAATCAACTTTAGAAAACATGGTAGAGCCACTCAATTCATCAAGCATGTCATCCAAACGTGGAATAGGATGACGATATCGAATAGTAAAATTATTGATAGCTCTACAATCAGTACACATGCGCGAAGAACCATCTTTCTTAGGTACCAAAATAATAGGAATAACACAGGGGCTAAGGGACTCACGAATATGATCTCTGTCGAGTAGTTCTTGAATTTGGCGTTGTATCTCCTTTGTCTCCTCTGGATTGGTTCTATATGGCGCGCGGTTGGGAAACGTAGCACCAGGAATTAGATCAATTTGGTGCTCAATTCCTCTAATAGGAGGTAATCCTGGTGGCAACTCAGCAGGAAAAACGTCCTCATATTCCTGCAAAAGGTTAGCAATAGCGGGTGGCAAAGAAGGAGGCATATCCTCAAATGAAAACAAAACCTCTTTGCAGATAATTGCATAAGATTGAGTATTGTTTACATCTAGTTCAGCAATATCAATTTTATTTGCAAGCATACATGGACTCTTCAAACGAATTTCAGTAGCATGTTTAGAATCAGATTTAGTGTTCTTTGGTGGTACAAAATCTGCAGCAACAATCTGATTTTCACTTTTATTTTTCTCCTCAGTTTTAGCTCTACTAGCTCTAGCAAGATCATCTTTTAAAATATGTTCGGGATTCATAGGTTTTAGACCAATTTTCTTTCCATCATGCATAAGAGAATAGTGATTAGTTTTGCCATTATGAACAGATTCTCTATCAAATTGCCATGGTCTACCAAGTAACAAAGAACAAGCTACAACATCACAATCAACAAAATCAGAATATGTACCAATATTAAAATGCACGCGTATCGTTCTTGTTACCTTGATCTTGCGAGAACTCTCAATATGAATGTGTGCGTTGTCCTGTTGGATTGCAAGCTTCTCTACCATGTCAATACTAGCCAGATTATTACAACTCCCTCCATCAATGATGATCCTTATAGCTCTTTCCTTTGACAACACCAGGTGTTTGGAACAGGTTGTGGCGTTGATCATGGTAAGATTTGCTCAATTGCACACTCAACACACGTTGTGTAACTAAGCTCTTGTATTGATCAACAGTTTCAGCTCCCATTACCTCCATCTCTTCATCAAAATCACAATTGTCTCCATCTCGAGCAGAAATAAGAGCTAATGTATCTTCACCAAAGTCACTCGCTGAATCATATTGACCATCATCACGCACCATCATAACACGTTGTGTTGTGCACTGTCTCTCAATATGACCAAAACCCTAGCACTTGTGGCATTGTATATCCTTTGTTTTACCCGTGGAAGCCATAGGAGATGCACTACGAGCAGGAGCATTGGATGACGGTGGAGGAGCAGCTGACGGAAATCTTGTGGTGGCCTTGGATGTGGTAGTAGCTGGTGGAGAATCACGAGAAGGAGGCGCTGATTGTTGGGATGTCCAAGTGGATGTGCGATCTGCAGAATTATTAGTCCTCCTCCATGGTGTTTGGCGATCCTGCATGATGAGGACATCCCTATATTTACACCTACCCCAATTACTACTGAAGATGTTCCAGCCAATGCTAAGAAGGATCAGTCCAATGACATTAGAATTGGACCCATTACACGGGCTCGTGCAAAGCTACTTGAACAACAGGTGAATTCACTCCTAAATGAATCTGATGTTTATGATAATGAGAACTTTATACTGCCTAAATCTATGCACTTGTGTATGATCAGGTTCGTTGAGGAAACAAGCTTGACACGAGGAGGAGAAGGGTTACAAGAGGAGCCTAGCATGATGATCGCCAAGGATGCGCGAGGGAGGAGCGGGAGGAAGGCGCAAGAGAAGATCATCAAGAAGGAAGGTTCAGTTCGGACAGACAGAAGCCCTGAAATTGAAACGGACATGGATTCTTCATACGAACTCCAAATCAAGCAAATAAGTTGATGCAGCCCGTCCTACGAACAAGATCACCGTCGACGTCACCAAGAAGATCCACCAAGGCGCCATCACCATCATGAACGTCGACGTCGACAACATGATCATCATGACGAGCCTCCTCCACATCAAGAAGAAATAGAGCAGCCCATTGCGCATGCTCGACGTCCTCCTCGCCACATGGCGCAAGCAAATGCTCCTCGGCATCAACCACGACAAGAACAAGAGCAAGCTCCCCAAGCTCGTCGTGAGGATGCACAACCTCCTCCTCGTCCTCAACCCTGCCAGCAACACGAGCAAGCTCCCCAAGCTCGTCATCAAAACCAAGTTCCTCAACCAAACGCGGCCCCTCAACAACCGCAAGAGCAACGCAACCATCACCAAGCACGACATGAGAGCTCGGATGATGATGATGACCGCCAAAATCATGGAAACCGCCGCAACCGGAACCGCAATGGAGAAGAAACTTTCAGCAAGCTCAAATTCACCATGCCAAAGTTCACCGGTTCCAATGAACCCGAAGAATATCTCTCTTGGGAACTCAAGGTTGACAAGATCTTCCGCATGCACAACTACAGCAATGAGAAGATGATGGCCATGGCATCCCTCGAGTTTGATGAGTATGCCAACCTTTGGTGGGAACAAGTCCAACTCGCTCGAGAAGCGAAAGAAGAGCCTCCAATCTCAACTTGGCAATATATGAAGGCCCATATGAGATCCTGCTTTGTTCCTTCGCACTACACGCGAGACCTCTTCAACAAGCTTCAAACGCTTAGTCAAGGGACAAAGACCGTGGAAGAGTACTTCAAGCAAATGGAGCTCAACATGATCCGTGCCAACATTGAAGAGCGTGATGAACAAACAATGGCACGCTTCCTCAATGGCTTGAACCACCCAATCAAGCGCATCACCGAGTTCCAAAAGTACAACAACATGGTTGAGCTTGTGCACATCTCATCCAAGGCCGAGCGTCAAGTGCAAGACGACATCAAGTACAACAAGCCAAAGACGTACTTCACTTACAAGAAAGCCTCAACCACTACTCCAACAACACCAAATGGAAGCTCCCCAAGTACCACCAAGCTTCCCTTCAAGCCAACACTCCCTCAAGGAAAACAACCCCCAAGTGGCAAATACACAAGGGATGATCAACCATTCAATGGTGAGTGCTACAAGTGTGGAGGCAAAGGGCACAAGTCGAACGCATGTGGGAACAAGAAAGTTTTGTTCATTCATGACAATGGCGATGAAGAATACTTGAGTGAAGAAGAGTTTGATGCAAGGGTCAAGGAAGCCATGGCAAGGCAACATTTGGAAGAGGACCAAGAACTTCTTGTGTGTGAGCATGACGCAAGTCCATCGCTTGTGGTCACAAGGGTCTTAACTACCCAAGTCAATGAGAATGAAGACCAACGCTCGAACATCTTCCAAACTCGTGCCGGCATCAATGGGAAGTCCATCAAAGTTGTCATCGATGGAGGGAGTTGCCACAACCTTGCAAGCACATAATTGTGTGAGAAACTCAACCTCACCCTCCATCCGCATAAACACCCCTACCATATCCAATGGCTAAGTGACCAAGGATCCGTCAAGATCAAGCACACCATCTCGGTAACGTTCTCAATTGGGCCCTACAAGGACACGGTGGAATGTGACGTGGTCCCAATAACGGTTTGCCATATGTTGCTCGGAAGGCCGTGGCAATATGACAAGCGTGCTTTGCATGATGGTCACTCAAACTCTTATACCTTCAAATGGCTCGATAAAACTTGTGTGTTGCAACCAATGACTCCTAGCCAAATAGTTGCGAACAATGCAAAGGCTTTAGCGAGGGCGCAATACACAAAAACACCTTGTGAGAAGAGTGGTGAGCGAGAGAACAACACCATAGTGAGTGAGTGCCACAAGCCAAACTCGAGTGGAAAACTAAGAGTGTTCTTCTTGCCACCAAAAGTGAGATGAGAGAAGTGCGGAACAACCCATCCATCTTGCACTATGTCCTTATTTGCAAGGGACTAGCGCAAGGAACTAATGACTTGACAAATGTTCCTCCTTCTTTGATGGCTATTTTGCAGGAATTCCAAGATGTATTTCCCGAAGAGCTTCCTCATGGCCTTCCTCCACTTCGTGGAATCGAGCACCGCATCGACCTCATACCCGGCGCCCCAGTACCAAACCGCCACAGACGCATTTAACCCTAAGAGACGAAGGAGATAGAACGTCAAATCAACCAACTCTTCTCCAAAGGTTTGATCCAAGTAAGCACTAGCCCAAGCGCGGTCCCCGTGATTCTAGTTCCAAAAACGGATGATACGCTATTATGCATGGATCGTCATTCAATCAATGTTATCACCGTGCGTTATCGACATCCTATACCGCGTCATGATGACATGATTGATGAGTTATGTGGAGCCACTATATTTTCGAAAATTGATCTTCGTAGTGGTTACCATCAAATTCGCATGGCTGAAGGTGATGAGTGGAAAACCGCCTTCAAGACCAAGCTTGGTCTCTATGAATGGTTGGCTATGCCTTTTGGCTTATCAAATGCCCCATCTACCTTCATACGCCTCATGAACCACATCTTGAGATCTCTCATTGGGAAGAGTGTAGTCGTTTACTTTGATGATATCCTTGTCTATAGCAAATCACTAGAGGAGCATGTTACTCATGTTAAGGAGGTCCTTCAAATCCTTCGTCATGAAAAGCTTTATGCTAATCTCCCAAAGTGCACTTTTGCAAAAGACAAGCTGATTTTCCTTGGTTTTGTTGTGTCTTCTAATGGCATTGAAGTTGATGTCTCAAAAGTTAAGGACATACGAGATTGGCCCATCCCTACCAATGTTAGTGAACTTCATAGTTTTCATGGGTCATGGCTTTTACCGTGCTTTTGTGAAAGATTTTTCTACCATTGCTTGCCCCTCAACGAATTGACCAAGAAAAATGTCACATCTGCTTGGGGAAAAGCACAACAAAAGGCTTTTGATGAGCTCAAAAGAGGCTCACCAAGCACCACTTCTTGCATTACGGATTTTACAAAACCTTTGAGGTTGAATGTGACGCTAGTGGTATTGGCATTGGTGGCGTCCTTATGCAAAATGGGCGTCCTATTGCATACCATAGTGAGAAACTTGATGGCGCACGCCTTAACTATCCCATTTATGACAAAGAACTTTTTGCCTTGGTTCGAGTCCTTCAAGTGTGGCAACACTATCTTTGGCCCAAAGAATTTATCATCCATTCCGACCATGAGTCGTTGAAGTATCTCAAGGGCCAAGCCAATTTGAGTAAAAGGCACGCCAAATGGGTTGAATTCATGGAGTCTTTTCCTTACATTGTCAAATACAAGAAGGGCAAAGAAAATGTGGTAGCGGACGCCTTGTCTCGCAAAAACACAAACCTTCTTACACGGCTCGAAGTAAATGTCTTGGGTCTTGATGACATCAAATCTTTGTATGCGTCCGACCCATTTTTTGGACCAATTTTTGAACGATGCTCAAAACACAAAGGGATTGATGATTTCTATTTGCATAAGGGTTTCCTATTTAAACAAAACAAGCTTTGCATTCCGAAGTCGTCTCTCCAAATTTTGCTTCTTCAAGAGTCCCATGGTGGAGGCCTTATGGGTCACTTTGGCCGTGACAAGACGTATGACATGCTCTCCACTCACTACTTTTGGCCAAAGATGAAACGCGACGTGGAGCGCCACGTCCAACGATGCACTACATGTATCCAAGCTAAGTCTAAGTCCAACCCCTTTGGTCTTTATATGCCATTGCCTATTCCTCATACACCTTGGTCGGACATTAGCATGGATTTTGTGTTAGGCTTGCCTAGATCTAAACATGGACATGATTCTATATTTGTGGTAGTGGATCTCTTTTCAAAAATGGCACACTTATTCCGTGCCATAAGACCGATGATGCTTCACATGTAGCCAATTTGTTTTTCAGGGAAATAATTAGGCTGCACGGTGTACCAAGAACAATCGTCTCCGACCGCGACGTCAAATTCATGAGCTACTCGAAGACTCTCATGGCCAAGCTCGCATCAAGCTCCTCTTCTCGTCTCGCATCCTCAAACCGATGGACAAACCGAGGTCGTCAATCGAAGCCTTGGAACACTCCTCCGGGTGTTGATAAAGAAGAACCTTAAAGACTGGGAGGAATGTATTCCACACGCCGAGTTCGCCTACAACCGCGCCAAGCACTCCACCACCATGAGGAGCCCGTTCATGATCGTCTATGGCTTCGAGCCTCTTACCGCGCTCGATATCCTCCCACTTCCACTTCATGAACGTGCCAATATGGACGTTGTCAAGCGTGCCCAAACAATGAATAAACTCCATGAAGACACACGAGCTACTATCGAGCAACAAGTCCTTCGCCAAGCATCAAGGCTAAACAAGAACAAGAAAGAGATAATCTTTGAAGAGGGCGACCTTGTGTGGATACACTTGAGTAAAGACCGCTTCCCCAAGGAACGCGACTCCAAACTCAAGCCAAGAGGTGATGGACCATTCAAGGTGCTAAAGAGGATCAACAACAACGCATATATCATCGATATCCCAACATCAAAGTATCTTGTGATCTCGACATTCAATGTCAAGGACCTCTCACCCTACCATGGAGAAGATGAAGTTGAGAAGATTGAAGAGTCGAGGAAGACTCTTTCCCAAGGGGGGGGAGCTGATGCAGCCTGTCCTACGACCGCTACTACATCTACTCCCACGAGCTCCCCAAGTGGAACCATGACTCGCACCCGAGCCAAACTCCTTCAAGCTAAGGTGAACTCGCTCCTCTCCTTGTGTGACTTCGATACACCTTTGGATGGCCTGCTACTTCATACGCATACCTTGTGCATCATCAGGTACGAAGAGAAGGACCCACAGAACGGAGGAGCACCAGTGGAAGCAACCAAATGCTCTCTGTCGCTAGCGGTACTACCGGACCTGGCGACCGGTACTACCGCCCAGCGGCACTACCGCCCTCTGCTACCGCCACCAACAAACAACACCAACAGAAGCCAAAAACTCTCTATCTTCGGCGGTACTACCGGACCTGGACCCGGTACTACCGGACCTAGGCACTACCGCCTCCTGCTACCGCCACCAATGTGACGACGCCATTGAAGTCCCAGGGCGACAAGCGGCACTACCGGGCCCAAGCGGTACATTGCTGACGGTACTACCGGTCGTGCTGGACCGGTACTACCGGACCTGTGTGGACCTGATCGTGTTAAGTCGGGCCAGTGCCCTGTAACCCTCTCTATATTTCGCTATTTGTTCCTAAAATACCCCTGTTTATGTGGTTGGCCTATAAATAGCCCCCACCCTCCATTGTAAACCCTAGACTTGGATAATAATAGATTACGGACACCCCTTTGAGGATCTTTCAATCTATTGGTCTCATGCTCCTACCAAGGGGCACCCTATTATCCACCCTCCTCTTGGATCTTGCCTAGTGCGTTCAAGTTGTACAAGGCCTTGGGTTCTCGGTTTCTCGCCCCCAAGTCATCAAGGTCTCACCAAGCACCTCGTCCCCCGTTGTTGGCGTGGAGAGAGAGCTTCGCCCAACACCGAT
The DNA here is from genome assembly GCA_023614405.1 of Avena insularis. Lineage (NCBI taxonomy): Eukaryota > Viridiplantae > Streptophyta > Magnoliopsida > Poales > Poaceae > Avena > Avena insularis. Next base: position 85,619 of record JAJUPC010000239.1, read on the forward strand.
CCTAGAGATTATGTTGGACCTGTTGCCACCGGCGTGAGAGATCGGCGTGTATCGTGATTTGTGTGCGTGTGTTCGTGGTTTTCATCCCCTTCTTCCTCCGACCACCACTTTCCCCTTGTTTCTCGTGGAAATTCGTGAAAGATCGGGCCACCCCAAGGGGTTACCCCCTAACATAAGTACTTGTTGGAAACATCACTCCGAGAGCTTTCCAACGAGTACTTACACGTCCCTAGGGGGCGGATAATCCGGCCCCCACAAGGGCGGATAACCCGGCCCTGCTCCAGGAAATCTGCTAAGGACTTCAGGCGCAAGGCTCAGTAAGGGGGCGGATAATCCGCCCCAGGGGAGGATAATCCGGGGGGGCGGATAATCCACCCCTACTTAGGGCGGAAAGTCCGGCCCTGAAAGTTACCATCAAATCTGGACGGATCTGACTATATCAGACACGTTTTGTTTCGTGATTTTGGCCGCCCCAGCCACCCTTATAAGCCCTGGGACGTCCCCATAGTTAGGGTTAGACCACGTTAAAGCTATTTTGGAGTTGTTTCTTATCAAGAACCTCTGGAATTACCCTGTGATGGAATTACCTACTGCAATTGAGTGTGATCTATTGTTCCATTGGTAATTAGTAGATTGCAAACTACCGTTCGTGGTCGACGGCTGCGTGCGCAAGAGCGTGGTGTTGTGAATATCCCATAGGGTTCGAGAGCTGTTGCATTGGCATCAGGGTTCGAGCGGGAGAGTTCGTAGCAACATGCTAGTTATCTATCATCCACCATCATCATCGACAAGTGCTTGCTGAGAAGATCGGGCCACCCCATATCATCTTGGTATCGGATTTCCTCATTTACTCGGTGAGCATCCACAAATCCATCCATAGATTAGTTCTTGTTTTCGTCCTATACAGAAAAAGCCATACAAAAAGATTTGCCCTAGCCTAGATTGCATCGTTTTTCAAGTTTTAGTTGCTGGTCGTGTCTTCTCGTAGATCCAATCTGCAGGTTTTTCTCGTAGGAGTCTAGTTTTCGTTTGTGTTTAAGTTTAGGGTTTTGATCTTGTTTTTCGCCGAGTCTACCATCATCGTTTTCCGCAAGTTTCCATCTACTTTTCCGAGTCCACATAGCGTACCTTTGTGTTTCAAACCTAGCTACAGCCTATCTACTGCATCCGTGCCTAGGAACGTACCCACGAGACTAGTTGCTTTGCTCTGACAGGCTGCTCATTAGGGTTTTGAAAGTGCACAATTCTCGCCCCGATAGACCGGATTATCCGGCCCCCAAGTTTGTTTAGAAGTTTGCATTCGTTTTGCTTTGAGTCATATAGTTGAAAAATAAAAAAAAGGAAAAGAGATCCAGTATAAAAACAAAGAGAAAAGAGCTACAAGCGTGACAAAAAGAGATATCAAAGTGTGCATTATTGGAGGCCTAGTTGATCATAGCACTTGTAGATTGAGCAATCTTGTGCCTGTTTATTTTGAGCTATTACTAGCGTCTCTCTTGTGCATTGCAATATTCCTGTTCCTAAGTTGCTTTGCCACGCTTATCTCCACTGTGTGTGTTTCTTGGGTTATCATAACGATCAGCACTAGGACTTGTTTGCGGTGTAGTTAGGATACCATACCTACAGCTCCACCATAAATAACCTGTGTGCCCTGCGATCGTTCTCCATACCCTTGATATTCACTTCATCACATCAGTGCATTAGTTGTTGATTTCGAATTGGTAAAGCACCTCTATTCACTTTGGAACGGTAAGATCTACTTTCTTGTCAGTTGGAGTGAGTTGTGAGTGTTCCACCATATCGATTTTGCTTTTTGCACTAATCTACTAATCATGTCGACTAGTGATGATGTTGTGTCACAGAAAAAGAAGGACGATGAGCTTGTCAACTGGCGGGAATATGAAGCATTGAAGTCCCATTTGACACGTGTGTTCAACCATACAACATATGCCATTGACAAGAATATTCAGGACGTGCAAGTGACTTTGGGAGCAAATGTAGATGCCGTCGCTACCATACAGACACAAGTAACAGCTATCAACAACAATGTCACAGCTTTGCAACGTTCTCTTGATGCTCTCACAATAGCAATTGGACAAAGGCAGCAATATGATGATGCCCATGACGATGAAGAAGCAAGTAATGCAGGGGATGGTCAACAACCACAAGGTGGCCGTGCTCCTCAACCTGTTCATGGACGTGGCTTTGCTCCAATTAGGCGTGCTCAGCGTATACCTCACCAACCGGTTGATGATGGATTGGGCAAGCCCAAGTTTTCAATTCCCAAGTTTGATGGCTCCATTGATCCTGAAGATTACCTCACATGGGAGTTGAAGATTGAGAAGCTCTGGCGCTTGTATGAGTACACTGAAGAAAAGAAGGTCAAGCTTGCAGCGTCAGAATTTGATGGTTATGCTTTGCGTTGGTGGGATGCCCTTGTGCAGAATAGAAGGGATGACAATGACCTTCCGGTGATGACTTGGCGAGAGATGAAGCGTATCATGAAGGAACGCTTTGTACCCACCAACTACTCAAGGCCAGTTTTGATAAGTTGACAAACTTGAGACAAGGAACCATGTCGGTTGATGAGTACTACATGGAGATGGAGATGCTTATGCAGCGTGCTAGAGTTCGTGAATCGCTTGAGATGACCATGCAACGATTTCTCAATAATTTGAAGCTACCAATCAAGAGCATTGTTCGTCATCATAGGTATGAGACTATGAATGAATTGTTGCATCATGCAAGGGAGGCCGAATCACAGCTTGCTGAAGAGGCGAAGGCGCGTGCAAGATTCCCTTCCACAGGCCACTTTTCACCAAGGTCTACACCGTCGCCACAGGTTTCTACACCTCATGCGGCTGCTGGCCACACTACTACACCATCTTCCAAGCCAACACCTCAGTCATCCTATGGTTCTCAAGCTAGGAAACCTGTTGCTCCTGCTGCTAGCACGGGTTCCAATATGTCAACAGCTCGTACTCGTGATGTGGAGTGCCATACTTGTGGAGGAAGGGGACATTTCAAGCAAGATTGTCCAAACCGCAAGGTGATGTTTGTTAATGATCAAGGAGAGTATGAGAGTGGAGATGATGTTGATCCTGATGATCATGGCGCTGATTATGAGGAGGAAGGTATGGATGCCTTTCCTGAGCATGCGCCTACCATAGTGGTCTCTCCACGTATCCTTAGTGTGCAACCCGTTGTTGACTCTCAGCGCTGCAACTTGTTCCAAACAAAAGCTCTAGTTGGCCCAAACAAAGCTTGCAAAGTAATCATTGATGGAGGTAGCTACAGAAATCTTGCAAGCAAGGAGTTGTGTGCCAAGCTGAATTTGACATATTTACCTCATCCCAAGCCATACTACATACAATGGTTGAGTGACAGTGGTGAGATGAAGGTAAACCATATGGTACGTGTGAACTTTGAAATAGGGCCATACAAGGATTCTATTGATTTTGATGTGGTTCCTATGACTGTGTGCCATTTACTATTGGGTCGGACTTGGCTTTATGATCGCCATGTGCAACACAATGGCCGAGCTAATACATATCATTTGGAGTTCAAGGGCAAGAAAATCAATTTGCAGCCTATGACACCATAGCAGATTGTGAATGAATCTCGTCAGAAGATTGAAGTGAACTTGCAAGATGCACCTAGGCGAGAGAGTGTTGAAACTGTGAGTGTTGTAAATGAGCCCCAAAAGAATGATATAACAAAAAGTGAGCGAGTGCCTAATCTAGTCATACTAGCCACGAAAGAGGATATGAGAGAATTTAGTGAGGATCCTACAGCCATGCCACTTGTGCTCATGTATAAGGGCGAGGTTTTGGTTTCTAACGACATGACCCCTTGATGCAGCCCGTCCCACGAACGCTACTACATCTACTACATCTACTCCCACAAGCTCCCCAAGTGGACCCATGACTCGCGCCCGAGCCAAACTCCTACAAGCTAAGGTGAACTCGCTCCTCTCCTTGTGTGACTTCGATACACCCTTGGATGGCCTGCTACTTCATACGCCTACACTATGCATCATCAGGTACGAAGAGAAGGACCCATGGGACGGAGGAACCCAAGCGGAAGCAACCAGTCGCTGCCAGACTCCACCGGTACTACCGGTTAAGACGACCGGTACTACCGGTACAAGCGGTACTACCGGACCCCGCTACCGGATGCTCCAGGAAGAACCACTCCACGCCCCAGACGCCAGCAGTACTACCGGCCCCGGAACCGGTACTACTGGTGGCCGGTACTACCGCCTCCTCCTACCGCTTCATAAAGACTCGACGGAAGCTCCAGGCGCTGCATGGTACTACCGCTCGAGCGGTACTACTCGCTGACCGGTACTACGGTTGCCGACCGTACTACCGGTCCCTGACTAAACCAGAACGCCTCGGCCGGCCCAAATACTGCACTTTTCTATATTTTCCCACTTCATTCCGAAACTACCCCTGTTTATGTGGTTGGCCTATATATAGCCCCCACCCTTTATTGTAAACGCTAGACTTGGATAATAATAGATTAAGGAAACCCTTTGAGGAACTTATATCTATTGGTCTCATGCTCCTAACAAGGAGCACTGGATTATCCACCCCCCTCTTGGATCTTCCCTAGTGCGTTTAAGTTGTACAAGGCCTTGGGTTCTCGGTTTCTCACCCCCAAGTCGTCAAGATCTCACCAAGCACCTCATCCCCTGTTGTTGGCGTGGAGAGCGAGCTTCGCCCAACACCGATCCTAGAGACTATGTTGGACCGGTTGCCACCGGCGTGAGTTATCGGCGTGTATCGTGTTTTGTGTGCGTGAGTTCATCGGGTTCTTCGTGGCGTGTGTTCGTGGATTCCATCCCCTTTCCCCCTTCCACCGCTTTACCCTCGATTCCCGCGGAGATTCGTGAAAGATCGGGCCAACCCAAGGGGTTACCCCATAACATATTGGTATCAAGAGCACGGTTGATCACGAATTTTCCCCCAATTTTTCTTTGATCCCCCTTAAAATCGAAAATCCCACCAAAAAGAGCCCCAATTTGCCTTCGGATCGATCTTTGGATTTGGTGAGTTTTTCGTGGTTTTGGTCCATAGATCTGTTGCTTTTGGAGTCGATCTATAGCCCCTGTTGTTCCTAGCTCAGCCTTTCGGTTAGATCACCATGAATTTGAGGATTTTGTCAAGTTGATCTCGTTCCAGTTCCGTGCCTTGCGGTTCTACCGGTTGTGCAAGCGGTACTACCGCAACTCACCGGTACTACCGGTTCATATAACGTACCGCCGCCAGCACTATCGACGCTGCAGTAGTACTACCGCTCTCCTCTGACCGTGTTTCTGTGCTCATTTGACGCCTCAACTTCGTTTGCTGACTTTTCCACTTCACTTGTTCGTGTTTCGCGTGTTTGTCGCCATTTTCACAACAGCTTCCGCATCAAAGTCACCACGCGCTCAACGACACCGCGACACTCGAACATCCCCCCCACCAACGGTTGCAAGTCGTCAACAATACCGAAGGTATAACTAGCACCACTTTGACAGCCCCATATCTTCCTTGTGTGTATCTATCCTATGAGAGCAACTCATTTTGTGTTTGTCTAAGCATTGTGCACTTGCCATTGGAAAGTGAGAGTGTGAGGGCAAATACAAAAGTTAACATAGTAGCATAGAAAGGGAGAAAAAGAGAAAGAATCAAAAAAAAAGAACAAAAGATAAAATAGAAAGATACATAGTCTCCCAATACAAAGAGAATACCAAGCTTGTAAGCCAACAAGAGAGAGGAAAAGAGCGCACCAAGGCAAGTGCACAAATCTATTGCTTATCCTCTTTTGGCAAACGAGTTGTGGTATCTCCTTGAGTTGGCATGACAACCGAGCGTAGTCTTCGTTAGGACCTTTTGTGCTCATTTTCATAGTCGTGCTAACCCCATTTTTCTCCACGTGTGCGTTTTTCCGTGTTTTTGTAGATCGTATCCTTTTGCTTTTGATCTTTGGTTCTTTACCACGTAGGACAATAACCTTTTGCTTGGATCGTTTCGTTTGGTTTTCCACAATCCTAACCTTCCACCAAAAGCTTTTGAGAGTTGTAGCATATTTGTGTGTGAGTTTCTTTGCCATTTCACTTTGCTCGCTGTTCGCTCATTTGTGTGGCAATTGGTTTGATATAATCTCCAAGGTGAGGTAAAAGGCTAACTCTCCGCACCCTTTTTCTCCATATACAACCCTTGTTGGCTTTTCATCATGGCCAGGCAAGGAGAGCCATCCCAACCACCTCAACCTCCGGAGGATGACACACAATTCATGACAAGATGGGACCATTGGAAGGTCCGAGGAGAATTCAACTACTGCTAGAAGCTCTCGAGCGCCAAGATGAACAATTTAGCGAGGCCGTGGAATTCGAACATCGACAACCGCTCAAGAAGTCCGTGGCCAAATGCATGCCATGCAACACAACCTCGGTCATCAAAATGAAGCTCTTGGTCGTGCACTCGCCTCAACGGATGAGAAGCTGCAACGCCTCATTGATGGACTAGCAAGGCCACGCTCGCGCGAATCAAGCTCATCTCGGAACTCCTCAAGTGAATCAAGTGCACCTCGCCGTCACGCTTCAAGGCACCGGGATGGACCCGTTCTTCAATCCATGAGCTCTTCTCAAGCGGTACCATCTCCGCGACATGCCGCAATGTCAAGCTATGATGGTGACCTCTCCGCAAGACCTCCAAGACGTGAAGCGAACCGGCCACAACCAAGGGCTCTTGTGATTCAACAAGAGCAACCTCGCATGGACCACCAAGCCCATCGCTGTCGACATGTCCTTTCAACAACAAGTGAAGCACCCGAAGAGGACGACCAAGATCACCGTCGACGTGAAGCACTCGAAGATCCTCCAAGGCGTCATCATCGACATGATCGTCCATGTCGGCCACATGATGGTCATGACGAGCCTCCTCCACATCAAGAAGAAGAAGAGCAACCCATTGCGCATGTGGCTCGACGTCCTCCTCGCCACAGGGCGCAAGACAACGCTCCTCGGCATCAACCGCGACAAGAACAAGAGCAAGCTCCCCAAGCTCGTCGTGAGGACCATCAACCTCCTCCTAGTCCTCAACCGCGCCAACAAAACGAGCAAGCTCCCCAAGCTCGTCGCCAAAACCAAATTCCACCACCAAACGCGGCACCTCAACAACCGCAAGAGCAACGCAACCATCACCAAGCAAGACATGAGAGCTCGGATGATGATGAGGACCGCCCAAATCATGGCAACCGCCGCAACCGGAACCGCAATGGAGAAGAAACTTTCGGCAAGCTCAAATTCACCATGCCCAAGTTCACCGGTTCCAATGAGCCCGAGGAATATCTCTCATGGGAACTCAAGGTCGACAAGATCTTCCGCATGCACAACTATAGCAATGAGAAGATGATGGCCATGGCATCCCTCGAGTTTGATGAGTATGCCAACCTTTGGTGGGAACAAGTCCAACTCGCCATGAAGCAAAAAGAAGAGCCTCCAATCGCAACTTGGCAAGATATGAAGGCTCATATGAGATCCCGCTTTGTTCCTTCACACTACACGCGTGACCTTTTCAACAAGCTTCAAACGCTTAGTCAAGGGACAAAGACCGTGGAAGAGTACTTCAAGCAAATGGAGCTCAACATGATACGTGCCAACATTGAAGAGCGAGATGAACAAACAATGGCACGTTTCCTCAATGGCTTGAACCATCCCATCAAGCGCATCACCGAGTTCCAAAAGTACAACAACATGGTTGAGCTTGTGCACATCAAATCGAAGGTCGAGCGTCAAGTGCAAGAGGACATCAAGTACAAAAAGCCAAAGACGTACTTCACCTTCAAGAAAGCACCAACCACTCCTCCAACAACACCAAGTGGAAGCTCCTCAAGTACCGCCAAGCTTCCCTTCAAGCCAACTCTCCCTCAAGGAAAACAGCCCCCAAGAGGCAAACACACAAGGGATGATCAACCATTCAATGGTGAATGCTACAAGTGTGGAGGCAAAGGGCACAAGTCGAACGCATGTGGGAACAAGAAAGTTTTGTTCATTCATGACAACGGCGATGAAGAATACTTGAGTGAGGAAGAGTTTGATGCAAGGGTCAAGGAAGCCATGGCAAGGCAACTTCTTGTGTGTGAGCATGACGCAAGTCCATCGCTTGTAGTCACAAGGGTCTTGACTACCCAAGTCAATGAGAATGAAGACCAACGCTCGAACATCTTCCAAACTCGTGCCGGCATCAATGGGAAGTCCATCAAAGTTGTCATCGATGGAGGGAGTTGCCACAACCTTGCAAGTACGGAATTGTGTGAGAAACTCAATCTCACACTCCATCCGCATAAACACCCCTACCATAGCCAATGGCTAAGTGACCAAGGATCCGTCAAGATCAAGCACACCGTCTCGGTGACGTTCTCAATTGGGCACTACAAGGACACGGTGGAATGTGACGTCGTCCCAATGACGGTTTGCCATATGTTGCTTGGAAGGCCGTGGCAATATGACAAGCGTGCTTTGCATCATGGTCACTCAAACACTTACACCTTCAAATGGCTTGATAAAACTTGTGTGTTGCAACCAATGACTCCTAGCCAAATAATTGCGGACAATGCAAAGGTTTTAGCGAGGGCGCAATACACAAAAACACCTTGTGAGAAGAGTGGTGAGCGAGAGAACTACACCATAGTGAGTGAGAGCTACAAGCCACACTCGAGTGGAAAAACTAAGAGTGTTCTTCTTGCCACCAAAAGTGAGATGAGAGAAGTGCGGAACAACCCATCCATCTTGCACTATGTCCTTGTATGCAAGGGACTAGCGCAAGGAACTAATGACTTCACAAATGTTCCTCCTTCTTTGATGGCTATTTTGCAGGAATTCCAAGATGTATTTCCCGAAGAGCTTCCTCATGGCCTTCCTCCTCTTCGTGGAATCGAGCACCGCATCGACCTCATACCCGGCGCCCCACTCCCAAACCACGCCGCGTATCGCACAAACTCGGAAGAGACGGAGGAGATCGAACGCCAAATCAACCAACTCGTTTCCAAAGGTTTGATCCAAGTAAGCACTAGCCCAAGCGCGGTTCCCGTGATTCTAGTTCCAAAAACGGATGATACGTTATGTTATGCATGGATCGCCATTCAATCAATGCTATCACCGCATGTTATCGACATCCTATACCGCGTCTTGATGACATGCTTGATGAGTTATGTGGAGCCACTATATTTTCGAAAATTGATCTTCGTAGTGGTTACCATCAAATTCGCATGGCCGAAGGTGATGAGTGGAAAACCGCCTTCAAGACCAAGCTTGGTCTCTATGAATGGTTGGTCATGCCTTTTGGCTTATCTAACGCCCCATCTACCTTCATGCGCCTCATGAACCATATTTTGAGATCTCTCATTGGGAAGAGTGTAGTTGTTTACTTTGATGACATTCTTGTCTATAGCAAGTCACTAGAGGAGCATGTTACTCATGTTAAGGAGGTCCTTCAAATCCTTCATCATGAAAAGCTTTATGCTAATCTCCCAAAGTGCACTTTTGCAAAAGACAAGCTGATTTTCCTTGGTTTTGTTGTGTCTTCTAATGGCATTGAAGTTGATGTTTCCAAAGTAAAGGACATACGAGATTGGCCCATCCCTACAAATGTTAGTGAACTTCGTAGTTTTCATGGGTTGGCTGGCTTTTACCGTCGCTTTGTGAAAGACTTTTCTATCATTGCTTGCCCCCTCAACGAATTGACCAAGAAAAATGTCACGTTCGTTTGGGGAAAAGCACAACAAAAGGCTTTTGATGAGCTCAAAAAGAGGCTCAAGAAAGCACCACTCCTTGCATTACCGGATTTCACAAAAACCTTTGAGATTGAATGTGACGCTAGCGGTATTGGCATTGGTGGCGTCCTTATGCAAAATGGGCGTCCTATTGCTTACCATAGTGAGAAACTTGATGGCGCACGCCTAAACTATCCCATTTATGACAAAGAACTTTTTGCCTTGGTTCGAGTTCTTCAAGTGTGGAAACACTATCTTTGGCCCAAAGAATTTATCATCCATTCCGACCATGAGTCGTTGAAGTATCTTAAGGGCCAAGCCAATTTGAGTAAAAGGCACGCCAAATGGGTTGAGTTCATGGAGTCTTTTCCTTACATTGTCAAATACAAGAAGGGCAAAGAAAATGTGGTAGCGGACGCCTTGTCTCGCAAAAACACAACCCTTCTTACACGACTCGAAGTAAATGTCTTGGGTCTCGATGACATCAAATCTTTGTATGCGTCCGACCACTTCTTTGGACCAATTTTTGCAAAATGTTCAATAGACAAAGGGATTGATGCTTTCTATTTGCATAAGGGTTTTCTTTTCAAACAAAACAAGCTTTGCATTCCGAAATCGTATCTCCAACTTTTGCTTCTTCAAGAGTCCCATGGTGGAGGCCTTATGGGTCACTTTGCCCGTGACAAGACATATGACATGCTCTCCACTCACTACTTTTGGCCAAAGATGAAGCGCGACGTGGAGCGCCACGTCCAACGATGCACTACATGTATCCAAGCTAAGTCTAAGTCCAACCCCTTTGGTCTTTATATGCCATTGCCTATTCCTCATGCACCTTGGTTGGACATTAGCATGGATTTTGTGTTAGGCCTGCCTAGATCTAAACATGGACATGATTCCATATTTGTAGTAGTGGATCGTTTTTCAAAAATGGCACATTTCATTCCGTGCCATAAGACCGATGATGCTTCACATGTAGCAAATTTGTTTTTCAGGGAAATAATTCGGCTACACGGTGTTCCAAGAACAATCGTCTCCGACCGCGACGTAAAATTCATGAGCTACTTCTGGAAGACTCTCATGGCCAAGCTCGGCATCAAGCTCCTCTTCTCGTCCGCCTCGCATCCTCAAACCGATGGACAAACCGAGGTCGTCAATCGAAGTCTTGGCACACTCCTCCGGGTGTTGATAAAGAAGAACCTTAAAGACTGGGAGGAATGTATTCCACACGCCGAGTTCGACTACAACCGCGCCAAGCACTCCACCACCTTGAGGAGCCCGTTCATGATCATCTATGGCTTCAAGCCTCTCACCGCGCTCGATATCCTTCCACTACCACTTCATGAACGCGCCAATATGGACGTTGTCAAGCGTGCCCAAACAATGAAGAAACTCCATGAAGACACAAGAGCTACGATCGAGCAACAAGTCCTTCTCCAAGCATCAAGGCTCAACAAGAACAAGAAAGAGATGATCTTTGAAGAGGGCGACCTTGTGTGGATACACTTAAGTAAAGACCGCTTCCCCAAGGAGCGCGACTCCAAGCTCAAGCCAAGAGGTGATGGAGCATTCAAAGTGCTCGAGAGGATAAACAACAACGCCTATATCATCGATATCCCAACATCAAAGTATCTTGTGAGCTCGACATTCAATGTCAAGGACCTATCACCCTACCATGGAGAAGATGAAGTTGAGAAGGTTGAAGAGTCGAGGACGACTCTTTCCCAAGGGGGGGGAGCTGATGCACCGTCCCACTTAACGCTACTACATCTACTACATCTACTCCCACAAGCTCCCCAAGTGGACCCATGAATCGCGCCCGAGCCAAACTCCTACAAGCTAAGGTGAACTCGCTCCTCTCCTTGTGTGACTTCGATACACCCTTGGATGGCCTGCTACTTCATACGCCTACACTATGCATCATCAGGTACGAAGAGAAGGACCCATGGGACGGAGGAACCGGAGCGGAAGCAACCAGTCGCTGCCAGACTCCACCGGTACTACCGGTTAAGACGATCGGTACTACCGGTACAAGCGGTACTACCGGACCCCGCTACCGGACACTCCAGGAAGAACCACTCCACGCCCCAGACGCCAGCGGTACTACTGGCCCCGGAACTGGTACTACCGGTGGCCGGTACTACCGCCTCCTCCTACTACCACTACAAAGCGACTCGACGAAGCTCCAGTTCCTGCCATGTACTACCGCTCCGAGCGGTACTACCGGCGACCGGTACTACTGTTGCCCGACCGTACTACCGGTCCGACTAAACCAGAACGCCTCGCCCAAATACTGCACTTTTCTATATTTTCCCACTTCGTTCCGAAACTACCCCTGTTTATGTGGTTGGCCTATATATAGCCCCCACCCTTTATTGTAAACGCTAGACTTGGATAATAATAGATTAAGGAAACCCTTTGAGGAACTTATATCTATTGGTCTCATGCTCCTAACAAGGAGCACCGGATTATCCACTGATGTGGACATCCCTACTATTGATACAACCGTTGTACCTACAGCAACACACATACAAGGACCCATCACAAGATCTCGTGCCAAACAACTTAACTATCAGGTACTTTCGTTTCTTGGAACTATTCCTCACATACATGAGAATATGATGTTGCCTAAATCAGATATATTTCTTACTCTTAGGAATGATGGACCAAGCATGGATGAGAGGGACAAGCATTGGAGCATGGCCATGCATGGAGATGGCAGCAAGCATGTGATGATCCAAGAGAAGGCCACGGATGAAGATTTCAGAACTTTGAGGCCACCATAATAAAGAAAGAAGGCTTGGACGAAATATTCAAGATCAATACTTTATGAATTCGTCCATAACTTAATATGGTGCTGCGACACCTTTATTTTGGGCCAGGCCCATGTAATTTTCGCAGGATTTTAATTAGCCACTTTTTAGAGTCTGTATTTGAGGGGAAAAGGACTTCTAGGGTTGGATTCGGCCACCACTTCCATGGCTGGTCGAAACCCCACCTTTTCGCTCTTAAATACTCCCCATAGCCGACCCCCTAGACTCGATTTTGTTTAGACATTAAGTTAGCCATAGTCGCAACTTCGCCAAGGCTCGAGCGTCGCAGAGGCCTCTTGTACTTCGCACCTATTCAGGATCCCACCTCTTCAATCAAGCTTTCCTCTTAATCCGCAATATCTTGATTGCAATATTGGTTCTTACTTGTTCTCGATTTCAGGTAGGAATTAAGACCCTCGTTGGTCAGGCTGATCGTGTTCCCGCAGGATCGGTAACCTCCAGGAGATTGGCCTAGCGATTGCATTGGCGCTCGTGCTCGCACGTGTAGTCGGATCGTCAAGCCCGAACTCCACCAAATCGACTATCATCATCTCATCGAAAGATCGGACACCTTTGCCATATCAAGTGGAATCAGATTTCAGGTTGCTCGGTGAGATTTTACTGTTTTCATAGATTAGATCTGTTTTTTTACCTATAACCCACGAAAAAGCCAAAAACACAGTTAGAGTTTAGATCCATCCCATAACCAATCTACGCCTCGCATTATCTTTTCAGTTTTTGCATTGTTGAATTTGTGTCTATATCGTCGCGTCGAGTTGCTAGTTTTAGTGTCTCGTCCCTTAGAGTTTCGAGTTCTGATCATAGTAGTCACCGCCACACTCGCCGATCACCGCCACCATATTCCGCCACCATATTCCGCCGCCATATACCCTGCCACCGTAAACCCTAATACTCTGCCACCGCCTTCCTACCGCGACACAGATCCGATCAGTCTCCTGCCGTGGCACGAGTCCGAGTAGAGTTATTGTTTCCTAGTTATTTCTTTTTACTTTCCTTCTTTGTTGTTTCTGTTTTAAGCTCAAGTCCGTGTCGAGCTAAGAGTCCGGTCGTAAGTCCAGAAGGAGAGCAAAAAAAAATTATGGCTATACTGTTTTTCGACCCCGGGGATCACTTTTCTCCATCGGCCGTTATAGCGATATTTTTTTGGCGCCTGCGCGCTTTCCGGAGCAAAATAAATCAATTTCGAAAAAAAAAATTTGGGGCTAACCTCTTTTTAGACCCCGTAGATCAGTTCTAGACACTCGCCATCATATTGATTTTCCACCTCTCGGTTCGCTTTTCAGGGTGCCATATCATCATACATTGCTTGTTGTGTCGCGTCGTGACATCGTTGGTGATCTAGGCTCGCGTCTCTAGTACAGTCTAGCCTAGGACCAGCACAGTACCGTCGTTGAGCATTCTTTCAACTTTTGCATTGCTGTTTTGATAATTGCTAACCCCCCTTGCTAAGCCTTCCCAGAGCTCCACAGATATTCTCCACGTGCGGTGTCTCGACTCCTGGTAATCGCTTGGTTCAATCTCTGGACCCACTGATCCTCGCGGTTGCACATCGCCTTTTCCAGCTGTTTGGTAAGAACTTGTAAGAGCTTCGTATATTGCTTGACGGATTACGCGTGACTTCCACCATATTCCGTAGTATATACATGTGCTTTTTAAGGACTAACCATGACAGATACTTCGCGGAACCCTGCCACCATGACGAACGAAGAACTACATGCCCACTTCTCCGCGCTCTGGTCACCGCTGAAGACGTGGATACGCCTCGGGAGTTTGACACCAAGCTCACCAACGCCGTGGACAAGATCGATGGACTCGAGAAATCCTTCAATGCCAAGCTTGACGCTCGTTCAAGGAGCTTCAACCGATTGCTCGACCCGCACTCCACACATGGCGACGGCGCATTCCGATCACGGCCGGACTGTTGGTTCGCCGCCGCACTTCAGCGGATACCGCGGGCCGACGCACCTCGATTTCCTCCATGGCTGCTGCGACATTGGGGACGAATGATGGGTACTACTACGACCCCGACGACGATGATCTGTTTGACGAGGAGGTTGAACAACCTCCACAGGTTCCTGCTGGCCGTCCCCGACATTACTACCGCAACGCTCGACCACCGGTACGTGATGATGATCATGTTGTAAAGCTTAAATTAAATACTCCATCTTTTGAGGGTAAATATAATCCTGATGCATATCTTACATGGGAGATGGAAGTAGAACAACGTTTTGCATGCTTAAACTATCCCGAGAATATGCGTGTTAGTTGCTACATGTGAATTTACTAAATTTGCTTCCCTTTGGTGGTCCGAGTATTGTCGCTTAAATCCTACTACTATTCCTAGTACTTGGACTGCTTTAAAACTGCTATGCGTGTTCGTTTTGTACCTCCCACTTATCAACGTGATTTACTAAAGAATCACACGCTTAGAGCAAGGGAAAATTCTGTAGAAGAGTATTATCAGAATTGCAAATGGGGATGGTTCGTGTGGTCTTGTTGAATCTAATGAACAAATGCTTGCACGCTTTCTTTGGTGGATTAAACAAGGACATTTAGCACATATTAGATTATAAGGAATATAATTCTATCACTGCTTGTTTCATCTTGCTTGCAAAGCTGAACGTGAAGTGCAGGATCGCCAAACACCATGGAGGAGGACTAATAATTGCAGGTCGCACATCCACTTGGACATCCCGACAATTAGCGCCTCGTGATTCGCCTCCAGCTACTACCACATCCAAGGCCACCACAAGATTTCCAAATTGCTCCTCCACCTTCATCCAATGCTCCTGCTCAGAGTGCATCTTCTAGGGCTTCCACGGTAAGACAAAGGATATACAATGCCGCAAGTGCTGGGTTTTGGTCATATTGAGAGACAAAGGCATAACACAACGTGTGATGATGGTGCGAGAAGATGGTCAATACGATTCAGCGAGTGACTTCGATGAAGATACACTAGCCCTTATTTCGCTCGAGATGGAGACAATTCGATGCCGATGAAGAGACAGAGGTAATGGAGCTGAAGCTGGATCAATACAAGAGCTTAATTACACAACGGTGTTGAGTGTGCAATTGAGCAAATCTGAGCAAGATCAACGCCACAACCTGTTCCAAACACGTGGTGTTGTCAAGGAAAGAGCTATACGGATCATCATTGATGGAGGGAGTTGTAATAATCTGGCCAGTGTTGACATGGTAGAGAAGCTTGCGCTTCCAACAAGACAACGCCCACATTCATATTACATCCAATGGTTTGAGAGTTCTCGCAAGATCAAGGTAACAAGAACGGTACGCGTGCATTTTACTATTGGTACATATTCTGATTTTGTTGATTCTGATGTTGTACCTATGCAAGCTTGTTCTTTGTTACTTGGTAGACCATGGCAATTTGATAGAGAATCTGTTCATAATGGCAAAACTAATCACTATTCTCTTATGCATGATGGAAAGAAAATTGGTCTAAAACCTATGACTCCCGAATAGATTTTAAAAGATGATCTTGCTAGAGCTAGTAGAGCTAAAACTGAGGAGAACAATAAAAGTGAGAATCAGATTGTTGCTGCAGATTTTATACCACCAAAGAAAACTAAATCTGATTCTACACATGCTACTGAAATTCGTTTGAAGAGTCCATGTATGCTTGCCAATAAAATTGATATTGCTGAACTAGATGTAAGCAATACTCAATGTTATGCAATTGTCTGCAAAGAGGTATTGTTTTCATTTGAGGATATGCCTCCTTCTTTGCCACCCGCTATGGCTAACCTTTTGCAGGAATATGAGGACGTCTTTCCTGCTGAGCTGCCCCCAGGATTACCTCCTATTAGAGGAATTGAGCACCAAATTGATCTCATTCCTGGTGCCACGTTGCCCAATCGCGCGCCATATAGAACCAATCCAGAGGAGACAAAGGAGATACAACGCCAAATTCAGGAACTACTCGGCAGAGATCATATTCGTGAGTCCCTTAGCCCCTGTGCTGTTCCTATTATTTTGGTACCTAAGAAAGATGGTTCTTCGCGCATGTGTACTGATTGTAGAGCTATCAATAATATTACTATTTGATATCGTCATCCTATTCCACGTTTAGATGACATGCTTGATGAATTGAGTGGCTCTACCATGTTTTCTAAAGTTGATTTATGAGTGGTTACCACCAGATTCGTATGAAATTAGGAGATGAATGGAAAACAGCATTTAAAACTAAGTTCGGTTTATATGAGTGGTTAGTAATGCCGTTTGGTTTAACTAATGCACCTAGCACTTTCATGAGATTAATGAACGAAGTTTTACGTGCTTTCATTGGACGTTTTGTGGTAGTCTACTTTGATGATATTCTGATTTATAGCAAATCTTTAGAGGATCATTTGGACCATTTACGTGCTGTTTTCAATGCTTTACGTGATGAACGTTTGTTTGGTAACCTTGAAAAGTGCACCTTTTGCACCAATCGAGTTATGCTTTCTTGGCTATGTTGTTAAATCACAGGTATTGAAGTGGATCCAGCCAAGATTGAAGCTATTGAGAATTGGCCGCAGCCCAAGACGGTCACACAAGTGAGGAGTTTTCTTGGACTCGCTGGTTTTATAGGCGCTTTGTCAAAGACTTTGATCAATTGCCGCTACCGCTGAATGAGCTTACCAAGAAGGATGTGCCTTTGTTTGGGGCGATGCACAACAACAGTGCCTTCATATTGAAAGATAAGCTAACACATGCTCCCTTACTCCAACTTCCAGATTTTACTAAGACTTTTGAGCTTGAATGTGATGCTAGTGGAATTGGTTTTGGAGGGGTGTTATTACAAGAGGGAAAACCTGTTGCATATTTTAGCGAGAAATTGAGTGGGGCTAGTCTGAACTATTCTACTTATGATAAAGAATTATATGCGTTGGTTCGGACATTAGAAAGTTGGCAACATTATCTATGGCCTAAGGAATTTGTTATTCATTCTGATCATGAATCTTTGAAGCATATTCGTAGTCAAGCTAAGTTGAATCGTCGTCATGCAAAGTGGGTTGAATTTATTGAGTCTTTTCCTTATGTTATCAAACACAAAAAGGGTAAAGATAATATTATTGCTGATGCTTTGTCGCGCCGTTATGCTTTGTTATCTCAACTTGACTTCAAAATATTTGGATTGGAAACTATTAAGGAACAATATGTGCATGATGCTGAATTTAAAGATGTGTTGCAGAAATGTAGAGATGGTAGAACATGGAACAAGTTCGTCTTCAATGATGGATTTGTGTTCCGTGCTAACAAACTATGCATTCCAGATAGTTCTGTTCGTCTTTTGTTGTTACAGGAGGCGCATGGAGGAGGATTGATGGGACACTTTGGTGTCAAGAAGACGGAGGATGTTCTTGCTGCACACTTCTTTTGGCCACGTATGCGTTGAGATGTTGAGAGATTTGTGGCACGCTGCACTACTTGTCAAAAAGCTAAGTCTCGCCTTAATCCACATGGTTTATATATGCCTCTTCCTGTTCCTAGTGTTCCTTGGGAGGATATATCTATGGACTTTGTTTTGGGATTGCCACGAACACAGAAGGGGAGGGATAGTATTTTTGTTGTTGTGGATCGGTTTTCTAAGATGGCACATTTTATTCCTTGTCACAAAACGGATGATGCTGCGCATATTGCTGATTTTTTCTTTCGTGAAATTGTTCGTTTGCATGGTGTGCCAAATATTATTGTCTCTGATCGTGATACTAAATTTCTTAGCCACTTTTGGAGATGTTTATGGGCTAAGTTGGGGACTAAATTGCTCTTTAGTACTACATGTCATCCCCAAACTGATGGTCAAACTGAAGTAGTAAATAGAACTTTGTCTACTATGTTGCGGGCTGTTTTAAAGAAGAACTTAAAATTGTGGGAAGAGTGTTTACCTCATATAGAATTTGCTTATAATCGTTCGTTGCATTCTACCACAAAGATGTGCCCATTTGAGATTGTGTATGGTTTTGTTCCTCGTGCACCTATTGATTTATTGCCTTTACCTTCTTCGGTGCAACATAATTTGGATGCTACACAACGCGCTGAAATGATATTGAACTTGCATAAGACTACTAAAGATAACATTGAACACATGAATGCTAAGTATAAACTTGTTGGGGATAAAGGGAGAAAGCATGTTGTGTTTGATGTTGGCGATCTTGTTTGGTTACATTTGCGTAAAGATCGTTTTCCTGATTTACGCAAGTCTAAGTTAATGCCACGTGCTGCTGGTCCCTTTAAGGTGTTAGAGAAAATAAATGATAATGCATATAAACTTGAGTTGCCTGCAGACTTTGGTACGGTTAGTCCTACGTTTAACATTGCAGATTTGAAGCCTTACTTTGGTGAGGAAGATGAGATTGCGTCGAGGACTTCAATTCAAGAAGGGAGCATGATGTGGACATCCCTACTATTGATACAACCGTTGTACCTACAAAGAACACACATACAAGGACCCATCACAAGATCTCGTACAAACAACTTAACTATCGTGTACTTTCGCTTTCTTGGAACTATTCCTCACATACATGAGAATATGATGCTGCCTAAATCAGATATATTTCTTACTCTTAGGAATGATGGACCAAGCATGGATGAGAGGGACAAGCATTGGAGCATGGCCATGCATGGAGATGGCAGCAAGCATGTGATGATCCAAGAGAAGGCCACGGATGAAGATTTCAGAACTTTGAGGCCTCCATAATGAAGAAAGAAGGCTTGGACGAAATATTCAAGATCAATACTTTACGAATTCGTCCATAGCTTAATATGGTGCTGCGACACCTTTATTTTGGGCCAGGCCCATGTAATTTT
Source organism: Avena insularis (assembly GCA_023614405.1). Lineage (NCBI taxonomy): Eukaryota > Viridiplantae > Streptophyta > Magnoliopsida > Poales > Poaceae > Avena > Avena insularis. The sequence goes on from JAJUPC010000239.1 coordinate 105,025, forward strand.
CACAGGATTTTAATTAGCCACTTTTTAGAGTCCGTATTTGAGGGGAAAAGGACTTCTAGGGTTGGATTCGGCCACCACTTCCATGGCTGGTCGAAAATACTCCCCATAGCCGACCCCCTAGACTCGGATTTTGTTTAGACATTAAGTTAGCCATAGTCGCAACTTCGCCAAGGCTCGAGCGTCGCAGAGGCCTCTTGTACTTCGCACCTATTCAGGATCCCACCTCTTCAATAAAGCTTTCCTCTTAATCCGCAATATCTTGATTGCAATATTGGTTCTTACTTGTTCTCGATTTCAGGTAGGAATTAAGACCCTCGTTGGTCAGGCTGATCGTGTTCCCGCAGGATCGGTAACCTCCAGGAGATTGGCCTAGCGATTGCATTGGCGCTCGTGCTCGCACATGTAGTCGGATCGTCAAGCCTGAACTCCACCAAATCGACTATCATCATCTCATCGAAAGATCGGACACCTTTGCCATATCATCCACCCCCCTCTTGGATCTTGCCTAGTGCGTTCAAGTTGTACAAGGCCTTGGGTTCTCGGTTTCTCGCCCCCAAGTCGTCAAGATCTCACCAAGCACCTCATCCCCTGTTGTTGGAGCTTCGCCCAACACCGATCCTAGAGATTATGTTGGACCGGTTGCCACGGTGTGAGTTATCAGCGTGTATCGTGTTTTGTGTGCGTGAGTTCGTCGGGTTCTTCGTGGCGTGTGTTCGTGGATTCCATCCCCTTTCCTCCTTCCACCGCTTTACCCTCGATTCCCGCGGAGATTCGTGAAAGATCGGGCCAACCCAAGGGGTTACCCCATAACACCCCTATTTCTCTTGGTGTATCTACTGTTTTGCAGAATTTTGGTGATGTGTTTCCAGATGATGTGCCAGCTGGATTGCCTCCATTGCGTGGCATTGAGCATCAAATAGATTTGATCCCTGGCGCTACATTACCAAACCGGGCACCATACCGCACCAACCCCGAAGAAACTAAGGAGATACAGAAACAAGTACAAGCGTTGCTCGACAAAGGGTACATTCGCGTTTCTCTTAGTCCTTGTGCTGTTCCTGTTATTTTAGTCCCTAAGAAAGATGGTACATGGCGCATGTGTGTAGATTGTAGAGCTATTAATAACATCACTATTCGATATCGTCATCCTATTCCACGCTTAGAGGATATGTTAGATGAATTGAGTGGTGCTGCTATTTTCTCTAAAATTGATTTGCATAGTGGATACCATCAAATTAGGATGAAAGAAGGGGATGAATGGAAAACTGCTTTCAAAACAAAATTTGGTTTGTATGAATGGTTAGTTATGCCTTTTGGTCTTACTAATGCACCTAGTACATTCATGAGATTAATGAATCATGTTTTGAGAGAATATATTGGTCGTTTTGTGGTTGTTTATTTCGATGATATACTCATATACAGCCGCAATGAATCTGAACACTCTGATCATATTAGACAAGTTTTGCAAGTGTTGCGTGATAATCAATTATATGCTAATCTTGAGAAGTGCACATTTGCAAAAGATAAGGTCATATTTCTGGGATATGTTGTATCTAAGCATGGGGTAGAAGTAGATCAATCTAAAATTGAAGTAATTCAAAATTGGCATATTCCCATGAATGTGAGTCAAGTGCGTAGTTTCCATGGTTTAGCTGGTTTCTATAGGCGCTTTGTGAAGGATTTTAGCACTATTGCTGCACCATTGAATGAATTGACTAAGAAAGGTGTGCCATTTGTATGGGGCGCAGCCCAAGATATTGCATTTGATACATTAAAACGTTTGCTTACTACTGCACCTTTGCTTGCATTACCTGATTTTTCAAAGCAATTTGAAGTTGAATGTGATGCTAGTGGTATAGGAATTGATGGCGTTTTGATGCAAGAGGGTCGTCCAATAGCATATTTTTCTGAGAAACTTGCTGGTGCTAGACTGAATTATCCTGTTTATGATAAAGAAATGTATGCACTTGTTAGAGTTCTTGAGGTTTGGCAACATTATTTGTGGCCAAAAGAATTTATCATACATTCTGATCATGAAGCATTGAAGTATCTTAAAGCTCAATCAAACTTGCATAGACGCTTAGCTAAATGGGTTGAGTTTATTGAATCATTTCCTTACATTATAAAATATAAGAAAGGAAAAAAAATGTGGTTGCTGATGCTTTGTCTAGGAAGAATATGTTATTGACACATCTTGATGTTAAAATTCCTGGATTAGAGAGTATTTCTGCACTTTATGCAACTGATCATGATTTTGCTGAACCATATCGTTTGTGTGCTTTGAAACATGCTTGGGATAAGTATCATATACATGATGGCTATATGTTTAGAGCTAACAAACTATGCATTCCAGAATCGTCTTTTATGCTTGTTTTAGTGCAGGAATCACATGCTGGAGGTTTGATGGGTCACTTTGGGCATGAGAAGACTTTGCTCATGCTCGCTGATCACTTTTATTGGCCCAAGATGAGGCGTGATGTCTATCGATTTGTGAGTCGCTGCATTACATGCAACAAGTCCAAATCAAAGTTCAAGCCTCATGGTTTGTATACACCTCTCTCTGCACCTACTACACCTTGGGAAGATATTAGCATGGACTTTGTGCTAGGTTTACCCAAAACTCAGAGAGGACATGATTCTATATTTGTGGTAGTGGATAGGTTCTCTAAGATGGCTCATTTTATTGCCTGCCACAAAAGCGACGATGCGTCGCATATTGCTAACCTGTTTTTCAGGGACATCGTGAGACTACATGGAGTACCCAAGACGATTGTTTCTGACCGTGATGTGAAGTTCATGAGCTACTTTTGGAAGACTTTATGGGGGAAGCTTGGAACAAAGTTGTTGTTCAGTACTACTTGTCATCCCCAAACAGATGGTCAGACGGAGGTGGTGAATAGAACATTGTCACAGTTATTGAGGACTATGATCAAGAAGAATCTGCAGGAGTGGGAAGAGTGTTTGCCACATGTAGAATTTGCTTACAACAGGGCTGTGCATTCTACTACTCAGCTTTGTCCTTTTGAGGTGGTGTATGGATTCAAGCCATTGACGCCACTTGATTTGTTGCCTCTACCATTGCATGAGAGAGTTGATATGGAGGCATCAAAACGTGCTGAATATGTGAAGAAAATTCATGAGAAGACTCGAGAGGCTATTGAGAAGAAAGGCAAGAACATTGCTGCTGCAAGGAATCAAGCAAGAAAGGAGGTTTTGTTCAAGCCTGGAGACATGGTATGGGTGCATCTGCGCAAGGATAGGTTCCCCAAGCTTCGACAATCCAAATTGAAGCCCCGTGGTGCTGGTCCTCACAAGGTGTTAGCCAAGATCAATGATAATGCCTACTCGATTGATATTCCTATTGCTGAGTTTGGAGTTAGCAACAGTTTCAACGTTGCTGATTTGTCACCATATAATGGAGAAGACCTTGGAGCGTCGAGGTCGACGCCTTTTGAAGGGGGGGGAGATGATGAGGACATCCCTATATTTACACCTACCCCAATTACTACTGAAGATGTTCCAGCCAATGCTAAGAAGGATCAGTCCAATGAGATTAGAATTGGACCCATTACACGGGCTCGTGCAAAACTACTTGAACAACAGGTGAATTCACTCCTAAATGAATCTGATGTTTATGATAATGAGAACTTTATACTGCCTAAATCTATGCACTTGTGTATGATCAGGTTCGTTGAGGAAACAAGCTTGACACGAGGAGGAGAAGGGTTACAAGAGGAGCCTAGCATGATGATCACCAAGGATGCGCGAGGGAGGAGCGGGAGGAAGGCGCAAGAGAAGATCATCAAGAAGGAAGGTTCGGATGCATGTAAGCCCTGAAATTGAAACGGACGTGGATTCTTCATACGAACTCCAAATCAAGCAAATAAGTACTTGTTGGAAACATCACTCCGAGAGCTTTACAACGAGTACTTACACGTCCCTAGGGGGCGGATAATCCGGCCCCCACAAGGGCGGATAATTGGGCCCTGCTCCAGGAAATCTGCTAAGGACTTCAGGCGCAAGGCTCAGTAAGGGGGCGGATAATCCGCCCCAGGGGAGGATAATCCGGGGGCGCGGATAATCCGCCCCTACTTAGGGCGGAAAGTACGACCCTAAAAGTTACCATCAGATCTGGACGGATCTGACTATATCAGACACGTTTTGTTTCGCGATTTTGGCCGCCCTAGCCGCCCTTATAAGCCCTGGGACGTCCCCATAGTTAGGGTTAGACCACGTTAAAACTATTTTGGAGTTGTTTCTTATCAAGAACCTCTGGAATTACCCTGTGATCGAATTACCTACTGCAATTGAGTGTGATCTGTTGTTCCATTAGGAATTAGTAGATTGCAAACTACCGTTCGTGGTCGACGGCTGCGTGCGCAAGAGCGTGGTGTTGTGAATATCCCATAGGGTTCGAGAGCTGTTGCATTGGCATCAGGGTTCGAGCGGGAGAGTTCGTAGCTACATGCTAGTTATCTATCATCCACCATCATCATCGACAAGTGCTTGCTGAGAAGATCGGGCCACCCCATATCACTGCACTTCACGTTCAGCTTTGCAAGCAAGATGAAACAAAGGAGTGATGGAATTATATTCCTTATAGTCTAATATGTGTTGAATGTCCTTGTTTAATCCACCAAAGAAATGTGCAAGCATTTGTTCAGTAGATTCAACAAGACCACACCGAACCATCCCTGTTTGCAATTCCTGATAATACTCTTCTACAGAAATTTTTCCCATGTTCCAAACGTGTCAGATTCTTTAGTAAATCACGTTGATAAGTGGGAGGCACAAAATGAACACGCATAGCAGTTTTTAAAGCAGTCCAAGTACGAGGAATAGTAGTAGGATTTAGACGACAACACTCAGACCACCAAAGGGAAGCAAATTTAGTAAATTCACATGTAGCAGCACTAACACGCATATTCTCAGGATATTTTAAACATGCAAAACGTTGTTCTACTTCCATATCCCATATAATATATGCATCAGGATTATATTTACCCTCAAAAGATGGAATATTTAATTTAAGCTTTGCAACATGATCATCATCACGTACCGGTGGTCGAGCGTTGCGGTGGTAATGTCGGGGTCGGCCAGCAGGTGTGGAGGTTGTTCAACCTCCTCGTTAAACAGATCGTCGTCGTCGAGGTCGTAGTAGTACCAGTCGTTTGCCCCCAATGTCGCAATGTCAAGTGGAAGCTCGAGGTGCCTCACCGCAATGAGTCTGCCGAGCGGCATTGAACCAGCAGTATGACCCATGATCAGAATGCGTCGTGTGCCATGCCGAGGTGCTAATGGGGCAGGTACGGGTGCCGGCAATCTGTCCAAAACCTCCTTGAACCGAGCATCAAGCTTGTCGTTGAAGGATTTCTCGAGTCCGTCGATCTTGTCCATGGCGTTGGTGAGCTTGGTGTCAAACTCCTCTAGTCGTGCATCCACATCTTCAGCGCGACCGACCAATAGCTCGGAGAAGTGGGCATGTAGTTCTTCGTTCGTCATTGTGGCAGGGTTACTGATGCAGCCCGTCCTACGGACACACCTCCATCTACAACACCTAGTCCCCCAAGTGGACCAATGACTCGCGCCAGAGCCAAGCTCCTCCAAGCCAGGGTTAACTTGCTCCTTTCCTCATGTGATTTTGGTCTACCGTTGGATGGCTTGCTACTTCATGCAACTACGTTATGTATACTCAGCTATGAAGCAACATCACCACACCAAGCCCCCAAGGAAGAAGGACCAGGAGAAGTAGCTGCTGGAGCTCTGCACACCGGAGTCTCCGGTCCCCTACACCGGAGTCTCTGGACCTTCCTCCGGTCCGGCCCCAAGAACCAAGCCCGGGACAGCCAGATGCACCCTCCGGAGACGAGTCCGGAGATTGACCGGAGTCTCCGGCCTAGACCGGAGTCTCCGGACCCGAAACCGGAGTCTCCGGCCTACTCGATGCCAGGCATGTCAAGGCCTTTTGGGCCTGGCCCATGTAACCCCCAGTTTCGCCCAAACTTCTAGTTTTATTCCAAAACTACCCCTGTTTAAGTGGTTGGCCTATATAAAGCCCCACCCCTCATATGTAAACCCTAGACTTAGATAATAATAGATTGAGGAAACCCCTTTGAGGATCGTTCATCTATTGGTCTCATGCTCCTACCAAGGGGCACCCTATTATCCACAACCTCTTGGATCTTGCCTAGTGCTTTCAAGTTGTACCAGGCCTTGGGTTCTCGGTTTCTCGCCCCCCAAGTCGTCAAGATCTCACCAAGCACATCGCCCCCGTTGTTGGTTGTGGAGAGAGAGCTTCGCCCAACACCGATCCTAGGGATTATGTTGGACCGGTTGCCACCGGCGTGAGTTATCGGTGTGTATCATGATTTGTGTGCGTGAGTTCATCGGGTTCTTAGTGTGCGTGTGTTTGTGGATTTCGTCCCCTCTTCTCCTTCCACCGCTTTTCCCTCGATTCCCGCGGAGATTCGTGAAAGATCAGGCCACCCCAAGGGGTTACCCCATAACATATTGGTATCAAGAGCAAGGTTGATCACGAATTTCCCCTCAATTTTTCTTCTATCCACCATAAATTCGAAAATTTGCCAAAAAACAGCCCCAATTTGCCTTTGGATCGATCTATCGTTTTGGAGTGTTATTTGTGGTTTTGATCCGACCAAATCTTGTCTAAGGTGTTGGTCCAGCTTTTGCCTGCGTTTCCCAGCCCAATTTTGGCTAAATTTTCGCGGATTTGAGGACTCTTGGCGTGAATTTCCGCTCAAGAACACGAGCAGATCTTCCACATCGGAGTCTCCAGCCCTGTGCACCGGAGTCTCCGGCCCTGGACGTCAGTTTTGCTCTTTTTCCTCTTTTCTGCATTGGCTAATCTGTCCGCTTGTTGTTTGTGTTCTGTGTGCGTGTCACCAACTAACAGATAGCTTCCGTAACATCGCCGCGCTCTTCGACACCACGGACCCCAAACTCTTCCCCGCTCCATCCACACAAGATCATCATCAACAACTAAGGTATAACTTGTGTCAACCCTTGTAGCCATATCTTCCTTTGTGTGTACCTATCCTATGAGAGCAACTCATTTTGTGTTTGTCTAAGCATTGTGCACTTGCCATTGGAAAGTGAGAGTGTGAGGGCAAAGAAAAAATGATAGAGCAAAGGTGTCCGATCTTTCGATGAGATGGCGATAATCGATTTGGGGGAGTTCGGGCTTGGCGATCCGACTACACGTGCGAGCACGAGCGCCAATGCAATCGCTAGGCCAATCTCCTGGAGGTTACCGATCCTGCGTGAACACGATCAGCCTGACCAACGAGGGTCTTAATTCCTACCTGAAATCGAGAACAAGTAAGAACCAATATTGCAATCAAGATATTGCGGATTAAGAGGAAAGCTTTATTGAAGAGGTGGGATCCTGAATAGGTGCGAAGTACAAGAGGCCTCTGCGACGCTCGAGCCTTGGCGAAGTTGCGACTATGGCTAACTTAATGTCTAAACAAAATCCGAGTCTATGGCTATGGGGAGTATTTAAGGACGAAAAGGTGGGGTTTCGGCCAGCCATGGAAGTGGTGGCCGAATCCAACCCTAAAAGTCCTTTTCCCCTCAAATACGGACTCTAAAAAGTGGCTAATTAAAATCCTGCGAAAATTACATGGGCCTGGCCCAAAATAAAGGTGTCGCAGCACCATATTAAGCTATGGACGAATTCGTAAAGTATTGATCTTGAATATTTCATCCAAGCCTTCTTTCTTCATTATGGAGGCCTCAAAGTTCTGAAATCTTCATCCGTGGCCTTCTCTTGGATCATCACATGCTTGCTGCCATCTCCATGCATGGCCATGCTCCAATGCTTGTCCCTCTCATCCATGCTTGGTCCATCATTCCTAAGAGTAAGAAATACATCTGATTTAGGCAGCATCATATTCTCATGTATGTGAGGAATAGTTCTAAGAAACGAAAGTACCTGATAGTTAAGTTGTTTGGCACGAGATCTTGTGATGGGTCCTTGTATGTGTGTTGCTGTAGGTACAACGGTTGTATCAATAGTAGGGATGTCCACATCAAAAAAGCTAACATAGTGGCATAGAAAGGGAGAAAAATAATAAAAAAACAAGAGGAAAAGAAAAAGAAAAATAGAAAGATACATAGTCTCCCAATACAAAGAGAGCATCAAGCTTGTAAGCAAAAGAGAGAGGAAGAAGCGCGCCAAGGCAAGTGCACAAATCCGTTGCTTACTCTCTTTTGGAAAACGAGTTGTGGTCTCTCCATGAGTTGGCATGACAACCGAGCGTAGTCTTCGTTAGGCCATCTCGTGCTCACTTCCATAGTCGTGCTAACCCCATTTTTCTCCACGTGTGTGTGTAGTCGTAGGTTCTCGTCACCTTTTGAGTTGACCATTTCCTTTTTGACTTGAGTTTGTTGGATCTTCTCCACTTTTGACTATCCTTTGCGTTCGGTTGGTTCTTTGATTTCCCCACAATCCTACCCATCCACCAAAATCTTTTGAGAGTTGTAGATTATTTGTGTGTGAGTTTCGTTGCCATTTCACTTTGCTCGCTGTTCGCTCCTTTGTGTGGCAATTGGTTTGATATAATCTCCAAGGTGAGGTAAAAGGCTAACTCTACGCACCCTTATTCTCCATATACAACCCTTGTCGGCTTTGCATCATGGACAGGAATGGCGAACCGTCCCAACCTCACCACCTCCGGAAGACGACACACAATACATGACAAGATGGGGCCATTGGAAGATCCGAGGAGAATTCAACTACCGTTGTGAAGCCCTTGAGCGGCGCCAAGATGAACAATTTAGCGAAGCCCGAGTGGAGTTCAAGAACATCGACAACCGCTTCGAAGAAGTCCGAGGCCAAATGCATGCCATGCAACAAAACCTCGGTCATCAAAATGAAGCTCTTGGTCGTGCCCTCGCCTCAACGGATGAGAAGCTTCAACGCCTCATTGATGGGTTAGAAAGGCCACGCTCGTGACATTCAAGCTCATCACGGCACTCCCCAAGTGAATCAAGTGCACCTCGCCATCACGCTTCAAGGCACCGGGATGGACCCATCCTTCAATCCATGAGCTCTTCTCAAGCGGTACCATCTGCGTGACACGCCGCAATGTCAAGCTATGATGGTGACCTCTCCGCAAGACCTCCAAGACGTGAAGCGGACCGGCCACAACCAAGGGCCACCAAGCCCATCGCCACCAAGAACAACCTCACATGGACCACCAAGCCCATCGCCATCGACATGTTCTTTCAACAACAAGTGAAGCATCCGAAGTGGAAGAACAAGGTCGCCATCGGCATGAAGCACTCGAACATCCACCCAGGCATCATCATCGACATGAACGTCAACGTCGACAACATGATCATCATGATGAGCCTCCTCCACATCAAGAAGAAAGAGAGCAGCCCCTTGCGCATGCGGCTCGACGTCCGCCTCGCCACATGGCGCAAGACAATGCTCCTCGGATCAACCACGACAAGAACAAGAGCAAGCTCCCCAAGCTCGTCGTGAGAATCAACAACCTCCCCCTCGTCCTCAACCGCACCAACAACACGAGCAAGCTCCCCAAGCTCGTCGTCAAAACCAAGTTCCACCACCAAACGCGGCACCTCAACAACCACAAGAGCAACGCCACCATCACCAAGCAAGACATGAGAGCTCGGATGATGAAGAGGGCCGCCAAAATCATGGCAACTATCGACAACGGAACCGCAATGAAGAAGAAACTTTCGGCAAGCTCAAATTCACCATGCCCAAGTTCACCGGTTCCAATGAGCCCGAAGAATACCTCTCGTGGGAACTCAAGGTTGACAAGATCTTCCGCATGCACAACTATAGCAATGAGAAGATGATGGCCATGGCATCCCTCGAGTTTGATGAGTATGCCAACCTTTGGTGGGAACAAGTCCAACTCGCTCGTGAATCAAAAGAAGAGCCCCCAATCTCAACTTGGCAAGATATGAAGGCTCATATGAGATCCCGTTTGTTCCTTCGCACTATACGCGTGACCTTTTCAACAAGCTTCAAACGCTTAGTCAAGGGACAAAGACCGTGGAAGAGTACTTCAAGCAAATGGAGCTCAACATGATCCGCACCAACATTGAAGAGCGGGATGAAAAAACAATGGCACGTTTCCTCAATGGCTTGAACCATCCAATCAAGCGCATCACCGAGTTCCAAAAGTACAACAACATGGTTAAGCTTGTGCACATCGCATCAAAGGCCGAGCGTCAACTGCAAGAGGACATCAAGTACAACAAGCCAAAGACATACTTCACATACAAGCAAGCCCCAACCACTACCTCGACAAAACCAAGTGGAAGCTCATCAAATACAACCAAGCTTCCCTTCAAGCCAACACTTCCTCAAGGTAAACCGCCCCCAAGTGGCAAATACACAAGAGATGAACAACCATTCAATGGTGAGTGCTACAAGTGTGGACGCAAAGGACACAAGTCGGCCGCATGTGGGAACAAGAAAGTTTTGTTCATTCATGACAACAGCGATGAAGAATACTTGAGTGAAGATGAGTTTGATGCAAGGGTCAAGGAAGCCATGGCAAGGCAACATTTGGAAGATGACCAAGAACTACTTGTGTGTGAGCATGACGCAAGTCCATCGCTTGTGGTCACAAGGGTCTTAACTACTCAAGCTAATGAGAATGAAGACCAACGATCAAACATCTTCCAAACGCGTGCCGGTATCAATGGGAAGTTCATCAAAGTTGTCATCGATGGAGGGAGTTGCCACAATCTTGCAAGCACGGAATTGTGTGAGAAACTCAAACTCACCCTCCATCCACATAAGCACCCCTACCATATTCAATGGCTAAGTGACCAAGGGTCCGTCAAGATGAAGCACACCGTCTCGGTAACGTTCTCAATTGGACCATACAAAGAGACGGTGGAATGTGACGTGGTCCCCATGACGGTTTGCCATATGTTGCTAGGAAGGCCGTGGCAATTTGACAAGCGTGCTTTGCATAATGGTCACTCAAACACTTATACCTTCAAATGGCTTGAAAAAACTTGTGTGTTGCAACCAATGACTCCTAGCCAAATAATTGCGGACAATGCAAAGGCTTTAGCGAGGGCACAATACACAAAAACACCTTGTGAGAAGAGTGGTGAGCAAGAGAACCACTGATGCAGCCCGTCCTACGACCGCTACTACATATACTCCCACGAGCTCCCCAAGTGGACCCATGACTCGAGCCCGAGCCGAACTCCTTCAAGCTAAGGTGAACTCGCTCCTCTCCTTGTGTGACTTCGATACACCCTTGGATGGCCTGCTACTTCATACGCATACCTTGTGCATCGTCAGGTACGAAGAGAATGACCCAGAGAACGGAGGAGCACCAGCGGAGGGAACCAAATTCCTTCGCCGCCAGTACACTAGGACCAAGCGACCGTACTCACCGCTATCGCCACCAATGAGACGCCAATGTAGAAGGCAAGTACTCTCATCGGCGGTACTACGGCTGGACCCGGTACTCTTCGACCACGGCACTCACCGCCTCACCGCCACCAATAGACGACGCCTTGGAAGTCCTAGGATCAAGAAGCGGCACTACCGGGAAGCGTACTACCGTGACCGAAGATTACCGGCCGTACCTAGCGGTACTACCGGACGTGTGTGGACCTGATCGTGTTAAGTCGGCCCAGCGCCTTGTAACCCTCTCTATATTTCGCTATTTGTTCCTAAAATACCCCTGTTTATGTGGTTGGCCTATAAATAGCCCCCACCCTCCATAGTAAACCCTAGACTTGGATAATTGTAGTTGAAGACACCCCTTTGAGGATCTATCAACTATTTGTCTCAAGCTCCTTGACAAGGAGCACCAAATTATCCACAACCCTCTTGGATCTTGCCTAGTGCGTTCAAGTTGTACAAGGCCTTGGGTTCTCGGTTTCTCGCCCCCAAGTCGTCAAGATCTCACCAAGCACCTCGTCCCCCGTTGTTGGTCGTGGAGAGAGAGCTTCGCCCAACACCGATCCTAGGGATTATGTTGGACCGGTTGCCACCGGCATGAGTTAACGGCGTGTATCGTGTTTTGTGTGCGTGAGTTCATCGGGTTCTTCGTGTGCGTGTGTTCACTGATTTCATCCCCTCTCCCCTTTCACCGCTTTCCCCTTGACTCCCGTGGAGATTCGTGAAAGATCGGGCCACCCTAAGGGGTTACCCCATAACATATTGGTATCAAGAGCAAGGTTGATCACGAATTTCCCCCCAATTTTTCTTTATCCCCCTCAAAATCGAAAATCCCACCAAAAAGAGCCCCAATTTGCCTTCGGATCGATCTTTGGATTTGGTGAGTTTTTCGTGGTTTTGGTCCATAGATCTGTTGCTTTTGGAGTCGATCTATAACCCCTGTTGTTCCTAGCCAAGCCTTTCGGTCAGAATCCCACGAATTTGAGGTTTGTGTCAAGTGGATCTCGTTCTTGTTCTGCGACTTGCGGTACTACCGGTAGTGATTCAGTCGGTAGTACCTAAGCGGTACTACTGCCATGCCACGTAAAGTTTTCTTCTTCCCTTGACTCCTCAACTTTGTGTGGCTGACTTTCCCTCTTCAATTTGTTCGTGTTTCGCGTGTTTGTCGCCTTTTTAACACAAGCTTCCGCATCAAAGTCACCACGCGCTCAACGACACCGCGACACTCTAACATCATCCCCACCAACGGTTGCAAGTCGTCAACAATACCAAAGGTATAACTTGCGCCACTTTGACAACCCCATATCTTCCTTGGTGTGTATCTATCCTATGAGAGCAACTCATTTTGTGTTTTTCTAAGCATTGTGCACTTGCCTTCGGAAAGTGAGAGTGTGGGGCCAAATAGAAAAGTTAACATAGTAGCATAGAAAGGGAGAAAAAGAAAAAGAATCAAAAAAACAAAAAAAAGAGAAAAAGATACATAGTCTCCCAATACAAAGAGAATACCAAGCTTGTAAGCCAAAAAGAGAGAAGAAAGAGCGCACCAAGGCAAGTGCACAAATCTATTGCTTATCCTCTTTTGGCAAACGAGTTGTGGTCTCTCCTTGAGTTGGCACGACAACCGAGCGTAGTCTTCGTTAGGACCTTTTGTGCTCATTTTCATAGTCGTATAACCCGCTTTTTCTCCACGCAGCGTTTTACGTGTTTTTGTGGATCATATCCTTTTTCTTTTGATCTTTGGTTCTTTACAACATAGAACAATAACCTTTTGGCTTGGATCGTTTCGTTTGGTTTTCCACAATCCTAACCTTCCACCAAAAGCTTTTGAGAGTTGTAGCATGTTTTGTGTGCGATTTTCTTTGCCATTTCACTTTGCACGCTGTTCGCTCATTTGTGTGGCAATTAGTTTGCTATAATCTCCAAGGTGAGGTAAAAGGCTAACTCTACGCACCCTTATTCTCCATATACAACCCTTGTCGGCTTTGCATCATGGACAGGAATGGCGAGCCGTCCCAACCACCACAACCTCCGGAGGACGACACACAATTCATGACAAGATGGGACCATTGGAAGGTCCGAGGAGAATTCAACTACTGCTAGAAGCTCTTGAGCGGCGCCAAGATGAACAATTTAGCGAGGCCCATGTGGAATTCAAGAACATCGACAACCGCTTCGAAGAAGTCCGTGGCCAAATGCATGCCATGCAACACAACCTCGGTCATCAAAATGAAGCTCTTGGTCGTGCACGCGCCTCAACAGATGAGAAGCTTCAACGCCTCATTGATGGGCTAGCAAGGCCACGCTCGCACGACTCAAGCTCATCTCAGCACTCCTCAAGTGAATCAAGTGCACCTCGCCGTCACGCTTCAAGGCAACGGGATGGACCCGTTCTTCAATCCATGAGCTCTTCTCGAGCGGTACCATCTCCGCTCCACGCTGCCATGTCAAGCTATGATGGTGACCTCTCCGCAAGACCTCCAAGACGTGAAGCGAGCCGACCACAACCAAGGGCACTTGTGATTCAACAAGAGCAACCTCACATGGACCACCAAGCCCATCGCCGTCGACATGTTCTTTCAACAACAAGTGAAGCATCCGAAGAGGACGAACAAGATCACCGTCGATGTGAAGCACTCGAAGATCCACCAAGGCGTCATCTGATGTGGACATCCCTTCTATTGATACAATCGTTGTACCTACAGCAACACACATACAAGGACCCATCACAAGATCTCGTGCCAAACAACTTAACTATCAGGTACTTTCGTTTCTTGGAACTATTCCTCACATACATGAGAATATGATGCTGCCTAAATCAGATGTATTTCTTACTCTTAGGAATGATGGACCAAGCATGGATGAGAGGGACAAGCATTGGAGCATGGCCATGCATGGAGATGGCAGCAAGCGTGTGATGATCCAAGAGCAGGCCACGGATGAGGATTTCAGAACTTTGAGGCCACCATAATGAAGAAAGAAGGCTTGGACGAAATATTCAAGATCAATACTTCATTTATCGTCCATAGCTTAATATGGTGCTGCGACACCTTTTACTTTGGGCCAGGCCCATGTAATTTTCGCAGGATTTTAATTAGCCACTTTTTAGAGTCCGTATTTGAGGGGAAAAGGACTTCTAGGGTTGGATTCGGCCACCACTTCCATGGCTGGCCGAAACCCCACCTTTTCGCCCTTAAATACTCCCCATAGCCGTCCCCCTGGACTCGGATTTTGTTTAGACATTAAGTTAGCCATAGTCGCAACTTCGCCAAGGCTCGAGCGTCGCAGAGGCCTCTTGTACTTCACACCTATTCAGGATCCCACCTCTTCAATAAAGCTTTCCTCTTAATCCGCAATATCTTGATTGCAATATTGGTTCTTACTTGTTCTTGATTTCAGGTAGGAATTAAGACCTCTGGTCGGTGATCGTGTTCCCGCAGGATCGGTAACCTCCAGGAGATTGGCCTAGCGATTGCATTGGCGCTCGTGCTCGCACGTGTAGTCGGATCGTCAAGCCTGAACTCCACCAAATCGATTATCTTCATCTCATCGAAAGATCGGACACCTTTGCCCTATCAAGTGGTATCAGATTTCAGGTTGCTCGGTGAGATTTTACTGTTTTCGTAGATTAGATCTGTTTTTACCTATAACCCACGAAAAAGCCAAAAACACAGTTAGAGTTTAGATCCATCCCATAACCAATCTACGCCTCGCATTATCTTTTCAGTTTTTGCATTGTTGAATTTGTGTCTACATCGTCGCGTCGAGTTGCTGGTCTTAGTGTCTCGTCCCTTAGAGTTTCGAGTTCTGATCATACTAGTCACCGCCACACTCGCCGATCACCGCCACCATATTCCGCCGCCATATACCCAGCCACCATAAACCCTAAACACTCTGCCATCGACTTCCTACCGCGACACGGATCCGATCACCTATCCTGCTTACACGAGTCCGAGTTGAGTTATTGTTTCCTAGTTATTTCTTTTTACTTTCCTTCTTTGTTGTTTCCGTGTTTAGCTAAAGTCCGAGTCGAGCTCCGAGTTCGGTCGTAAGTCCAGAAGGAGAGCAAAAAAAAAATCTGGTTATACTGTTTTTCGACCCCGGGATCACTTTTCTCCATCGGCCGTTATAGCGTATTTTTTTGGCGCCTGCGCGCTTTCTGGAGCAAAATAAAAAAATTTGAAATTTTTTTTGGGGCTAACCTATTTTTAGACCACGTAGATCAGTTCTAGACACTCGCCATCATAGTGATTTTCCACCTCTCGGTTCGCTTTTCAGGGTGCCATATCATCATACATTGCTTGTTGTGTCGCGTCGTGACATCGTTGGTGATCTAGGCTCACGTCTCTAGTATGGTCTAGCCTAGGACCAGCACAGTACCGTCGTTGAGCATTCTTTCAACTTTTGCATTGCTGTTTTGATAATTGCTAACCCCCTTTGCTAAGCCTTCCCAGAGCTCCACAGATATTCTCCACGTGCGTTGTTTCGACTCCTGGTAATCGCTTGGTTCAATCTCTGTACCCTTGATCCTCGCTTGCACATCGCCTTTTCCCTGTTTGGTAAGAACTTGTAAGAGCTTATATTGCTTGACGGATTCTGGCGTGCGCCACCATATTTCCGTAGTATATACATGCTTTTAAGGACTAACCATGACGAGATACTTCGGAACCGCCACAATGACGCGAAGAACGCATGCCCACTTCTCCGCTCTTGGTCACCGCTAAGAAGACGATACGCGCCTAGGGAGTTTGACACCAAGCTCACCAACGCGTGGACAAGATCGATGGACTCGAGAAATCCTTCAACGCCAAGCTTGACGTTCGGTTCAAGGAGATTTTGAGCAGATTACTGCACCGCACCCACACATGGCGCCGCGCGTTCCGATCACCTGGGTTGCTGGTTCATTGCCGCGCATCCCGGCGGCTACCGCTGCGGTGGCGCACCTCGGACTTCCGCCTTGCTCTGCGCGACATTGGGGATGACGACGGGTACTACTACGACCCGGCAGCGACGATCGGTTTGAGGAGGTTGAACAACCTCCACAAGGTACCTGGCCGTCCCGACATTACTACCGCAGCTCGACCACGATGCGTGATGATGATCATGTTGCAAAGATTAAATTAAATATTCCATCTTTTGAGGGTAAATATAATCTGATTCATATCTTACATGGGAGATGGAAGTAGAACAACGTTTTGCATGCTTAAAATATCCCGAGAATATGCGTGTTAGTCTTTGCTACATGTGAATTTACTAAATTTGCTTCCCTTTGGTGGTCCAGTATTGTCGTTTAAATCCTACTACTATTCCTAGTACTTGGACGCTTTAAAAACTGCTATGCGTGTTCGTTTTGTACCTCCCACTTATCAGCGTGATGTACTAAAGAATCGACACGTTTAGAGCAAGGGAAAAATTCTGTAGAAGAGTATTATCAGAATTGCAAGCGGGGATGGTTGATTGTGGTCTTGTTGAATCTAATGAACAAATGCTTGCACGTTTCTTTGGTGGATTAAACAAGGACATTCAGCACATCTTAGATTATAAGGAATATAATTCTATCACTCGTTTGTTTCATCTTGCTTGCAAAGCTGAACGTGAAGTGCGGGATCGCCAAACACCATGGAGGAGGACTAATAATTTTGCAGGTCGCACATCCACTTGGACATCCCGACAATAAGCGCCTCCTCGTGATTCGCCACCAGCTACTACCACATCCAAGGCCCCCACAAGATTTCCAGCTGCTCCTCCACCATCATCCAATGCTCCTGCTCGTAGTGCATCTTCTATGGATTCCACGGGTAAGACAAAGGATATACAATGCCGCAAGTGCTGGGGTTTTGGTCATATTGAGAGACAGTGCACAACACAACGTGTGATGATGGTGCGAGAAGATGGTCAATATGATTCAGCAAGTGACTTTGATGAAGATACACTGGCCCTTATTTCTGCTCGAGATGGAGACAATTCTGATGCTGATGAAGAGACAGAGGTAATGGGAGCTGAAGCTACTGATCAATACAAGAGCTTAATTACACAACGTGTGTTGAGTGTGCAATTGAGCAAATCTGAGCAAGATCAACGCCACAACCTATTCCAAACACGTGGTGTTGTCAAGTAAAGAGCTATACGGATCATCATTGATGGAGGGAGTTGTAATAATCTGGCCAGTGTTGACATGGTAGAGAAGCTTGCGCTTCCCACAAGACAACGCCCACATTCATATTACATCCAATGGTTTGAGAGTTCTCGCAAGATCAAGGTAACAAGAACGGTACGCGTGCATTTTACTATTGGTACATATTCTAATTTTGTTGATTGTGATGTCGTACCTATGCAACCTTGTTCTTGTTACTTGGTAGACCATGGCAATTTGATAGAGAATCTGTTCATAATGGCAAAACTAATCACTATTCTCTTATGCATGATGGAAAGAAAATTGGTCTAAAACCTATGACTCCCGAACAGATTTTAAAAGATGATCTTGCTAGAGCTAGTAGAGCTAAAACTGAGGAGAAAAATAAAAGTGAGAATCAGATTGTTGCTGCAGATTTTATACCACCAAAGAACACTAAATCTGATTCTACACATGCTACTGAAATTCGTTTGAAAAGTCCATGTATGCTTGCAAATAAAATTGATATTGCTGAACTAGATATAAACAATACTCAATGTTATGCAATTGTCTGCAAAGAGGTTTTGTTTTCATTTGAGGATGTGCCTCCTTCTTTGCCACCCGCTATTGCTAACCTTTTGCAGGAATATGAGGACGTCTTTCCCATTGAATGCCACCGGACTACCTCCTATTAGAGGAATTGAGCACCAAATTGATCTAATTCCTGGTGCCACGTTGCCAACCGCGCCATATAGAACCAATCCGGAGGGACAAAAGAGATACAACGCCAAATTCAGGAACTACTCGAGAGATCATATTCGTGAGTCCCTTAGCCCTGTCTTTGTTCCTATTATTTTGGTACCTAAGAAAGATGGTTCTTGGCATGTGTACTGATTATAGAGCTATCAATAATATTACTATTCGATATCGTCATCCTATTCCACGTTTAGATGACATGCTTGATGAATTGAGTGGCTCTACCATGTTTTCTAAAGTTGATTTGCGTAATGGTTACCACCAGATTCGTATGAAATTAGGAGATGAATGGAAAACAGCATTTAAAACTAAGTTTGGTTTATATGAGTGGTTAGTAATGCCGTTTGGTTTAACTAATGCACCTAGCACTTTCATGAGATTAATGAACGAAGTTTTACGTGCTTTCATTGGACGTTTTGTGGTAGTCTACTTTGATGATATTCTGATTTATAGTAAATCTTTAGAGGATCATTTGGACCATTTACGTGCGGTTTTCAATGCTTTACGTGATGCACGTTTGTTTGGTAACCTTGAGAAGTGCACCTTTTGCACCAATCGAGTTGCGTTTCTTGGCTATGTTGTTACATCACAGGGTATTGAAGTGGATCCAGCCAAGATTGAAGCTATTGAGAATTGGCCAAGACCAAAGGTCACACAAGTGAGGAGTTTTCTTGGCCTCGCTGGTTTTTATAGGCGCTTTGTCAAAGACTTTGGATCAATTGCCGCGCCGCTGAATGAGCTTACCAAGAAGGATGTGCCCTTTGTTTGGGGCGATGCACAACAACAGGCCTTCGTCATATTAAAAGATAAGGTAACACATGCTCCCTTACTCCAACTTCCTGATTTTACTAAGACTTTTGAGCTTGAATGTGATGCTAGTGGAATTGGTTTGGGAGGGGTGTTATTACAAGAGGGAAAACCTGTTGCATATTTTAGTGAGAAATTGAGTGGGGCTAGTCTGAACTATTCTACTTATGATAAAGAATTATATGCGTTGGTTCGGACATTAGAAACTTGGCAACATTATCTATGACCTAAGGAATTTGTTATTCATTCTGATCATGAATCTTTGAAGCATATTCGTAGTCAAGCTAAGTTGAATCGTCGTCATGCAAAGTGGGTTGAATTTATTGAGTCTTTTCCTTATGTTATCAAACACAAAAAGGGTAAAGATAATATTATTGTTGATGCTTTGTCGCCGTTATGCTTTGTTATCTCAACTTGACTTCAAAATATTTGGATTGGAAACTATTAAGGAACAATATGTGCATGATGCTGAATTTAAAGATGTGTTGCAGAATTGTAGAGATGGTAGAACTTGGAACAAGTTCGTCTTCAATGATGGATTTGTGTTCCGTGCTAACTAACTATGCATTCCAGATAGTTACATTCGTCTTTTGTTGTTCAGGAGGCATGGAGGAGGATTGATGGGACACTTTGGTGTCAAGAAGGCGAAGGATGTTCTTCTTTGCACACTTCTTTTGGCCACGTATGCGTCGAGATGTTGAGAGATTTGTGGCACGCTGCACTACTTGTCAAAAAGCTAAGTCTCGCCTTAATCCACATGGTTTATATATGCCTCTTCCTGTTCCTAGTGTTTCTTGGGAGGATATTTCTATGGACTTTGTTTTGGGATTGCCACGAACACGAAGGGAGGATAGTATTTTGTTGTTGTGGATCGGTTTTCTAAGATGGCACACTTTATTCCTTGTCATAAAACGGATGATGCTGCGCATATTGCTGATTTGTTCTTTCGTGAAATTGTTCGTTTGCATGGTGTGCCAAATACTATTGTCTCTGATCGTGATACTAAATTTCTTTGCCACTTTTGGAGATGTTTATGGGCTAAGTTGGGACTAAATTGCTCTTTAGTACTACATGTCATCCCCAAACTGATGGTCAAACTGAAGTACTAAATAGAACTTTGTCTACTATGTTGCGGGCTGTTTTAAAGAAGAACTTAAAATTGTGGGAAGAGTGTTTACCTCATATCGAATTTGCTTATAATCGTTCACTGCATTCTACCACAAAGATGTGCCCATTTGAGATTGTGTATGGTTTTGTTCCTCGTGCACCTATTGATTTATTGCCTTTACCTTCTTCGGTGCAACATAATTTGGATGCTACACAACGCTGAAATGATATTAAACTTGCATAAGACTACTAAAGATAACATTGAACACATGAATGCTAAGTATAAACTTCTTTGGGGATAAAGGGAGAAAGCATGTTGTGTTTGATGTTGGCGATCTTGTTTGGTTACATTTGCGTAAAGATCGTTTTCCTGATTTACATAAGTCTAAGTTAATGCCACGTCTTGCTGGTCCCTTTAAGGTGTTAGAGAAAATAAATGATAATGCATATAAACTTGAGTTGCCTGCAGACTTTGGTACGGTTAGTCCTACGTTTAACATTGCAGATTTGAAGCCTTACTTTGGTGAGGAAGATGAGATTGCGTCGAGGACGACTTCAATTCAAGAAGGGGAGCATGATGTGGACATCCCTTCTATTGATACAACCGTTGTACCTACAGCAACACACATACAAGGACCCATCACAAGATCTCGTGCCAAACAACTTAACTATCAGGTACTTTCGTTTCTTGGAACTATTCCTCACATACATGAGAATCTGATGCTGCCTAAATCAGATGTATTTCTTACTCTTAGGAATGATGGACCAAGCATAGATGAGAGGGACAAGCATTGGAGCATGGCCATGCATGGAGATGGCAGCAAGCGTGTGATGATCCAAGAGAAAGCCACGGATGAGGATTTCAGAACTTTGAGGCCACCATAATGAAGAAAGAAGGCTTGGACGAAATATTCAAGATCAATACTTCACGAATTCGTCCATAGCTTAATATGGTGCTGCGACACCTTTTACTTTGGGCCAGGCCCATGTAATTTTCACAGGATTTTAATTAGCCACTTTTTAGAGTCCGTATTTGAGGGGAAAAGGACTTCTAGGGTTGGATTCGGCCACCACTTCCATGGCTAGCCGAAACCCCACCTTTTTGCCCTTAAATACTCCCCATAGCCGTTCCCCTAGACTCGGATTTTGTTTAGACATTAAGTTAGCCATAGTCGCAACTTCGCCAAGGCTCGAGCGTCGCAAAGGCCTCTTGTACTTCGCACCTATTCAGGATCCCACCTCTTCAATAAAGCTTTCCTCTTAATCCGCAATATCTTGATTGCAATATTGGTTCTTACTTGTTCTCGATTTCAGGTAGGAATTAAGACCCTCGCTGGTCAGGCTGATCGTGTTCCCGCAGGATCGGTAACCTCCAGGAGATTGGCCTAGCGATTGCATTGGCGCTCGTGCTCGCACGTGTAGTCGGATCGTCAAGCCCGAACACCACCAAATCGATTATCTTTATCTCATCGAAAGATCGGACACCTTTGCCCTATCATCATCGCCGACATGAACGTCAACGTCGACATCATGATCATCATGACGAGCCTCCTCCACATCAAGAAGAACGAGAGCAGCCCATTGCGCATGCGGCTCGACGTCCTCCTCGCCACATGGCGCAAGACAATGCTCCTCGTCCTCAACCCCGCCAACAACACGAGCAAGCTCCCCAAGCTCGTCGTCAAAACCAAGTTCCTCCACCAAACGCGGCACCTCAACAACCGCAAGGGCAACACAACCATCACCAAGCAAGACATGAGAGCTCGGATTATGATGATGACCGCCAAAATCATGGCACCCGCCGCAACCGGAATCGCAATGGAGAAGAAACTTTCGGCAAGCTCAAATTCACCATGCCCAAGTTCACCGGTTCCAATGAACCCGAAGAATATCTCTCTTGGGAACTCAAGGTTGACAAGATCTTCCGCATGCACAACTACAACAATGAGAAGATGATGGCCATGGCATCCCTCGAGTTTGATGAGTATGCCAACCTTTGGTGGGAACAAGTCCAACTCGCTCGAGAAGCAAAAGAAGATCCTCCAATCTCAACTTGGCAAGATATGAAGGCCCATATGAGAGCCCGCTTTGTTCCTTCACACTACACGCGAGACCTCTTCAACAAGCTTCAAACGCTTAGTCAAGGGACAAAAACCGTGGACGAGTACTTCAAGCAAATGGAGCTCAACATGACCCGTGCCAACATTGAAGAGCGTGATGAACAAACAATGACACGCTTCCTCAATGGCTTGAACCATCCAATCAAGCGCATCACCGAGTTCCAAAAGTACAGCAACATGGTTGAGCTTGTGCACATCACATCCAAGGCCGAGCGTCAAGTGCAAGACGACAACAAGTACAACAAGCCAAAGACGTACTTCACATACAAGCAAGCCTCAACCACTACTCCAACAACACCAAATGGAAGCTCCCCAAGTACAACCAAGCTTCCCTTCAAGCCAACACTCCCTCAAGGAAAACAGCCCCCAAGTGGCAAATACACAAGGGATGATCAACCATTCAATGGTGAGTGCTACAAGTGTGGAGGCAAAGGGCACAAGTCGAACGCATGTGGAAACAAGAAAGTTTTGTTCATCCATGACAACGGCGATGAAGAATACTTGAGTGAAGAAGAATTTGATGCAAGGGTCAAGGAAGCCATGGCAAGGCAACATTTGGAAGAGGACCAAGAACTTCTTGTGTGTGAGCATGACGCAAGTCCATCGCTTGTGGTCACAAGGGTCTTAACTACACAAGCCAATGAGAATGAATACCAACGCTCGAACATCTTCCAAAATCGTGCCGGCATCAACGGGAAGTCCATCAAAGTAGTCATCGATGGAGGGAGTTGCCACAATCTTGCAAGCACGGAATTGTGTGAGAAACTCAACCTCACCCTCCATCCGCATAAACACCCCTACCATATACAATGGCTAAGTGACCATGGATCCGTCAAGATCAAGCACACCGTCTCGGTAGCGTTCTCAATTGGACCCTACAAGGACACGGTGGAATGTGACGTAGTCCCAATGACGGTTTGCCATATGTTGCTCGGAAGGCCGTGGCAATATGACAAGCGTGCTTTGCATGATGGTCACTCAAACACTTATACCTTCCAATGGCTTGATAAAACTTGTGTGTTGCAACCAATGACTCCTAGCCAAATAATTGCGGACAATGCAAAGGCTCTAGCGAGGGCGCAATACACAAAAACAACTTGTGAGAAGAGTGGTGAGCGAGAGAACCACACCATAGTGAGTGAGTGCCACAAGCCAAACTCGAGTGGAAAAACTAAGAGTGTTCTTCTTGCCACCAAAAGTGACATGAGAGAAGTGCGGAACAACCCATCCATCTTGCACTATGTCCTTGTTTACAAGGGACTAGCGCAAGGAACTAATGACTTGACAAATGTTCCTCCTTCTTTGATGGCTATTTTGCAGGAATTCCAAGATGTATTTCCCGAAGAGCTTCCTCATGGACTACCTCCTTTTCGTGGAATCGAGCACCGCATCGACCTCATACCTGGCGCACCACTCCCAAACCGCGCCGCGTATCGCATGAACCCGGAAGAGACAAAGGAGATAGAACGACAAATCAACCAACTCGTCTCCAAAGGTTTGATCCAAGTAAGCACTAGCCCAAGTGCGGTTCCTGTTATTCTAGTTCCAAAAACGGATGATACGTTGCGGTTATGCATGGACTGCCGTCCAATCAATGCTATCACCGTGCGTTATCGACATCCTATACCGCGTCTTGATGACATGCTTGATGAGTTATGTGGAGCCACTATATTTTCGAAAATTGATCTTCGTAGTGGTTACCATCAAATTCGCATGGCCGAAGGTGATGAGTGGAAAACCGCCTTCAAGACCAAGCTTGGTCTCTATGAATGGTTGGTTATGCCCTTTGGCTTATCAAATGCCCCATCTACATTCATGCGCCTCATGAACCATATTTTGAGATCTCTCATTGGGAAGAGTGTAGTTGTTTACTTTGATGACATCCTTGTCTATAGCAAGTCACTAGAGGAGCATGTTACTCATGTTAAGGAGGTCCTTCAAATCCTTCGTCATGAAAAGCTTTATGCTAATCTCCCAAAGTGAACGTTTGCAAAAGACAAACTGATTTTCCTTGGTTTTGTTGTGTCTTCTAATGGAATTGAAGTTGATGTCTCAAAAGTTAAGGACATACGTGATTAGCCCATCCCTACCAATGTTAGTGAACTTCATAGTTTTCATGGGTTGGCTGGCTTTTACCGTCGCTTTGTGAAAGACTTTTCTACCATTGCTTGCCCCCTCAACGAATTGACCAAGAAAAATGTCTTTTGATGAGCTCAAAAAGAGGCTCACCGAAGCACCACTTCTTGCATTATCGGATTTCACAAAAACCTTTGAGATTGAATGTGACGCTAGTGGAATTGGCATTGGAGGCGTCCTTATGCAAAATGGGCGTCCCATTGCATTCCATAGTGAGAAACTTGATGGCGCACGCCTAAACTATCCAATTTATGACAAAGAGCTTTTTGCCTTGGTTCGTGTCCTTCAAGTGTGGCAACACTATCTTTGGCCCAAAGAATTTATCATCCATTCCGACCATGAGTCGTTGAAATATCTTAAGGGCCAAGCCAATTTGAGTAAAAGGCACGCAAAATGTGTTGAGTTTATGGAGTCTTTTCCTTACATTGTCAAATACAAGAAGGGCAAAGAAAATGTGGTAGCGGACGCCTTGTCTCGCAAAAACACAAACCTTCTTACACGACTCGAAGTAAATGTCTTGGGTCTTGATGACATCAAATCTTTATGCTCGTCGGCCCTTTCTTTGGACCAATTTTTGCAAAATGTTCAATAGACAAAGGGATTGATGATTTCTATTTGCATAAGGGTTTTCTTTTCAAACAAAACAAGCTTTGCATTCCGAAGTCGTCTCTCCAAATTTTGCTTCTTCAAGAGTCCCATGGTGGAGGCCTTATGGGTCACTTTGGCCGTGAAAAGACGTATGACATGCTATCCACTCACTACTTTTGGCCAAAGATGAAACGCGACGTGTAGCGCCACGTCCAACGATGCACTACATGTATCCAAGCTAAGTCTAAGTCCAACCCCTTTGGTCTTTATATGCTATTGCCTATTCCTCATACACCTTGGTCGGACATTAGCATGGATTTTGTGTTAGGCTTGCCTAGATCTAAACATGGACATGATTCTATATTCGTGGTAGTGGATCGCTTCTCAAAAATGGCACACTTTATTCCGTGCCATAAGACCGATGATGCTTCACATGTAGCAAATTTGTTTTTCAGGGAAATAATTCGGCTACACGGTGTACCAAGAACAATCGTCTTCGACCGCGACGTCAAATTCATGGGCTACTTCTGGAAGACTCTCATGGCAAAGCTCGGCATCAAGCTCCTCTTTTCGTCCGCCTCGCATCCTCAAACCGATGGACAAACCGAGGTTGTCAATCGAAGCCTTGGGACACTCCTCCGGGTGTTGATAAAGAAGAACCTTAAAGGAGGAATGTATTCCACACGCCGAGTTCGCCTACAACCGCGCCAAGCACTCCACCACCATGAGGAGCCTGTTCATGATCGTCTATGGCTTCGAGCCTCTCACCGCGCTCGATATCCTTCCACTACCACTTTATGAACGTGCCAATATGGACGTTGACAAGCGTGCCCAAACAATGAAGAAACTCCATGAAGACACAAGAGCTACGATCGAGCAACAAGTCCTTCGCCAAGCATCAAGGCTAAACAAGAACAAGAAAGAGATGATCTTTGAAGAAGGCGACCTTGTGTGGATACACTTAAGTAAAGACCGCTTCCCCAAGGAACGCGACTCAAAACTCAAGCCAAGGGGTGACGGACCATTCAAAGTGCTAAAGAGGATCAACAACAACGCCTATATCATCGATATCCCAACATCAAAGTATCTTGTGAGTTCGACATTCAATGCCAAGGACCTCTCACCCTACCATGGAGAAGATGAAGTTGAGAAGGTTCAAGAGTCGAGGACGACTCTTTCCCAAGGGGGGGAGCTGATGCAGCCCGTCCTACGACCGCTACTACATCTACTCCCACGAGCTCCCCAAGTGGACCCATGACTCGAGCCCCAGCCAAACTCCTTCAAGCTAAGGTGAACTCGCTCCTCTCCTTGTGTGACTTCGATACACCCTTGGATGGCCTGCTACTTCATACGCATACCTTGTGCATCATCAGGTACGAAGAGAATGACCCAGAGAACAGAGGAGCACCAGCAGAGGGAACCAAATGCCCTCTGTCGCCAGTGTACTACGGACTGGCGACCAGATTACCGCCAGTGGCACTACCGCCCCTGCCACCAATGAGCGATGCCAACAGCCAAGTACTCTCATCCTGGCGGTACTACGGCTCAGTGCAGTACTACGGACCACAAGATTACCTCCCCCACCGCCACCAATAGGCGCCTGAAGTCCCAGGACGGCAAGCGGCACTACCGGGCCCGGAAGCGGTACTACCGGCCGTACCTAGCGGTACTACCGGACGTGTGTGGACCTGATCGTGTTAAGTCGGCCCAGCGCCTTGTAACCCTCTCTATATTTCGCTATTTGTTCCTAAAATACCCCTGTTTATGTGGTTGGCCTATGAATAGCCCCCACCCTCCATTGTAAACCCTAGACTTGGATAATTGTAGTTGAAGACACCCCTTTGAGGATCTATCAACTATTTGTCTCATGCTCCTTGACAAGGAGCACCAAATTATCCACAACCCTCTTGGATCTTGCCTAGTGCGTTCATGTTGTACAAGGCCTTGGGTTCTCGGTTTCTCGCCACCAAGTCGTCAAGATCTCACCAAGCACCTCGTCCCCCATTGTTGGTCGTGGAGAGAGAGCTTCGCCCAACACCGATCTTAGGGATTATGTTGGACCGGTTGCCACCGGCATGAGTTAACGGCGTGTATCGTGTTTTGTGTGCGTGAGTTCATCGGGTTCTTCGTGTGCGTGTGTTCACGGATTTCATCCCCTCTCCCCTTTCACCGCTTTCCCCTTGACTCCTGTGGATATTCGTGAAAGATCGGGCCACCCTAAGGGCTTACCCCATAATAACCACACTATAGTGAGTGAGTTCCACAAGCCAAACTCGAGTGGAAAAACTAAGAGTGTTCTTCTTGCCACCAAAAGTGAGATGAGAGAAGTGCGGAACAACCCATCCATGTTGCACTATGTCCTTGTATGCAAGGGACTAGCGCAAGGAACTAATGACTTGACAAATGTTCCTCCTTCTTTGATGGCTATTTTTGCAGGAATTCCACGATGTATTTCCCGAAGAGCTTCCTCATGGCCTACCTCCTCTTCGTGGAATTGAGCACCGCATCGAACTCATACCCGGCGCCCCACTCCCAAACCGCGCCGCGTATCGCACGAACCCGAAAGAGACGAAGGAGATAGAACGACAAATCAACCAACTCGTCTCCAAAGGTTTGATCCTAGTAAGCACTAGCCCAAGCGCGGTTCCCGTGATTCTAGTCCCAAAAACAGATGATACATTGCGGTTATGCATGGACTGCCGTCCAATCAATGCTATCACCGTGCGTTATCGACATCCTATACCGCGTCTTGATGACATGCTTGATGAGTTATGTGGAGCCACTATATTTTCGAAAATTGATCTTCGTAGTGGTTACCATCAAATTCGCATGGCCGAAGGGGATGAGTGGAAAACCGCCTTCAAGACCAAGCTTGGTCTCTATGAATGGTTGGTTATGCCTTTTGGCTTATCAAATGCCCCATCTACCTTCATGCGCCTCATGAACCATATTTTGAGATCTCTCATTGGGAAGAGTGTCGTTGTTTACTTTGATGACATCCTTGTCTATAGCAAGTCACTAGAGGAGCATGTTACTCATGTTAAGGAGGTCCTTCAAATCCTTCGTCATGAAAACCTTTATGCTAATCTCCCAAAGTGCACTTTTGCAAAAGACAAGCTCATTTTCCTTGGTTTTGTTGTGTCTTCTAATGGCATTGAAGTTGATGTCTCAAAAGTTAAGGACATACGAGATTGGCCCATACCTACCAATGTTAGTGAACTTCGTAGTTTTCATGGGTTGGCTGGCTTTTACCGTCGCTTTGTGAAAGACTTTTCCACCATCGCTTGCCCCCTCAACAAATTGACCAAGAAAAATGTCACATTCGTTTGGGGAAAAGCACAACAAAAGGATTTTGATGAGCTCAAAAAGAGGCTCACCGAAGCACCACTTCTTGCATTACCGGATTTCACAAAAACCTTTGAGATTGAATGTGACGCTAGTGGAATTGGCATTGGAGGTGTCCTTATGCAAAATGGGCGTCCTATTGCATACCATAGTGAGAAACTCGATGGCGCACGCCTTAACTATCCCATTTATGACAAAGAGCTTTTTGCCTTGGTTCTAGTCCTTCAAGTGTGGCAACACTACCTTTGGCCCAAAGAATTTATCATCCATTCCGACCATGAGTCGTTGAAATATCTTAAGGGCCAAGCCAATTTGAGTAAAAGGCATGCCAAATGGGTTGAGTTTATGGAATCTTTTCCTTACATTGTCAAGTACAAGAAGGGCAAAGAAAATGTGGTAGCGGACGCTTTGTCTCGCAAAAACACAAACCTTCTTACGCGACTCGAAGTAAATGTCTTGGGTCTTGATGACATCAAATCTTTGTACGCGTCCGACCCTTTCTTTGCACCAATTTTTGCAAGATGTTCAATAGACAAAGGAATTGATGATTTCTATTTGCATATGGGTTTTCTTTTCAAACAAAACAAGCTTTGCATTCCGAAGTCGTCTCTCCAAATTTTGCTTCTTCAAGAGTCCCATGGTGGAGGCCTTATGGGTCACTTTGGCCGTGACAAGACATATGACATGCTATCCACTCACTACTTTTGGCCAAAGATGAAGCGCGACGTGGAGCGCCACGTCCAACGATGCACTACATGTATCCAAGCTAAGTCTAAGTCTAACCCCTTTGTTCTTTATATGCCATTGCCTATTCCTCATGCACCTTGGTCGGACATTAGCGTGGAATTTGTGTTAGGCTTGCCTAGATCTAAACATGGACATGATTCTATATTTGTGGTAGTGGATCGCTTTTCCAAAATGGCACACTTCATTCCGTGCCATAAGACCGATGATGCTTCACATGTAGCAAATTTGTTTTTCAGGGGAATAATTTGGCTACACGGTGTACCAAGAACAATCGTCTTCGACCGCGACATCAAATTCATGAGCTACTTCTGGAAGACTCTCATGGCCAAGCTCGGCATTAAGGTCCTCTTCTCGTCCGCCTCGCATCCTCAAACCGATGGACAAACCGAGGTCGTCAATCGAAGCCTTGGCACACTCCTCCGTGTGTTGATAAAGAAGAATCTTAAAGACTGGGAGGAATGTATTCCACATGCCGAGTTCGCCTACAACCTCGCCAAGCACTCCACCACCATGAGGATCCCGTTCATGATCGTCTATGGCTTCGAGCCGCTCACCGCACTCGATATCCTTCCACTTCCGCTTCATGAACGTGCCAATATGGACGTTGTCAAGCGTGCCCAAACAATGAAGAAACTCCATGAAGACACAAGAGCTACGATCAAGCAACAAGTCCTTCGCCAAGCATCAAGGCTAAACAAGAACAAGAAAGAGATGATCTTCAAAGAAGGCGAACTTGTGTGGATACACTTGAGTAAAGACCGCTTCCCCAGGGACCGCGACTCCAAACTCAAACCAAGAGGTGATGGACCGTTCAAAGTACTAAAGAGGATCAACAACAACGCCTACATCATCGATATCCCAACATCCAAGTATCTTGTGAGCCCGACATTCAATGTCAAGGACCTGTCACCCTACCATGGCGAAGATAAAGTTAAGAAGGTTGAAGAGTCAAGGACGACTCTTTCCCAAGGGGGGGAGCTGATGCAGCCCGTCCTACGGACGCACCTCCATCTACAACACCTAGTCCCCCAAGTGGACCAATGACTCGCGCCCAAGCCAAGATCCTCCCAGCCAAGGTTAACTCGCTCCTTTCCTCATGTGATTTTGGTCTACCTTTGGATGGCTTCATGCAACTTCATCACGTTATGTATACTCAGCTATGAAGCAACATCACCACACCAAGCCCCCAAGGAAGAAGGACCAGGAGAAGAAGCTCGAGCTCAGACACTGGAGTCTCCTGTAGACTGAGTCTCCGGTCCCCTACACCGGAGTCTCTAGACCTTCCTCCGGTCCGGCCCCAAGAACCAAGCCCGAGACAGCCAGATGCCCCCTCCGGAGACGAGTACGGAGATTGACCGGAGTCTCCGGCCCAGACCGGAGTCTCCGGACCCGACACCGGAGTCTCCGGCCTGCTCGATGCCCGGCATGTCAAGGCCTTTTGGCCCAAACTTCCAGTTTTATTCCAAAACTACCCCTGTTTATGTGGTTGGCCTATATAAAGCCCCACCCTCATATGTAAACCCTAGACTTGGATAATAATAGATTGAGGACACCCCTTTGAGGATCTTTCATCTATTGGTATCATGCTCCTACCAAGGGGCACCCTATTATCCACAACCTCTTGGATCTTGCCTAGTGCGTTCAAGTTGTACCAGGCCTTGGGTTCTCGGTTTCTCGCCCCCCAAGTCGTCAAGATCTCACCAAGCACCTCGCCCCTGTTGTTGGTTGTGGAGAGAGAGCTTCGCCCAACACCGATCCTAGGGATTATGTTGGACCGGTTGCCACCGGCGTGAGTTATCGGCGTGTATCGTGATTTATGTGCGTGAGTTCATCGGGTTCTTAGTGTGCATGTGTTCGTGGATTTTGTCCCCTCTTCTCCTTCCACCGCTTTTCCCTCGATTCCCGCGAAGATTCGTGAAAGACCGGGACACCCCAAGGGGTTACCCCATAACAGTTACGCGAAGTATCTGTCATGGTTTAGTCCTTTAAAAAGCACAGGTATATATGCCTATAACTACGGAAATATGGTGGAAGGCATGCGTAATCCGTCAAGCAATATACAAAGCTCTTACAAGTTCTTACCAAACAACAGGAAAAGGCGATGTGCAACCGCAAGGAGCAGTGGGTCCTGAGATTGAACCGAGCGATTACCAGGATTCGAGACACCGCACGTGGAGAAATCTGTGGAGCTCTCGGAAGGCTTAGCAAAGGGGTTAGCAATTATCAAAACAGCAATGCAAATGTTGAAAGAATGCTCAACGACGGTATTGTGCTAGTCCTAGGCTAGACCATACTAGAGACGCGAGCCTAGATCACCAACGATGTCACGACACGACACAACAAGCAATGTATGATGATATGGCACCCTGAAAAGCGAACCGAGATGTTGAAAACCACTATGATGGCGAGTGTATAGAACTGATCGACGGGGTCTAAAAACAGGTTAGCCCAAAAAAATTGTATTATGCTCCGGAAAGCGTGCAGGCGCAAAAAAAATATAGCTATAACGGCCGATGGAGAAAAGTGATCCCTGGAGCCGAAAATCAGTATAGCCAGAAAAATATTTCGGAGGCGGTTACAGACTTTGTTTTTTCCTCTCCTTCTGGACTTACGACGGAACTTTTAGCTCGACACGGACTTTAGCTCAACACGGAAACAACAAGGAAGGAAAGTAAAAAGAAAAAAAGTAGGAAACAATAACTCAACTCGGACTCGTGCCGCGGCAGCAAAGGTGATCGTATCCGTGTCGCGGTAGGAAGGCGGTGGCGGAGTTTTAGGGTTTATGGTGGTTGGGTGTATGGTAGCGGAATTTGGTGGCGGAATATGGTGGCGGTGATCTGCAAGTGTGGCGGTGACTACTATGATCAGAACTCGAAACTCTAAGGGACGAGACACTAAGACCAGCAACTCGACGCGACGATGCAGACACAAATTCAACAATACAAAACTGAAAAGATAATGCAAGGAATAGATTGGTGATGGGATGGATCTAAACTCTAACTGTGTTTTTGGATTTTTCGTGGGTTATAGGTAAAAGAGATCTAATCTACGAAAACAGTAAAATCTCACCGAGCAACCTGAAATCTGATACCACTTGATAGGGCAAAGGCGTCCGATCTTTCGATGAGATTGTTGATAGTCGATTTGGTGGCGTTCGGGCTTGACGATCCGACTACACATGCGAGCACGAGCGCCAATACAATCGCTAGGCCAATCTCCTGGAGGTTACCGATCCTGTGAGAACACGATCAGCCTGACCAGCGAGGGTCTTAATTCCTACCTGAAATCGAGAACAAGTAAGAACTAATATTGCAATCAAGATATTGCGGATTAAGATGAAAGCTTTATTGAAAAGGTGGGATCTTGTATAGGTGCGAAGTACAAGAGGCCTCTGCGATGCTCGAGCCTTGGCGAAGTTGCTATGATGGCTAACTTAATGTCTAAACAAAATCCGAGTCTATGGTGACGGCTAAGGGGAGTATTTAAGGAGGAAAAGGTGGGGTTTCGGCCAGCCATAGAAGTGGTGGCCGAATCCAACCCTAGAAGTCCTTTTCTCCTCAAATACGGACTCTAAAAAGTGGCTATTTAAAATCCTACGAAAATTACATGGGCCTGGCCCAAAATAAAGGTGTCGCAGCACCATATTAAGCTATGGACGAATTTGTGAAGGATTGCTTTGATGTGTAAAACGGGGTTTTGGACAAAATTTTAACTTTGGCAATGCAAATAAGTACTTGGCAATGCAAATAAGCAAGCAAACTGATGAATAGTTCAAAGTTTCTACATCAATTCTCACGCTACCACTTCAACCTAAAGTACTTGAACAATGTTCATCACCACTTGCGACCCAAAGTAGCACCTAGTCACACGGAAGGGAGCATGGCGCATCAAGTGATGTGGACATCCCTTCTATTGATATTCTCACACATTTCGGCCACCACTTCTATGGCTCATCTCATCAACCACCATAACGGATCGTGTTCTTTGTTATGCATTCTTTCAACTTTGTATCATTGCTTGATATTGCAACTTTGCTGCTTCCTGTAGCCCGATATTCTCCACAGATATCAATTTTTTTGGAGGTTCCATATGGAGAAAATCAGGAGCTCGAAGGCTTAGCAAAGGGGGTTAGCAATATCAAAAAGAATGCAAAAGTTGAAAGAATGCTCAACGACGCAGATCGTGGGTCCTAGGCTAGACTGGCATAGAGACGCGAGCCTAGATCACCAACGATGTCACGACGCCGAACAACATGCAATGTATGATGATATGGCACCCCTTTTTTGCTCTCCTTCGACTTTACGACCTAACTCCTGAGCTCCACTCGGACTTTAGCTGAACGGAAACAACAAAGAAGGAAAGTAAAAATAAATAACTAGGAAATAATAACTCAACTCGGACTGCGTCATGGCAGAAAACTGATCGGATTCGTGGTCGCGTAGGAAGGTGGTGGCGTAGTATTAGGTTTATGGTGGTCGGGTGTATGGTGGCGAATATGGTGGCGAATATGGTGGCGGTGATCATGAGTGTGGCGGTGACTACTATGATCGTAACTCAAACTCTAAGGGACTAGACACTAAGACCAAAGAAGTCGACGCGACGATGTAGACACAAATTCAACAATGCAAAACCTGAAAAGATAATACGAGGCGAGATTGGTTATGGATGGATCTAAACTCTAACTGTTTTTGGCTTTTTCAGGTTATAGGTAAAACAGATCTAATCTACAAAAGTAAAATCTCACCGAGCAACCTGAAATCGATACCACTTGATAGGGCAAAGGTGTCCGATCTTTGATGAGATGGTGATAATCGATTTGGTAGAGTTCGGCTTGACGATCCGACTACACGCGGCGAAAGCACGAGCCCAATGCAATCGCTAGGCCAATCTCCCGGAGGTTACCGATCCTGGAACACGATCACCGACCAATGAGGGTCTTAATTCCTACCAAATCGAGAACAAGTAAGAACCAATATTGCAATCAAGATATTGCGGATTAAGAGGAAAGCTTTATTGAAAAGGTGGATCCCGTGATAGGTGCTAGTACAAGAGGCCTCTGACGCCGAGCCTTGGCGGTTGCTATGTTGGCTAACTTAATGTCTAAACAAAATCCGAGTCTAGGGTGACGGCTATGGGGAGTATTTAAGGAGGAAAAGGTGGGGTTTCGGCCAGCCATGGAAGTGGTGGCCGAATCCAACCCTAGAAGTCCTTTTCCCCTCAAATACGGACTCTAAAAAGTGGCTAATTAAAATCCTGCGAAAATTACATGGGCCCGGCCCAAAATAAAGGTGTCACAACACCATATTAAGCTATGGACGAATTCGTGAAGTATTGATCTTGAATATTTCGTCCAAGCTTTCTTTCTTCCTTATGGTGGCCTCAAAGTTCTGAAATCTTCATCCGTGGCCTTCTCTTGGATCATCACATGCTTGCTGCCATCTCCATGCATGGCCATGCTCCAATGCTTGTCCCTCTCATCCATGCTTGGTCCATCATTCCTAAGAGTAAGAAATACATCTGATTTAGGCAGCATCATATTATCATGTATGTGAGAAATAGTTCCAAGAAACGAAAGTACCTGATAGTTAAGTTGTTTGGAACGAGATCTTGTGATGGGTCCTTGTATGTGTGTTGCTGTAGGTAAAACGGTTGCATCAATAGAAGGGATGTTCACATCAGCAAGCTTCACCTCCTTCTTCTTCTTGGTGATGACAAGCTTTGCCTCCAAAGTCTTCAATGCCATTTCCTCCTTGGTTTTCATCATTTGAACAAACTTGTCCCTCAATGTGGATGCCTTCGCATCAATCTTCATCCTCTCTTTGGCCTTCTTGTTTCCCTCGGGCTTGCCCTTGTTCCTTTCTTCATCATCACTCTCATCATCCAAGTTGTGCAATGCTCCTTTCTTGATGGTTTTTTCTTGCTCCCTCAGTTGCCACTTGGGAAGAAAACAGAGCACATCAAAGCAATGCTTGAAGGCAAACTATTTCCCTTTGGATGCAGCCATGTCCATGTACCTTTCATCGGTAATGGACTCCTACAAACACATAAAGGTACAATCACATATAAGAATTGACATGCTCGATATGGATGAACTCACATATTGGTCAATGGTTACACCACTAAGAGGTGAAAACGCCACTGCGTCCATAGCCGCGCTCCAACGGCATGGTGCACCAGCCGGACCTCTGTGGCCCAGAGAGCAGACTTGGTAGCGGCTTTGGGCCCCTTCGGCCCCGTCGACTATGACTTGGTGCGTGGCGGCTTTGGCGCTAGGGCAGGGACGGCAACAGGTTTCACCGCCGGGACAACGCTAGTGCCCGCCGTAGGTTGGGGAACCAAGTGCGAGCCGGTGCACTTCCGCTTCTTGATGTGGGTGGAGGCAACCATCTCGGCGACCTCGGCGTTGGTGGGGAGAGCTCAGCCTACCGCGGGTGCCACGGTGACCAGCGGCGGCGACACGAGGCCTCCAGCGGTCGGCGGGGTGGTGTTAAGGCTCATCCTCGAAGAATCGACGGTGGCTTCATGGGAATCGACCGACACGAGCAGATCGGCGGTGGCTCGGGGGCGGGAATAGGGAAGCGCTGAAATTTCCTCCCGCACAATCAGGTGGAGGGATAAGGGTTGCCCTACCGGTCGGGCCGCGAACCCCCACTAGTAGAGGTCGAGAGGCGTTTTTCGGCTCAACCCTTAAATTTTTTTATGGCCGTGTTGTTTAGGGGTCCTGATCTGCGCCGTTTTTCGCCTCGAAACTATAACACCCTCGGATCGGCCCTATACAAGTTTTAGCGATTCCCGCCAAACCCGCATAGAAACGATTCAAAGGTGCCCACCGTGCACTTTCATGCGGGTGGAAAACGAAGTAATATCGTTACACATTAGTCCATGATGGAACCCATAAAACAGATATATAAAACAACGACCCGACGATTCAACAATACAGATATACAATACAAAGATCCAAATCATCTTGAAAACGATACAATCGTCCGAGTACGGACAAGATGCAAATTGAGCTAAGAGCTCTGAAGAATAACCAATGGCGTACATAACCCTGCCCAGGCCAAGCCGGAAGGGTAACCCTGCTAACGACGTTGATCTCAAACCTGCTTAAACAAAAAGGGTGTCGACAAAGGGCAAAGGAAAAGAGAGCACAAGATCGAGGTCAGTACACGGCGAGTCTTAGAACTTGGCGGTCCTCGCCTACATAGGTATGGTGGACTGAAGCGACAGCGGAGCATGCGCTAAACAACCTATAGAGACTCAATACATATGTCGGCTATTAGTGATAGATAAGGAAGACCTATTCAGAACCAACCTGATACTACCACCAATCATACCCATCCTGGTATTTCTCCCTCAAAACCAAACGAGGAAGTCCTGCCGAGAAAACTCACACGGTTGGCAATTTTATTCATTCTTTTCATGGTGGTTATTCAACTTACTAGTCATATCAAATACAAGTCAAATTATAGCAGTAAACTTTAGTTATAGTTGTCTATGATCGAGATATTGTGCTCCAAGTTGTCCATAACCACGGACACGGCTTTTCGAAAAGATTTAACTCTGCAGGGGTACACCAAAGTTTCCACATGCACTTTGACCCTTGTTGCCAGATCAATTAACATACTTCCATAGGTATGTCGGTGGGGCCTAGGACACGATGCTTTCCCTGACCCAAAGCAAGCACATGGGGGCCACCCTAAAGAGCTACCCGTACGAGGTATAGCTAATCCTCCTCGTACGGACCCTAGGGTTGCATACACTTGCACAGGAGCAGAGGTCATAGACAAAATATTACCGTGACAGAGTGTGGCTCCTACGCAACAGTAATAAACGCTCATCGAGCAACAGGTAATAAACATGGCATAACATGGCATACATGGCATAACGTGGGATGAAAACTTCAAACTAGTTTGTGACCACCAGTTCAATACTTTGAAATCAGATACTAAGCCGATACGAGTGTTTATACACCCCACATGTGGTTAGCGCTTAATCTCGGAACAGGTGTCATGAACTCGGGTCCTAGGTGGACACAAGTGGGCGGTTAACAACCAAATATCAACTATTACCCACAGGTGCCTCTTCATTAGTTATAGCAGTTTTAATATTTAAGCAATCAACTGTAATTAAATCCACGATCATCTCTACCTTTAAGAATATGCCAAACCCCAACACCAGTGGAACATCAACGACGTGAAGCAGCACATGAGCAAGTGACTACGACTCACAAGGCTAACAGTCTATCAAACAACAGGTAATAGGAGGTGTCCAAGGAAATATAGGGGCTGCAAGTAATCTAACAGGGGTACGGAAACTAAAGCATCGCAACACGAATAGCAATAGATCAACATAACAAAATAAATACTAGAAATATAAAATAGGTAGAAAGGGGGATAATTGCTCGCCTGGAAAACATTGCCGAAGTTTCATAACCGAAGAACTTGTCGAAGCTCACAGCATCTCATCGTCCTATCCGGAAAGAAGCAAAACACTAAAAGAAACAAGCGATGCAGCAACTACAACTAATGCGGAAGAATCGGCATGATCATGCTATGATGCATGACAAGGCAAGTTAATGATGCAAACTATGTCGAAAAGGTATTAGGGGCATATCACATTGATGATATAGCATTCGTGAGGCATTATTAATAAGAAACAATTAGTTCCCAATTTTATTTATCATATTTTTCTTGCATAAACAGTACTGATTATAAAACTGCTCTTAATGCATGACGCAAATGATAACATGAATATCATGGTTGGAGAGATCTCGTCGCGCTGATCGATTTGGACATATCATTTGTCGAATTCGGAGTTACAGAATTAAAGTTATAAATTTATTAAAAAAAGGAATTTATTAACAATTAAATTATTTCGAAATTTTAAATTATTAAAATGATATTATAAATGGCATATTCATAATCCTCAGGTTTTTATGATTCAAAAACATATATTATTTTTATTATTTGGAAATATAAATTTAAAACATTATTTAAATGCAATATGAATCAAATATGGTCACATGTCAAAGTTTTAACTAAATAGGGTCAACTCTGGTCAAATTTAAAAATATGGATGGACTCACATTTGAAATTTATTCATATTTAATTTTGTAAATTTTCCCAAATTCCAAACAGTTTAAAATATATGAATTATTTGATTTAATTAAATTTTCTAGAATTTTATTTAAACTGAAAAAGACAGCAGGATTTTTGGTACACAGTGGCTATCTACACGCAGTCAATTGCATGTGGGGTCGACGGGCACGGTCCACACGAGCACGCCAGAAATGGGGCAGTTGACACGTGGCCAGATGGAGGACCGCGGGCTAGAGCACTAGAAAATTAGAGGGTCTTTTTACAAAATCATCCAATACAGACGGAGTGACCGGAAGATCAAATCTGAATTCCAATCCGCGAAACAGGCTAGCTGAAACCAAATATTGGATGAAGATGGCGAGCAATATATCGATAATTTCCCGTCGACGCAAAAATAAAAGTTGGAGAGGGATCAAGGATCTACACTTTTTATGTGCAAATATTTTCAATCAGAGGCCGGTGCGTGCCGATAAATGTCGAGATTCAGAGAAGCAGCATCGATACAAACCTGAAACAAGTTAGTAGAGGACGAAGGTCTGCTTCAGAGGACGATGGCGATCTATCTACCCTAAATTAGAAGATGATGCAAAAACAAAAGATGGAGGGGAACGTCATATCTACAACTTCCATCTTTGGGGTACCGCCGATGGAGGACTGTAGGACACGGAATTCGTCGACGAACAGAGGTGCAAAAACAAAAGATGGATGGCGATCGAGATTCAGAATGTCATATCTGCAGAGCAAGGCACACGCGTACTGCAACAGGCAGCCGCGAGTGCAGCGCGGCGCGGTGCGGCGGCTACTGGACGACAAGAGCAGAGGGGGAATAGGCGAGGCGGCAGCTCACCGGGGTGGTGTCGGAGGCGACGGTGGCCGGCCGGAGATGCAACAGGGACGACAAGACGATGGCGAGGTAGAGGAAGCAGACAACAACGACGTCGGCGCACTACGCAGCCCTGGAGTACCTGGAGAGGCATCGGGTCAGCAAACCACAAGGGCGGAGGCCAACAGGGTGCCAGGCTCGGAGCTAGATACCTCGAGTAAGAAGAAATGGGCTAGACTAGGGCATGGCGGCTAGGGCTTTAGGAGGGGTGAGAAGAATCCATGGACCTGGAGTGAAAAGAGAGGGGAGGATCCTGGGGTTTTTGATCTGGTTTTTCCTGGGAGGCGGAGGGATGAGGAGCTCACGTGGTCGTGCTGCGCTACTGCCTTGCTTTTTGCAAAGCGAGGAGGGGCACGATCCGGCGTGAGCAAGGTACGGTAGGGGCACGTTCTCGCCATCCGAGAAGAGGAACATGGGCTCCGCTCGCTGGTCTGGTTGCAACATGAGGTAGCAGGGGTGGCGCCAGGGAGGTTGGTGATGGGTTTAGATTAGGCATGGTATAGTTAGCTAGGTAGAGGGTTTGGTTAAAGGGAGATAGGTTAGTAGGGATGCAAACTAGGGTTTAGATTAGAGAGTTTATGGGATTAAGGATTAATCAAACAAGATCAAAGAGGGGTGAACTAAATCAAATTCAAAGGAACCAACAAATCAATTATACATGAATAAGGATAGAAGCACACAAGTGGTCAAGTACTCATGTGACTAGAGGGAGGCTTGATGTTGCATGCGCCATGACAAAATATGCACACATGTATGTGAGCCAAAGAGGTTACCAAAAGAAAGATGTGGAAGGAGAATAAATAAATAAAACAACAAGGGTTTGAGAAAGACTAAGCTCATATTGCATTTTGAATTTGATTGGATCAAACCAATATGACCATGAGTAGAAGAAAGATGAAGATTCATACTAATATATATGGCTTGATTTTAAAACACAAAGAGTTTTCCTTTGCCACATATATATGCATGGTTGGATTTGTAGATATATAGTATCGTCAAGGAAGTTGGCCTTATCAAGTTAGTGAGATAGAAGGATTTGCAAGAGAGATGCCCTCAACTCATTGGGCATATAACATTATATCAAAAGCCAAATACAATATATCAAGAACCAAAATACAACTAATAAGGCAAATGCAATATGAGGGGAATAACCAAATGAAATGGGTTTTATATGATGCTCCAATTCAAGGTGGTATGGTGTCATGAGCATGATATAATGATGATGCAATGAATAACACGCATAAGG
The DNA here is from genome assembly GCA_023614405.1 of Avena insularis. NCBI lineage: Eukaryota > Viridiplantae > Streptophyta > Magnoliopsida > Poales > Poaceae > Avena > Avena insularis. The sequence goes on from JAJUPC010000239.1 coordinate 145,401, forward strand.
TAGTGTTGGTCGGTATTTCTTATGTAGCATTCCAATGTTAGACAATTGGGATGCTATAGAAACCCATAAGTAATTTTTACGGTTTGCCCCTTTTAGGGGTCCTATTAGTGATGCTCTTAGTGTACCGGGGACTACAACTCCACGGCTACACTAACAAAAGGCCCGTGACCCCGACAATGCAACATTGGACGCGACATAGATCCTGCCCTGACCTTTTTAGAGGTGGTGGGGGTAGTCAACACGACACAACATTGGGTCATACACCATCACAGAGAAGCCCTTCTCGATGTCGTAATGGACCCTCAACATAGAGCCACACCCGATCTTGATATGTGCATGACGGAGGAGGTGCGGCCCAATTTCAGGACTCCACCAAGCTAGGCGTGTCTTTGTAATTTAATAAATAGGTTTTATTATTCCTAGTCATGTTGTGGGCCAATTAGGTTTTATTATGTGTGTGGGCTTGGTTTGGGTCTGTCTAATCAAGTCAAGTCACGGCCCAACTAGTGGGGCACCCCAGCTCTCATATAAGGAGCTAGCCGAGTTAGGGTTGAAGGAGTTCAGTTGTTTAGTCTAAAAACTATATTGTGCTCCACCGTTTATCATCCCTCCGGGGATGGCGATACTGTTTATCAGATACTTATAGAGATTGTTGTGGAGGTTCTTGTGTTCATCAAGGATTGTCGTGCTCAGGTTTGAGGCGTGGTTATCTTCATCACGTTACTAGCCGGATTGATTCCTCTTCTTCAGGTTGCGTTCATCGCATAATTGGGAGATTACCTACCTGGCTGACTCGCTATGAAAGATCGGGACAAAACTATAGGATCATCGGGTAAATCCTTATCAGATCTCGTGAACATGGATGAATCTCTTCCAACCGGAGGCGAAGTTCATCTCTCCCGGTGCAGGAATCTCGAGCTCCACGGTCCCCCGTCGATGCCTCCCGAATGCCTCAGCTGCACGGACTCCTGGAGATGGTCTCCCACAGCGAGGGCTAAATGTGTGGGAAGTCGCACCCTCGTGGACCAATCGTCATCCTTTAGGACAAGGACGAAGTCGATGACCAGCTCGGGCTCGCCCCATCCTCAATCTTGAACCCAGAGCGAGGATAGCACGAGGGCGAGGGCGGCGCTCGACCTGGGCTGGTTCCCGACCTGGCATGATGGATTTGGCAGCCATAACCCAGGCACACCTGGCCGCGTCTCATCGAGGCGCTCCTCCTCACCGTCGAGGCGGTTTGAACGGAGGCGATGCCCAAGCGTATGACGCAACCTCGACGCACCCCAAGGTCTCTCCCGCACGTCCTGCCCTGCCCGCGCTTCACTGACGGGGTCTCCTCCGTGCTCCACCACCGCGGCTTTAACCTTCTCGCCGGCTGAGGAATGCCCGGGCGCCATTGGAGACTAGACCTTGGCTCAGGCGCACAAGAAAGAAGAAGGGGAGCAAAAGAGTGGAGTGAGTGGATAACACACCTGCGCCCCGATATAAAAATACCAGTCGAAAAGACATATCTCTGCACCAAGCACGCTGTATTAACGGCAGGCCCCCACACGCCATCACGTGAGCAACTCCTGGGGATGAGGCGACACGCCCAAGATCGGCGACCAAGGGCGGACGGTCGTTTCGAATCCAGGGCCCCGATAGGGGCGTGGCAGACCCGTGTTGACCAAGCGAGCGCCGAGACCCATCAATCGTCCTAGACCACTTGCCCCTTCGCGTGCAGCAAGGGACATGTGCATGTCAATCGCCAGGGGGATACTATCAGGGCCATGGCAATCGGGGTGCCATGTCCCGATGGTTGACAGGTCCCTCACATAGGCAGATGCACCCTCAATAGGGTGAGACACCTCCGAAGGCATCCATGTCAACTGTCCCCTCGCGAGGCTTGCGAGGATACAACCTCAAGAGGATTCCTCTATTGTATCCTATTGCACTGCAGGCCTCAGATGCTTTGGAGCGCGTCTAGGGCCAGTTTCGTAATCTCACCAGGAAGCTAGCAGGTAAGGCGGATCCCGACAAGGGGCTCGATGGCCCTACGCTCCCGGTTCGCCTCGGTAAAGAAAGGTCCAGTCCGCCTCCTTTTCTGTAGGGAGAGAATAGACGACCTCATCATGGTAGGACACCCCCTTTGTCGTTTTGGTGCAAGGAAGAAAATCAAGCAGCGTCGGATGAAGACAAACAATGCTAAATATGATCACTTTATAGGAGGACGGAGGAGCCCTGGCATCCAAGACTCGGTCCACCAAAAGTAGTCTTCTAGACCAGGATCTCGAGGAGCGGCATTATGGAAGCCCTTACCGCCCAAGGATTGGGGGAAGAGGCCTGCTGCCACTATATAAGGAGCTCTCCTCCTACCTTAGAATGGGTCGACCCCTGATATCTAAAACCTTAGACTTTTACCACCATCGTACCCTCGCGAAGCACGCGAGCAATACAACAAAGTAGGAGTAGGGGCTTTACCTCCTCACGAGGGTCCCGAACCTAAGTAAAAAAACCATGTGTGAACTCTCTGTCGTGTGCTTGCTCCACCGTCGCCACCTTCAGCGAGGCTCCTTGGAACCGCGTGTTCAGCCCCCTCTCGAACCAAGGGCTCGTTGGATCCTAGTTTCTTCGCGGGACAAATCTCCGACAACTACATATATCATTTTTGTATATGGTAGTTTAATAAACAAAACAACATTCTTCTAATAGAATGGTTACCTAGGACGTGTACATGACACGATCCGAAGGGTTTTGTTAATTCAAAGTATGCTAAAAAGGCATGCAAACTTCAATGGATGAAGTAAGCATTGTAGAGTTGGAATCTTCACCATGATGAAATTATTAAAAGGTTTAATTTCATTGGAGATGATGAAGATACTTGCATTTGCAAGAAATTAAGTGGGACCGCTAAGAAATATTTCTGATACATTGTGTACATGACATATTGTTGATTGAAAATGATGTATCTTTTATTGACACAAGTTAAGAATTTCACTAATATTAGATTTAGATGAAAGACTTAGGCAAAACCCGAATATTAGGCATCAATGTCTATATGGATAGATTGAGGCGCTAATATAGTTGTGCCAAATGTAATAGATGAGATACTGAATGAGTTCAGTATGGAAGCGACAAGAAAGGTTCTTGCCGCATGGAAAAGGCTGAATCAAGATTCAAGTGTATTGACACTTGGTGATTAAAACAAGATTCAAATGTTTTTACACTTGGTAAGTGAAATCACATGAATGTTATGATCAATCATACTGTGATATGTACATGTCCAGATATGTCCTATGCTCTAAATATTATGAGCATATACCAAGATGACTCATAAGATGATCATTGGATGATAGTAAAGATATTCTTACGATCTTTGGAAGAACTAATAATATGTTATATATGTAGATGTGACAGGTAGTTCGTTATAAAGTGTTACATTGATACTAGACAAATAGTTTATTGTAAAGCGTTACATTGATACTAGCTTTGTCACAAGATACAAATTAAATTTATCTCAATTTAGGATATAGGTTAAGGTGGCACAATGTTATGGAAGAAAGTTCCATGATAGATTTGGATGAGTTCCAAAGTTAAATACATTGTGACGGATACTACAACAAAGGCTGGGTATATGACTGTTCTAGTAGCAGCAACGGAGGAAATTTGTGTCAAGAAGTTTGTTAATAAAACTAGGTGTAGTTTCATGCGGGATAATACTATGAAGATCTATTATGCGACAATAGTATCAACATGTTTTAACCCCAAGGAACTAAGCTGATGGGGATATGCCTACCGGGGTATTACCCAGCAAGACGTTTCCTATTGGCCCAAGCTGCCAGCGAGTGGGCCTGCAGGACGGCGACTAGATCGAAACTTGGCGAGGACTCAGGCGACTGGAAGCTGGAGGCCCAGAAGCGTAGCTAGGCCCAGTCGAATTAGGTCAAGAACCCTCCGAATCCTTAACTAATTCGGTTGTAGATCTGTAAACCCTAGCGAGGTTAGCCTATATAAACCTCCCTAGGGCACGCATAGAGGACACTTTCCATCATACACCCCAACGACTCGCCGTCTAGTCGTCAGCTCACCCTTGTACTCTCTCCATAATACAATCTAGCAGGAGTAGGTCTTTACCCTCCGGGGGGGCGAACCTGGGTAAAACCTTGTGTCTTCGCCCTCATCTCGCACCGCAGATGGCCGCCCGCCCGCCCTTGCCCCTCTTTCTACAACTCGCTGCCGATTGCAGCATCTGCCGTTGCCATTCCCACGACAGTGGCGCCCACCGTGGGGCCTGGCCGGTCAGGCCGGTGTTCTGCGGCGAGATCCAATCTGCCCATCAACGAGACGATCGCCACCGGCCGTACGGTTGCGATCGGCGAGATCCTCTAGATCTTGCTGAGCAGCTACGTCCTGGCGACACGCCCCGTCACGCGCAACGTGATCATGCCGGTCAGCACGATCAGCCTCTTCGTCTGCTTCACCGACGTCATCTCCTCGGAGGACTCGGCTCGCATCCGCGAGTCGCCACCACGCGACCGGCTCTTTGAGAGTCAGGTCTGCACCATCCACCGCCTCGCCTCCGAGTACGACTTAGCCAATAGCAATGTGGCCGAAATCGCCACGGACGGACGACGCGGCCCTCAAAGACGACGCCGACTCGGCGACCCCGGCATCGGCCGCCGGATCCATCATCACCCGCGGGCTCCATCACCCAGGTCTCCAACGTTGGAGACTTCGAGGATCCCTCCATTCTTGGGATCTTCGACTTCGATTCTGGATCGGAGAACTCTGGTGATCTCCATGTCGGATCTGGCCGCAACATCGCGGCCTACATGGTGAATGGCGCGGATGCCCCGCCAGACCCCTTCTTCACGCCGTCCCGCCGACCGCGACGGCAACGGAGGTCGAGGAACTCCGCATGCGACTGGAGGAGGCGGTTCGCAAGGAACAAGCCGAGCACGAAAAATTCCGCCTCAAGCAGGTGACAGCGCAGGAGCTTTCGCGCTACCACCAACTTCGCATCAGGTCATGCCTGAACCCCACTGTTCAAGGTCGCGCCCTGAACTTCGACGATGAGAACGACCCGGATCGCATAGCCAAGCGCGCGATCTACGAAAACGCGCCGCCAGGAGGAAGTACCCGTCACCTGCGACGCAGTTTCCCCCACCATGGCGGCATACCGCCAAGTAGTAGACCAGCTGGGAGGCCACTTCGAGGGCTACTCTGTCGAGTGGATCGACAGGCGGAAGAACGAGGAGGCCGATGCACTCTCCCGCATCGGCTCGGCTCGACTCGCACCAACCGCCGGCGTCCTCCTCGACACCATCACCAAGCCTTTCATCTCTCCCCCGAGGGAGATCAACATCGAATCCAGCGCAACCGCGCGCATCCTCGGTCGCCGATCGCCGAGCTGGCATCGGACCGTGCCATATGTCTCTTACCTAGAGGAAGGCACCCTACCTGTTGACGAGATGGAGGCCCGGATGATAGCACGCCGCTGCTGACATGGTTATACCCTACGGGTACACGACCTTAGCATACCTAGTCCAGTACAAGGAAGGCCCGCAGGAATATACGCGGCCCATGAAGATTTTTGGGTGGCCCAAGCTCATGACGTCTTTAGATCCTTGGAGAATAAGACTAGAGTAGATGGAATATTCGAAGGGGTAAACCCTAAAACCTATAACCGACTCGATCTGTGCCCGGGACCTGCCTACTTCTATATAAAGGCTAGGAGGGCACGACGAGGAGGGCACTTCATACCACCGCATACACACCTCCACGCCAGATTGCATCTGCGCATCCATGTATTCTTTGGTTCCGCCGTAATCAAGAGCAGACAAGCAGGAGTAGGGTTTTCTCTCCGGGGGCCTGAACCTGGGTAAACCTCGTGTCCCCGTGTTGCTTGTTTGCTAACCGTTCCGCAATCTCCAGCATCCCCATCTTCTCCAAAACCCAAGCTCATAACAATGGGCATTGACGATATTAAACCTCGTCAATTGGCACCGTCTGTGGGAACTGGGTGCGCTGATTGTGCGATCATGATGGTTCCAACCAAAGCGATCTACAACTCCGCGGCGACGGAGAGTCATCTCCTCTTTGGTGCTTTCGACTTCACCGCCCACTCGCCAGCCACCCTGAAGGACTTCGAGCCCGTTGGCGACGGGCTCGAGATCCTGTTCGGGAGCTTCTGCTTCTAGGTAGGGCAGACCGGCACTCTCCATCTCCCAGAGCAGGTGCCCCTGCCATCGATCAGGCCCGCTTCATGGGCTCCACACCCTGTGCTACGCACATCGTCATCGACAGATGAGTCCTATGACAGCAGCAGCTGCAACTCAGATCTTTGCGATCCACCATCAGAGGAAGGGACCTACGATTCTGGATCCGAAAGCTGTGGCAGCAGTGATCCAATCTACGAGCACTACCAATGTGCCACAGTCATCCAGAGCGACGTGGATCAGGAGCACAACCCGCCACCCAACCCGCAGGGTAGAAACGGCGAGAACAGGAGAAACCAGTCCCCCCCCCGCCCAACGAGGAGGACACAGATCCCAATCAGGTCATCCACCTCAGCAAGGACGGATGGGCTCAAGCACGCGAAGCCATGGCAGACAACAAGATCCTGCATGTGGGTGCCTCACGGGACCTACTGATGGCGTACCACCTGCTCGTTGTCGAAGAGCACAAGAAGCAGGTGAAGATGCAAGAAGTGCTTGACAAGCGCAAGCAAGCGGCCCCGGAGTCCAGTGCGCGGAGAGATGCGCTCTTCGCCATGGGCGGCTCCAGCTCACACGGCAACCACGGCAACAAGCACCGTTCTCGCATGGAGAACATGGATCCCACCGCACGTCGTGAGGTGACTCGGACCCTCAACACGTCTTTCATGGAGATGGATGCCGACGGCAACGTCATCCCGAAGACACCGCAAGCTGCGATCATCGCAGCCACCACATACCTCGCGTCCCATCCACCTCCTGTGGGGGACCCAAAAAGGGCCATGCACAAGTCCGCACTAACCGGACTCGGACTCATTTGAGCTGCGCTCCACGGAGAAGCTCATGCGGAACCAAAAAAGAAGGTTGCGGTCAGGTTCAACTGCAGTCCCACGCCTTCATCCGACGAGGAAGAGCACGACCTACCTCGAAGGCACAAGAGTTCGCGCCATCGCAGCCGCGATTACGATGCTCAAAGCGAGCTCACCCAAATAAAGATTGACAAAGCGCGCGCCAAGTGCGTCTGCTCATCTGAATCCGAGGAGGACGATGACGAAGGAGAACTCTGCGGAGCCCGATGCTTTAGCAGATCCGTCCGGTGGATACGGATGTCGCGGAACTTCAAGCTTCCTTCGGACACTCCGAAGTTTGACGGCACACAGGACCCCAAGGCGTGGCTCAGCGACCACCTGTCGTCCGTCAAGCTACACAACGGAAACAAGAACACCTCCCTACAATGCCTTCAGCTGCAGCTGACAGGCGCAGCCCGGATCTGGCTCAGCAGCCTATCCTCGGGGTCTATCCGAAGCTGGGAGGAGCTGGCGTACAGTTTCATCCGAAACTTCAAAGGCACCAGCAAGAGGCCAACCTTGATCGAGGAGCTACGAGCCTGCACCCAACGAACGGGCGAATCCATTCGCTCGTACATATTACGCTGGTCCAACACCAAGAACTCCGCAACGCACATCTCCGAGGAGAGAGCGAACGACGCCTTCAAGGATGGCGTCAAGCGCCAGGACTTCAAGGAAGAACTTGGGCTCGTCAAGCCCAAGACACTCGACCACCTCATGGACATCGCCAACAGGTGGGCAGATGGCGAGGACTCCGTCCACCGCGCGCACTCGGAGGAGGAAGATGACTACGGCTGTCGACGTGAATGCCGTAGAAAGAGAAGATCGCGCGTATACGATGATCGCGACGGACCTGACATGGTCGCGGCTGGCTACGCCGACCGCCGCAGCGATGGCAACCGCGCAGCGGCAGATATCGTGGAAACAACTTCTGCGACGGAGGACGCCCAACGCAGTCATGGCAACGCCGCGGCCGCTACGATGGACCCTCAGCATACGACAAACTGTCGGGTCCATGCACCATCCACTTCTACATTAACAAGAAGGATGGTAAAAAGAAGGCAAGCCACATGCTCAAGGATTGCCGCGAGTTCTATAAACTCAGCGAGAGCATGTCCCAGATGAGGCAACAAGCCCCGAACCCCGGGTACGGGAACACGCCCGCACCAGGTGACATCGCCCACGGAGCTCCTCCACTACCTCCCGTGGGACCTTCGAATCATCCAATCGCACCTGCGCAGAACAACGGCGGAAACGGGCACCCCGTGCCAAAAGGATCACTGATGATCCAAAAGGGGAGCCCAGCGAATATGGTGCAAAAGAAAATCACCCGTCAGATCAATCTGGCTGTGACCGCCCCACCCGCCATCCCTGAGTACCTCAGCGGTTCGGAGTCCTGCATCATGTTCAGCTGTTCGGATCACCCCTGCCAGGTTCCTCGCCCAGGTCATGCTGCCCTGGTGCTCGAGGCCCAGATCAGAGGGTTCGACATGAGCCGCGTCTTCATGGACGGCGGCAGCAGCATCAATCTGATGTTCGCCAGCACCTTAGCAGCAATGCGGATCCCGCTGTGCAGTCTAGAACAATCCGACACAATGTTCCACGGCATCATCCCAGGGAAGGGCATATTCCCCCTGGAAAGATATGGCTCGACGTCATCTTCGGCAAGCCCGATAACTTTCGGTGCGAGCGACTCGAGTTTGAAGTGGTGGACTGGCCATCACAATACCACGCCATCCTCGGGCGTGTGACATTCGCACGATTCCTGGCAGTACCGCACTATGCGTACCTGCTACTCAAGATGCCAGGACCTAAGGGCGTCATCACGGTCCACGGGAGCTTCACCTGATCGGACCACTACGACAGGGACTTCAACAGAATCTCCCAGTCATTCGGCATACAGGAGGAGCTCATAAGGCTCTGAGAGGTGACAGACAACGGGGCACCCCCAGTTGCAAGACAGAACACACCCGGCATGTCTTTCGACTCCAGCGTCAACACAAAGAAGGTGCTGGTCCACCCGATGGATGCCTCCAAGACGACGCTGATCGCCAACGACCTCATCCCCGCATAGGAAAGCGCGCTCGTCGAATTCCTCCGTGAGCGCTGGGAAATCTTCGCCTAGTGTCCTGCGGACATGCCAGGAGTTCCCAGGGAATTCGCCGAGCATGCACTTAACATCTTTCTAGACGCCAAGCCCATAAAACAGTCCATCCGATGACTGTCCGAGCCACGGGCTGAAGCCATCGGAGTCGAAGTCAACAGACTACTCGATGCAAATTTCATCAGGGAGATCAAGGAAATCAAGTGGCTCGCCAACACCATGATGGTCCCCAAAAAGGACACGGAGATCCCGCGGATGTGCGTGGAATTCACATCGCTGAACAAGCACTGCCCGAAGGATCACTTCCCTCTTCCTCAGATCGATCAGATCATCGATTTGACTGCAGGATGCGAGAAGCTCTCCTTCCTCGACGCCTACTCAGGCTACAACCAGATTCGACTGAAGGTCGAATATCAGGAGAAAACGGCGTTCATCACGCCGTTCGGAGTGTTCTACTACAACACAATGCCCTTTGGGCTGAAGAACACAGGCGCCACGTACCAACGGTGCATGCAGGCATGCCTGAAGGACCAGATCGGCCGCAACATCCAAGTCTATGTCGACAACATAGTAATCAAAACAAGGGAGGCCAAGACACTGATCGACGATCTCCGCGAGACGTTCGACAACCTTGATCGATACAAAAATCAAGCTAAACCCGGAAAAGTGCGCCTTCGGCGTCCCATCTGGTCAACTGCTAGGCTACTTCATCTCCCAGCAAGGGATCGAGGCGAACCCAAGAAAATCAGGGCCATAATGGCCATGGAGAAGCCAAAGAACCTCAAAGGTGTTCAGCAGCTCGCTGGGCGCATCGCGGCGTTGAGCAGGTTTCTATCAGCCGCATGGGCGAAAAAGCCATGCCTTTCTATCAGCTGCTACGCAAGGCAGACAAATTTGAGTGGACGCCTGAAGCAGACGACGCATTCAAAGATCTGAAGTGGCTGCTCTCCACCTCGCCCATCTTGGTCACGCCAAAAGAGCGCGAGCCTCTACTGCTATACATAGCAGCTACACACCAGGTGGTAAGCACCGTGCTTGTGGTCGAAAGACCCGAAGATGGCAAGACCCATGGGGTCCAACGCCCAATCTACTACCTCAGCGAGGTATTGACACTGACAAAGCAGAGGTATCCTCACTACCAGAAACTTGCCTACGGCGTATTCATGACGGCTCGTTGGCTGAGCCACTACTTCCAGGAGCATCAGGTGATGGTCATCAACGAAGCACCCCTGAAAAGCATCCTGAACAATCTGGAGGCCACAGGACGTGTGGCCTTGTGGGGCATCGAGCTGTCACCTCTAGACATCGTCTATGAGTAGCGCCACACGATCAAGTCTCAGGTCCTTCCGGACTTCCTCGTCCACTGGATGGAACTGCAGCTGCCAAACACCCCGGACATGATACAGTCATGGACGATGCACTTCGACGGCTCCAAGCGCGAGGCCAGAGCAGAGTCGGGTCATCTTCGACCTCCAGGCGACAAGATGAAGTACGTCCTCCGGATGAAATTTTGAGCTTCCAACAATGAGGCCGAGTACGAGGCCCTCATCCACGGCATGAGGATGGCCAAGATCTGCGATGCGATGCGCCTGGTCATCTACGGCGACTCGAATCTCGTCGTCCAGCAGACGATGAACGAGTGCGATGCACACGCTGCCAACATGATTGCGTACCGCGCACTCTACAACGCACTCGAAGGAGACTTTGACGGCTGCGAGCTTCGACACGTTGGGAGAGAAAACAACGAAGAGGCCGATAGACTCGAAAACATCGGCTCCAGCTGCGCACGGGTGCCACCAGGTGTGTTCCTCGAACAGATCTGTGTGCCATCCATAAAAAGAAAATTCCCAAAGGTATCACTAGAAGAAGCAGAACACTCGGGGGCTGCGCTACCCGAAGGACAGGAAGGACCAGAAAAGCTCGACACAGAGTTCGTAGTGGTCAACCTGATGCAGGTGATGGCAGTCGAAGAAATGTGGACACAGCCATACCTCCGATATCTGATAGACGTGGAGCTGCCTGATAGCCCGACAGATGCCCGGCGCATATCTCGCCGGTCCAAGGCCTTCACCATCATCAATGGCGAACTGTACGAGCGCAGCATTTCGGGTGTACTCCAAAGGTGCGTCACCATCGGTGACGGCAAAACTATCCTCCAAGACATCCACGAGGGCATCTGCGGCCATCACGCGGGCAGCCGCACCCTTATCACCAAAGCTCTACGAGTTGGGTTCTACTGGCCAACGGCCATGAACGACGCCAAGGACATCGTCCGAAGGTGCAACGGGTGCTAGAGGTTCGCAGATAAACCACACTGATATGGGCAAGGATGCACGAGGGAGGAGCGGGAGGAAGGCGCAAGAGAAGATCATCAAGAAGGAAGGTTCAGTTCGGACAGACAGAAGCCCTAAAATTGAAACGGACGTGGATTCTTCGTACGAACTCCAAATCAAGAAAATAAGTACTTGTTGGAAAGATCACTCTGAGAGCTTTCCAACGAGTACTACATCGCCTCAGGCGGATAATCCGGCCCCCACAAGGGCGGATAATCCGGCCCTGCTCTAGAAATTCTGCTAAGGACTTCAGGTGCAAGGCTCGGTATGGGGGCGGATAATCCGGTGGGGGGGATAATCCTGGGAACGCCCTCTAGATTAGGTTAGCTTTTGATTTCAGTTGATTAGTCTAAAACTATCGTGTGTGTTGCTTGGTGAAGCATCCCTCCGGGGACGACGATGTCGTGTTATCTATCGTATTGATATTGTCGCGGAGGTTCTTGTGTTCATCAAGGATTATCGTGTTTTGGTTTGTGATGTGGACATCCCTTCTATTGATACAACCGTTGTACCTACAGCAACACACATACAAGGACCCATCACAAGATCTCGTGCCAAACAACTTAACTATCAGGTACTTTCGTTCTTGGAACTATTCCTCACATACATGAGAATATGATGCTGCCTAAATCAGATGTATTTCTTACTCTTAGGAATGATGGACCAAGCATGGATGAGAGGGACAAGCATTGGAGCATGGCCATGCATGGAGATGGCAGCAAGCATGTGATGATCCAAGAGAAGGCCACGGATGGAGATTTCAGAACTTTGAGGCCACCATAATGAAGAAAGAAGGCTTGGACGAAATATTCAAGATTAATACTTCACGAATTCGTCCATAACTTAATATGGTGCTGCGACACCTTTTATTTTGGTCCAGGCCCATGTAATTTTCGCAGGATTTTAATTAGCCACTTTTTAGAGTCCGTATTTAAGGGGAAAAGGACTTTTAGGGTTGGATTCGGCCACCACCTCCATGGCTGGCCGAAACCCCACCTTTTCGCCCTTAAATACTCCCCATAGCCGACCCCCTAGACTCGGATTTTGTTTAGACATTAAGTTAGCCATAGTCGCAACTTCGCCAAGGCTCGAGCGTCGCAGAGGCCTCTTGTACTTCGCACCTATTCAGGATCCCACCTCTTCAATAAAGCTTTCCTCTTAATCCGCAATATCTTGATTGCAATATTGGTTCTTACTTGTTCTCGATTTCAGGTAGGAATTAAGACCCTCGCTGGTCAGGCTGATCGTGTTCCCGCAGGATCGGTAACCTCCAGAAGATTGGCCTAGCGATTGCATTGGCGCTCGTGCTCGCACGTGTAGTCGGATCGTCAAGCCCGAACTCCACCAAATCGATTATCATCATCTCATCGAAAGATCGGACACCTTTGCCCTATCAAGTGGTATCAGATTTCAGGTTACTCGGTGAGATTTTACTGTTTTCGTAGATTAGATCTGTTTTTACCTATAACCCACAAAAAGCCAAAACACAGTTAAAGTTTAGATCCATCCCATAACCAATCTACGCCTCGCATTATCTTTTCAGTTTTTGCATTGTTGAATTTGTGTCTACATCGTCGCGTCGAGTTGCTGGTCTTAGTGTCTCGTCCTTTAGAGTTTTGAGTTCTAATCATAGTAGTCACCGCCACACTCGCCGATCACCGCCACCATAACCCGCCACCATATTCCGCCGCCATATACCCTGCCACCATAAACCCTAATACTCCGCCACCGCCTTCCTACCGCGACACAGATCCGATGAGTTTCCTGCCGTGGTACGAGTCCGAGTAGAGTTATTGTTTCCTAGTTATTTCTTTTTTTTCCTTTCCTTCTTTGTTATTTCCGTGTTCAGCTAAAGTCTGAGTCGAGCTCCGAGTCCGGTCGTAAGTCCAGAAGGATCTAAAGTCCGAGTCTGGAACCGCCTCCAAAAAAAAATTCTGGCTATACTAGTTTTCGACCCCGGGGATCACTTTTCTCCATCGGTCGTTATAGCGATATTTTTTGGCGCCGACGCGCTTTCCGGAGCAAAATAAAAAAATTTGAAATTTTTTTTGGGGCTAACCTATTTTTAGACCCCGTAGATCAGTTCTAGACACTCGCCATCATAGTGATTTTCTGCCTCTCGGTTCGCTTTTCAGGGTGCCATATCATCATACATTGCTTGTTGTGTCGCGTCGTGACATCGTTGGTGATCTAGGCTCGCGTCACGGTCTAGCCTAGGACCAGCACAGTACCGTCGTTGAGCATTCTTTCAACTTTTGCATTGTTGTTTTGATAATTGCTAACCCCCCTTGCTAAGCCTTCCCAGAGCTCCACAGATATTCTCCACGTGCGGTGTCTCGACTCCTGGTAATCGCTTGGTTCAATCTCTGGACCCACTGATCCTCGCGGTTGCACATCGCCTTTTCCTGCTGTTTGGTAAGAACTTGTAAGAGCTTCGTATATTGCTTGACGGATTATGCGTGCCTTCCACCATATTCCCGTAGTATATACCTGTGCTTTTTAAGGACTAACCATGACAGATACTTCGCGGAACCCTGCCACCATGACGAACGAAGAACTACATGCCCACTTCTCCGCGCTCTTGGTCAGTCGCGCTGAAGACGTGGATACGCGCCTAGGGGAGTTTGACACCAAGCTCACCAACGCCGTGGACAAGATCGATGGACTCGAGAAATCCTTCAACGCCAAGCTTGACGTTCGGTTCAAGGAGCTTTTGAACAGATTGCCGCTCCACACCGCGCCTTCACATGGCGCCGGCGCATCCCGATCACGGTCGGATTGCTGGTTAATTGCCGCCGCTTTGCCACGGCTACCACAATGGCACGACTCAGACTTCCGCCACGGCTGCTGCTGCGACATTGGGGACAGATGACGGGTACTACTACGACCCCGACGACGACGATCTGTTTGACGAGGAGGTTGAACAACCTCCACAGGTACCTGCTGGCCGTCCCCGACATTACTACCGCAACGCTCGACCACCGGTACGTGATGATGATCATGTTGCAAAGCTTAAATTAAATATTCCATCTTTTGAGGGTAAATATAATCCTGATGCATATCTTACATGGGAGATGGAAGTAGAACAACGTTTTGCATGCTTAAAATATCCTGAGAATATGCGTGTTAGTCTTTGCTACATGTGAATTTACTAAATTTGCTTCCCTTTGGTGGTCTGAGTATTGTCGTTTAAATCCTACTACTATTCCTAGTACTTGGACTGCTTTAAAAACTGCTATGCGTGTTCGTTTTGTACCTCCCACTTATCAACGTGATTTACTAAAGAATCTGACACGTTTAGAGCAAGGGAAAAATTCTGTAGAAGAGTATTATCAGGAATTGCAAACGGGGATGGTTCGGTGTGGTCTTGTTGAATCTAATAAACAAATGCTTGCACGTTTCTTTGGTGGATTAAACAAGGACATTCAGCACATCTTAGATTATAAGGAATATAATTCTATCACTCGTTTGTTTCATCTTGCTTGCAAAGCTGAACGTGAAGTGCAGGATCGCCAAACACCATGGAGGAGGACTAATAATTCTGCAGGTCGCACATCCACTTGGACATCCCGACAATCAGCGCCTCCTCGTGATTCGCCACCCGCTACTACCACATCCAAGGCCACCACAAGATTTCCAGCTGCTCCTCCACCATCATCCAATGCTCCTGCTCGTAGTGCATCTTCTATGGCTTCCACGGGTAAGACAAAGGATACACAATGCCGCAAGTGCTAGGGTTTTGGTCATATTGAGAGAAAGTGCACAACACAACGTGTGATGATGGTGCGAGAATATGGTCAATACGATTCAGCGAGTGACTTCGATGAAGATACACTAGCCCTTATTTCTGCTCAAGATGGAGACAATTCTGATGCTGATGAAGAGACAGAGGTAATGGGAGCTGAAGTTGCTGATCAATACAAGAGCTTAATTACACAACGTGTGTTGAGTGTGCAATTGAGCAAATCTGAGCACGATCAATGCCACAACCTGTTCCAAACACGTGGTGTTGTCAAGGACAGAGCTATACGGATCATCATTGATGGAGGGAGTTGTAATAATCTGGCCAGTGTTGACATGGTAGAGAAGCTTGCGCTCCCAACAAGACAACACCCACATTCATATTACATCCAATGGTTTGAGAGTTCTCGCAAGATCAAGGTAACAAGAACGGTACGCGTGCATTTTACTATTGGTACATATTCTGATTTTCTTGATTCTGATGTTGTACCTATGCAAGCTTGTTCTTTGTTACTTGGTAGACCATGGCAATTTGATAGAGAATCTGTTCATAATGGCAAAACTAATCACTATTCTCTTATGCTTGATGGAAAGAAAATTGGTCTAAAACCTATGACTCCCGAACAGATTTTAAAAGATGATCTTGCTAGAGCTAGTAGAGCTAAAACTGAGGAGAAAAATAAAAGTGAGAATCAGATTGTTGCTACAGATTTTATACCACCAAAGAACACTAAATCTGATTCTACACATGCTACTGAAATTCGTTTGAAGAGTCCATGTATGCTTGCAAATAAAATTGATATTGCTGAACTAGATGTAAACAATACTCAATGTTATGCAATTGTCTGCAAAGAGGTTTTGTTTTCATTTGAGGATATGCCTCCTTCTTTGCCACCCGCTATGGCTAACCTTTTGCAGGAATATGAGGACGTCTTTCCCGCTGAGCTGCCACCAGGACTACCTCCTATTAGAGGAATTGAGCACCAAATTGATCTAATTCCTAGTGCCACGTTGCCCAACCGCGCGCCATATAGAACCAATCCCGAGGAGACAAAGGAGATACAACGCCAAATTCAGGAACTACTCGACAGAGATCATATTTGTGAGTCCCTTAGCCCCTCTGTTGTTCCTATTATTTTGGTTCCTAAGAAAGATGGTTCTTCGCGCATGTGTACTGATTGTAGAGCTATCAATAATATTACTATTCGATATCGTCATCCTATTCCACGTTTAGATGACATGCTTGATGAATTGAGTGGCTCTACCATGTTTTCTAAAGTTGATTTATGAGTGGTTACCACCAGATTCGTATGAAATTAGGAGATGAATGGAAAACATCATTTAAAACTAAGTTCGGTTTATATGAGTGGTTAGTAATGCCGTTTGGTTTAACTAATGCACCTAGCACTTTCATGAGATTAATGAACGAAGTTTTACGTGCTTTCATTGGACGTTTTGTGGTAGTCTACTTTGATGATATTCTGATTTATAGTAAATCTTTAGAGGATCATTTGGACCATTTACGTGCTGTTTTCAATGCTTTACGTGATGCACATTTGTTTGGTAACCTTGAGAAGTGCACGTTTTGCACCAATCGAGTTGCGTTTCTTGGCTATGTTGTTACATCACAGGGTATTGAAGTGGATCCAGCCAAGATTGAAGCTATTGAGAATTGGCCGCAGCCCAAGACGGTCACACAAGTGAGGAGTTTTCTTGGCCTCGCTGGTTTTTATAGGCGCTTTGTCAAAGACTTTGGATCAATTGTCGCGCCGCTGAATGAGCTTACCAAGAAGGATGTGCCCTTTGTTTGGGGCGATGCACAACAACAGGCCTTCGTCATATTGAAAGATAAGCTAACACATGCTCCCTTACTCCAACTTCCTGATTTTACTAAGACTTTTGAGCTTGAATGTGATGCTAGTGGAATTGGTTTGGGAGGGGTGTTATTACAAGAGGGAAAACCTGTTGCATATTTTAGTGAGAAATTGAGTGGGGCTAGTCTGAACTATTCTACTTATGATAAAGAATTATATGCGTTGGTTCGGACATTAGAAACTTGGCAACATTATCTATGGCCTAAAGAATTTGTTATACATTCTGATCATGAATCTTTGAAGCATATTCGTAGTCAAGCTAAGTTGAATCATCGTCATGCAAAGTGGGTTGAATTTATTGAGTCTTTTCCTTATGTTATCAAACACAAAAAGGGTAAAGATAATATTATTGCTGATGCTTTGCCACGCCGTTACACTTTGTTATCTCAACTTGACTTCAAAATATTTGGATTAGAAACTATAAAGGAACAATATGTGCATGATGCTGAATTTGAAGATGTGTTGCAGAATTGTAGAGATGGTAGAACATGGAACAAGTTCGTCTTCAATGATGGATTTGTGTTCCGTGCTAACAAACTATGCATTCCGGATAGTTCTGTTCGTCTTTTGTTGTTCTGAGGCGCATGGAGGAGGATTGATGGGACACTTTGGTGTCAATAAGACGGAGGATGTTCTTGCTGCACACTTCTTTTGGCCACGTATGCGTCGAGATGTTGAGAGATTTGTGGCACGCTGCACTACTTGTCAAAAAGCTAAGTCTCGCCTTAATCCACATGGTTTATATATGCCTCTTCCTGTTCCTAGTGTTCCTTGGGAGGATATTTCTATGGACTTTGTTTTGGGATTGCCACGAACACAGAAGGGGAGGGATAGTATTTTTGTCGTTGTGGATCGGTTTTCTAAGATGGCACACTTTATTCCTTGTCATAAAACGGATGATGCTGTGCATATTGCTGATTTGTTCTTTCGTGAAATTGTTCGTTTGCATGATGTGCCAAATACTATTGTCTCTGATCGTGATACTAAATTTCTTAGCCACTTTTGGAGATGTTTATGGGCTAAGTTGGGGACTAAATTGCTCTTTAGTACTACATGTCATCCCCAAACTGATGGTCAAACTGAAGTAGTAAATAGAACTTTGTCTACTATGTTGTGGGCTGTTTTAAAGAAGAACTTAAAATTGTGGGAAGAGTGTTTACCTCATATAGAATTTGCTTATAATCGTTCGCTGCATTCTACCACAAAGATGTGCCCATTTGAGATTGTGTATGGTTTTGTTCCTCGTGCACCTATTGATTTATTGCCTTTACCTTCTTCGGTGCAACATAATTTGGATGCTACACAACGAGCTGAAATGATATTAAACTTGCATAAGACTACTAAAGATAACATTGAACACATGAATGCTAAGTATAAACTTGCTGGGGATAAAGGGAGAAAGCATGTTGTGTTTGATGTTGGTATCAGATTCCAGTGACAAACTAAAGGATCATCCCCTCGATCCATACTAGGTGGTATCAGATTCCAGTGTTGCTCACGGTGAGATTGGTTGATTGATCTGAAAATCGCGTTGCAAATCAGATCGGGGAGAACTCTGGCTGTGCAGATCGGATCTCAAGATCTGTTCCGTTTCGTGTTGGGGCGGATAATCCGGCCCTGTGGGGATAATCTGGCTGGATATAGCCAGTTTCTGTTCTGCCTAGTTGGTGATAGAAGTTCCGGTCAAAGATGGATTCTTTTTCTGGTGACTTTTATGGCAAACGGTGTGTTTCTGGAAAGAGATCTGGTGATGTGTACAATGACTATCTCGACATCTTGAACGGTGTAGTATGTGATGATTCTCAAATCGGGTGGAAACTGGTTCACAAGGCAACGTATGATGAATATGAGTTGTGGGAGCATCACATGCAAGATGGTATTTACCGATGTGATACATATGAGTATTTGGATAATCCTACACGTGTGCTTCTTGCATTGCGACGTGTAGATGAGGAGATAGCTCGTTGGTGGGATAAAGAGATGTGTGAAAAGGACATTATAGATGCAACTTGGAAGGACTTAAATAATTTTTTGCGCGGTTGTTTTATGGTTCCTCATCGCAAGGTATCTTGTACCAAGCCCTTGAAGACAGTTCTGCAGTCGCCCAGGGTTGCCATTGTGTCTATTCCGTCTCGTGCAAAGGAGGTCGCAGAAGTTGTTCCAGTGCAAACGGTTAGCGTGGCAGTGACAAAACCTTTTGAGGAGAAGCAATCTGTTGTTGCCAAGGTTGTGGTGTGCACTGAAACTACAGTGGAAGAGGTTGAACCATTGAGTGGGCTAAATATGCAACTCAAGAGAGTACATGATGAGACTTGTATGACAGCGGATAGAGGCTAGCGTTGGAATTTATTCCAGGCGCAGTGCATGATCAAAGGTAAAGCATGCAAGTTGATTATTGATGGAGGAAGCTGTACTAATGGCATTAGCAAGATAATGGTGGCAGCATTGGGGTTGTCCACATGGCGTATTCCTGAACCTAAGAATCTATAGTGGTTAAATAGCTACGGTATGGTTAAGGTAACTCATATGGTGCGTGTGCCATTTATATTTGGTGATTATGTTGATGAGATTGAGTGCGATGTGTTGCCATTGGAGGTATGTGGGCTGTTACTTGGTCGTCCATGGCAGTATGATCGTAATGCGTTACATGCTGGGAGAGCAAATACATATTCTTTTGTGCATGATGGCAAACAACAAACTTTGAAGCCTATGAGAGAGGATCAAATCAAGTCCGATGTGGTGTTGGTGGTTCGCAAGGAGAAGTTGCATAAGGCTAAGCCACAACCAGGGCTAGCTAAGGTGCAACATGAGGAGCATGATGCGAAGAGCGTCAGTAGTGATATTGTTTCACCCATGCCTGTAGATGACAAGCCAATTGTTCTTGTTAGTGACAAGCGGGTTGAAGCAAGCTTCTTATTGATGAAGGAAAGAATATGTCAGCATGTGTTCCATGTGTTCCACTTCCAGTTCATGTTGACATAGGTGTTCAGACCGATGACGATGTTGTTGATCACGTTCGGGTGCATATGGTGCCGCGGGTAGTCAGCCACAATTTTGTTAGAACACCTCAGAGATGTTTTGTTGGAGCAGCAGTGCGTGTGCATAGAGGCAAGGATGGACATGTTCGTCAGTTGTGTGGTCCAGGCATCACTCATCTTATGCAGGTTCGTGCAAAGAAGGTCCATGTTCAGCAGCCACGGGTTCCAACAACAGTTGAGAAGAAGAAAACGATGGTGGCGCCTAAGTCCAAGCTTATGTGGAGAAGAAAGGAGGTGCAGCCACCCAGGGTTGTATCAAGTCAAGCAGGCCAAGAAGGAGGATGTGGTGAGGTAGGCAAGCAAGACTTGAAGATGGCAAAGACGCGTGAAGTTTTTGTTGATATTACGCCACCCTTTCGAGACGACCCTCACGCGTTGGGGACAACGCTCTTTGAAGGGGGGAGGATGATATGGGCAAGGATGCGCGAGGGAGGAGCGGGAGGAAGGCGCAAGAGAAGATCATCAAGAAGGAAGGTTCAGTTCGGACAGACAGAAGCCCTGAAATTGAAACGGACATGGATTCTTCATACGAACTCCAAATCAAGCAAATAAGTACTTGTTGGAAAGATCACTCCGAGAGCTTTCCAACGAGTACTTACACGTCCCCAGGGGGCGGATAATCCGGCCCTATCTGCCCCCCACAAGGGCGGATAATCTGGCCCTGTTCCAGAAATTCTGCTAAGGACTTCAGGTGCAAGGCTCGGTATGGGGGCGGATAATCCGGTGGGGGGGGGGATAATCCACCCCTACTTAGGGCGGAAAGTCCGGCCCTAAAAGTTTCCATCAGATCCGGACGGATCTGACTGTATTAGACACGTTTTCGTTTCACGTTTTTCGGACATTCCGGCGGCCATATAAGCCTGGGAACGCCCTCTAGATTAGGTTAGCTTTTGATTTCAGTTGATAAGTCTAAAACTATCGTGTGTGTTTCTTGGTGAAGCATCCCTCCGGGGACGGCGATGTCGTGTTATCTATCGTATTGATATTGTCGCGGAGGTTCTTGTGTTCATCAAGGATTGTCGTGTTTTGGTTTGAGGCGTGGTGATCTTCATCATGTTACTTGCTGGATTCGTTCCTCTTCTTCAGGTGACGTCCATTGGCGTTGTTGGAAGGATTATGATGCAGCCCTACCTACGATCGTTACTACATCAAGGTATCCAACTTACGCCAAGTCGCCATGGACTCCAAAGGTGAATCCGTTCCTCTATGCAAGCTCACTTCCTACCCTATTGAATGGTATGCTACTTCATACTCCGTCACATATGCATGATAGGTTCACACCGACCAGTACGGAGGCAAGGGAGGAAGCCCGGAACATCAAGCCCGACAAGACGGAGGCTTGGAAGAGGAGACGGAAGAAGACAGGTCGGCAGCTGCCAGGTCCAAGCGGTACTACCGGTTGTCGGAACCGGTACTACCGTCAGCGGTACTATTGCCCCTTTCTACCGCTCGCTACTGACGGCTCCAACGGATGCTCCAAGACCGCGAGCGGTACTACCGGTCCCAGAGCGGTACTACCAGTGATGACCGGTACTACTGGTCCTAAGTCCCAGTACTACCGTCATGTTCATACACACACAGTTGGGCTATAGCCCATGTATTCCCCTTTACTTACCTATTCGCCTAGTTTATCCCCAAACTACCCTTGTTTAGTGGCTGGCCTATAAATAGAGCCCCCACCCCTCATGTATCCCTTAGGCATAGATGATAGACTAAAGACAACCCCCATTGTGGAATCTCTAGTTTTGCCTCATCCCCTTTACCAAGGGGACCGACTATCGTCACCAACCCCAATTGGACTTTGCATCACGCGTCCATCGTTGAACAAGGCCTTGGAGTTCGATGTCTCGTCTCCAAGTTGTCAAGACCCTCCCCAAGGTGTTCTTCCCTCTCCGATGTGGATTTGAGGGAGCACGTTGACCGATCTTTCCTTGCGAGGATTCTATCGGACCGGTGGCCGCCGTTCGGGAGCATATGGCCTTGTATCGTGTGAGTTTTGCGTGTGTTCATCGTGTTCTTCGCGAGGTGTGTGTTCGCTTCCGCTACCTTCTCCCTTTCCCCTCGCTTTCCCATCGATTTGACCACGAGATCCGTGAAGATCGGGCCACCCAAGAGGTTAACCCCTTCATCATCTGGTATCAGCAGCTTTTGGTTGCCACAGATTTCTCATCGATTTGGTCTTTTCCCCATAAATTCGAAAATTCCACCAAAAATAGCCCCAATTCGTGTTTTGGATCGATCTGTGATTTGAGTGCATTTTGGTAGGTTTTGATCCGTGGATTACTTGCTAAACTAGTTGATCTACCTTCCCCTGCGTTCCCATAGCCTAATTCCTTGATTTCCCCCTTCGATTTGGTGCTTTTCTTGAAGATTTTCCGCCCAAATCGCCCCAAAATCGCGAAAACGCGTCAAAACTGGGAGTTTCTGGACCCAGCGGTACTACCGGGCTTAAAATCCGGTACTACCGCCCTTATCCGGTACTACCGGGCCCAAAATCCGGTACTACCAAAGATGTAAAGAAAACAGCAGGTTCCCAGATTTCAGCCTCTCACCGTTTTGAGTATAACTTTTGCATTCGAACTCGGATTTTGGTGTTCTTTAGCTTGTTTCGAAGAGGAGAAGGAGCTCTACATCATAATCCACGTTTCTCATGCTATCTAATCCATCCAAATTCTGTGAGCAAGGCGGAATCCAACAATAAAGGGTGAATATCGTCGACGAAAGGTATAAACATTCCGCGACTTCTCCCCACTTGCATTCCTTTGTGAAACCCACTATCTTTGCGAGCAACAAACACCTATTGAGACTAGTTCCTCTTATGATTGCTTGGGCTATGCACATTTGATACCTTGTAGATTCCGAGCAAACATTGTGAGCGCTATCTCATATAGTTATCTTGTATAGTTGTTGGCACAAGGAAGAGGCAAGTGAAAAAGAAAAAAAATAGAAAAAGGAAAAGAGAAAAAGAAAGAGATATACATGTGCCTCATAGAATAGGAAGCGCAAGCTCGATGAACATCATATAGGTGGTACTTATTGTGCATATCTTGTAGCCCACCAAGTTTGTGCAATCAAACTAGCGTCTCTCCTTGTACTTGTGTGACACGAGCTTATAGTCTTCGCTAGGTAATCATTTGGTTCTTAGCTCACTTTCTCCGTCGCACAAGTCCCATTTATCCCACCGTGTGTGTTTCCTTGTACATATTTCCTATCTTGTGGATTGACTTGTTTGCTTTGTGATCGTTGTGGTTCTTTACTTGCCAATACAACATCTTGATTTCGGATTGGTTCTTGACATGCCACTTTCCATACCTATCCACCATAGGCCTTGTGTGTGTGTGTTTTTTGGTCAGTAGTTGGTTTTGGTGTTCCGCGTGAACTTCACTTTGCTTGGTTTATTGCTCTCAAGTGTGGCCACTTGCACGATACGATCTTCCAAGGTAAAGTAAGGTTTGACGTTGTATCCCTAACACCCTCTACCACTTCCATATACAACACTTGGTCTTGTGAAGCATGTCTAGGGACTCCGGGACCGAGGATGATTTCTATGAAGAATCCACGATGAGCCACCATGCATATGTCTCCACAAGCATGGATTACATGATGGAGCACTACACCAACAATGGCTCCACATGCTTGGGTGACATGGAGTGCTACAACAACAACGACTCCCCAAGCATGGGAGACTTCAAGGATGACAACGACAAGCTCCTCAAGTCGCACCGACCAAGACGGAGCCTCCAACTCGAGTGCGCCAAGGTCCATCATCAAATGGACAAGTTCCAAAGCGACCTCCACAACTTCAAGAAGGACATGGACAACGACTTCGACAAAAACATGAGGATGGTCGCCAAGACTAATGATGCTTTGCGCTCATTAGAAAAACTTACAAGGAAGAGTGCCAAGGTCAAGGGCCATCGTCGTGAGCGTCATATGGATGACCAAGTGCGCCACCTACATCAACCATCGGCAAGGCACGCCAATGACCTCCGTCGACACCATCATAGGGAACCTTCAACTACTCGTGCCACCACCACAATGGCACCAAGAGCAAGCCTTCGTCCACGCCATCAAGCTTCAACGACTACGCTTGCATTTGAAGACCTCATGAACGAGGAAAATAAAGACCTCTACTTCGCCAAGTTGGATAGCATGAGCCTACCTCCACCACTACTACAAGATGGCCACAAGACGGTCGAGCATGGGATTTTCCCTTCGACCATGGAGGCGAGCAAATGATGCCCATCTTATGGCATCCAACCTTGAAGGCGACAAGGTCAAGAATGGTGAGCATGGGATTTTCCCTTCACCAAAGGAGGCGCATGGAGTTGAGGAAACCGAGCCTATCCCCATATTCTTGAGTGATGATGTGGTACCAATCCCATGTGAGTATGAGAGCCACTTAGCCCACTTGAGTGAGAACAAGAGTGACATGAATGACTCCACCTTATGTGAGATTGAGTGCTTCCACTTGGAGGGCATGAGCGATACTCCTAGTGAGTTGAGAGTGGTAGTTGATAGGTCAAGTGAGACCATTTCGAATTCTAACAACTTACCCTCTACCTCTAGTGTGTTCTCTTGTGTTGTGCTAGGTTCCATGGATGAAGACGCGCCAAGCCATGAAGCAGTGATGCCTCAATTGGAGAAGATGTACATGGTGCACGAAGATGATGCGACGCCATGGCTACATGAAGAAGACGAAGTCATCCACAAGGAGGCCACTACTTCCACAACACCCACTTCATATGAGAGGTATGAACAAGGTAACAATAAGGGTGTTGATGATGCCATGATCCCACTAGTGGACATGATGAATTGTGAGGATATGCATGCTATGGATGATACTTGTGACATTACATATGCTTCATTCATATTCCCATGTGATGCTTTGCCTTTGCATAATATTGCTCATGTGGAATTGTTTGATTGCAATACCATTTCCATAAACATGCCATCCTATGCATCTTGTGTGTATCCTCCAATTGCTTCGGACTTGCTTTGTCGTGCTAGTCATTCAATTTCTCCCGTTGCTTGCAATAAGATGAATGCTTGCTATTTCACTTGTTTTGCTTGCAACAATGTTGACCACATGCGTTATAATGAGATGGCCCCATAGCTTTCTCAATTTTTGGAGATTTTGATGATTGCCATGATATGCATGTTCCCCACTTGCATACTCACCATGCATCTATTTCATACTTGATTGAAATTAATGGTGATGTGAACAAGAAGAGATATGTCATGATGGATGATGTCTATCTCTACCATGCACACACGTTCTTCCTTTTGTGTATGATGTGTGTAGGTGCCCGCACGAGAATGTCAACCTCGGTTGAGCACGAGTTGACAAAAAGAGCTCTAGAGAGCATCCCACAAGTGAGTTCAAGATCGAACCCACCTCTGATACCTTTTGCATGCTTTGCATCTTTCATGTTGGCAAATTGCTCTTTCCTATGGTTTGATTGCAAGCATGTTGATGGTATTATCTCACCTTGTAACATTCATGTTTCTTCGCTTTTGGATAATGATGCTTTGTGTGTTGCAACAAAAATGTTGAACATTTTCTCTTTCCGATGTTTTATGCAACCACAATTCCATTAAGAGCATGTATTGTCATGAGAGCTTCCAAGAATCTCGTCTTGTTGTTGCAACAAATATAAGGACCACTTGCTCTTTCATTTGGTTTGTTTGCAAACACGTTACTTTGGCTTCCGCTTGGGATACTCATATTCCCATGATATTTGCTATCGATGATTTGTGTGTGACACCCAACATGTCGAGCAATTTCTCTTTCCAATGGTTGGTTTGCACACATAATGATGTTGCTTTGGACATTCTTCCTTGCGTGTTTTTGCCGAATTCTCCTATACTCGCATCAAGGACGTTGATCAAAATTCTAGTCAATTGCCTTGAGTGCCACACTAAAACATTTTATGGAGTTTTTGAGTTCCCACATTTGGATGATGTTCAAACGATTTCCATGCACTTTGACCTTGCATATGCATCCGATTTGCTATACATGCATTATGCTAATAGTGTTGTCAAGAAGAATGGACATTCCACATTTGACATGCTCCACTATCACGCACGAAAATATTTTGCTTGGTCTTTGTTGTGTGAAGGTACAAGTGCATACACTTCAACCTCTACCAACCACGTGTTGACAAGAAGAACCGAAGAGAGTTACCTATGGCTACCCTTCATCGAGCTATCTCTACAAGCTAAGGTGACTTCCTTTACTTGAGAACTCATGCTATAATGTTCATGAATTGGCTACGCTTTGAGTGTTGCTTCGCTTTTGTCGTGAGCTTTGTAGGCTTCATGGAAGGTGAAGGAACATTGAAGTGTTGTCAAGTCAATATTCCCGAGGACGACTATATGGTGAACCCCAGGATCAAGGATGTCCTTCGACCTCTTCTACTTCGTGAGGAACATGGAGAGTCGAGGACGACTCTTTTTGAAGGGAGGGGAGATGATGCAGCCCGACCTACGGTCGTTACTACATCAAGGTCTCCAACTTACGCCAAGTCGCCATGGACTCCAAAGGTGAATCCGTTCCTCTATGCAAGCTCACTTCCTACCGTATTGAATGGTATGCTACTTCATACTCCGTCACATATGCATGATAGGTTCACACCGACCAGTACGGAGGCAAGGGAGGAAGCCCGAAACATCAAGCTCGACAAGACGGAGGCTTGGAAGAGGAGACGGAAGAAGACAGGTCGGCAGCTGCCAGGTCCAAGCGGTACTACCGGTTATCGGAACCGGTACTACCGGTCAGCGGTACTACCGCCCCTTTCTACCGCTCGGTACTGACGGCTCCAACGGATGCTCCAAGACCGCGAGCGGTACTACCGGTCCCAGAGCGGTACTACCGGTGATGACCGGTACTACCGGTCCTAAGTCCGGTACTACTGGTCATGTCTGTCATACAGCACCATGGGCTCTGACCCATGTATTCCCCTTTACTTACCTATTCGCCTAGTTTATCCCCAAACTACCCTTGTTTAGTGGCTGGCCTATAAATAGAGCCCCCACCCCTCATGTATCCCTTAGGCATAGATGATAGACTAAAGACAACCCCCATTGTGGAATCTCTAGTTTTGCCTCATCCCCTTTACCAAGGGGACTGACTATCGTCACCAACCTCAATTGGACTTTGCATCACGCATCCATCATTGAACAAGGCCTTGGAGTTTGATGTCTCGTCTCCAAGTTGTCAAGACCCTCCCCAAGGTGTTCTTCCCTCTCTGATGTGGATTTGAGGGAGCACGTTGACCGATCTTTCCTTGCGAGGATTCTATCGGACCGGTGGCCTCCGTTCGGGAGCAATCGGCCTTGTATCGTGTGAGTTTTGCGTGTGTTCATCGTGTTCTTCGCGAGGTGTGTGTTCGCTTCCGCTACCTTCTCCCTTTCCCCTCGCTTTCCCATCGATTTGACCACGATATCCGTGAAGATCGGGCCACCCAAGAGGTTAACCCCTCCATCAGATTACTATCCGGGTGACTCGCTGTGAAAGATCGGGACAAACTAAAGGATCATCCCCTCGATCCATACCACACACGCACCAGGATCGGAGATCAGGCCCATACCCCTGGCCTGGCCCTTCGCCCAATGGGGCCTCGACATGATCGGCAAACTGCCCAAGTCCTCGAAAGGTGGCCACGTCTACCTCCTGGTCGCAGTCGACAAATTCACCAAGTGGATCGAGGCCATGCCCGTTTACTAACCAAAAGGGAAAAACGGTCGTAAAATTCTTCGAATCCATAGCCTACAGGTTCGGCATGCCGCACAGCATCATCACCGATAACGGGTCGAACTTCATCTCCAAGGAATTCCCAGACTTCTGCGAAGACCTCGGAATCAACATCACATACGCCTCCGTGGCGCACCCGCAAACAAATGGGCAGGTCGAAAAGGCCAACGGCCTCGTCGGCGGCGGCATCAAGAAACGCCTAATGAGCCTACTCCAGCGACTCGCAGGAGCCTGGACACAAGTGCTACCCTCCGTCCTCTGGAGCCTACACACGACGCCAAACATCTCAACTGGCTACACGCCTTTCTTCATGGTGCACGGAGCCAAAGCCGTGCTGCCTGCATAGGCACGCCACAAGGCCCCACGGGTCGTCGCCTACAGCGAAGCCGAATCGACGGCCGCACTCGAATACACCGTCGACACACTCGACGAGGCACGTGACATAGCCGCGGCTCAATCAGCGGTCTATCAACAGAGCCTCCGCAACTATCACAGTTGTCGGTTGCGCCCAAGGTACTTCGTAGAAGGAGACCTAGTCTTACAACTCAAGCAAGAGAGACCAAAGAAGCTCGAGTCACCCTGGGAAGGACCCTACGTCGTCACTGGAGTCATCCCAGGTGTCGCCTATCGCCTCAATCACGTGGAGTCTGGAGTAGCATACTCCAACCCATGGAACATCGCACAACTGCGATGCTTCTACCCCTAGCTACCCCCTCCTTTTACTTTCAATAAGGCTATTCAGCCAGGGCTACTCAACCGAACAATGTACCTCCTCCTTACGATATGAATAAAGCTAAGTGTCTCGCCCCAAAAATTTGTCTATTATTCGCATTTCCTTCATGTTACAACACACTCGGGGGCTCCCCCTCACCTCACGACTTCGTCGACTGAGGATAACGCGTGTACACCTGAGTAGCTGACCACGTCAGGATAACGAAAAGGGCACGCATACAAATAGAGCACCACGTGCTAAAAACAATCAACCTTTACAGCAAGGGGCATAACACGCCCGGTCGAATAAATATAAATTTTACATCTATCTTTTTACAGGTCCTACCTATTCTGAAGAATAACCTGGGCATGCTGCTCAAAGAGATCTATAATTTGTTCGGCATACTGCCTTATAGCCGCATAATGTGGACGCATGTCCCACATGCCACCATCCGGCCGAAGAGGCGGCCCAGCCGCCACAGCAGCAAGATCTACATCAGGGTGATGCAGCCGCACGAGGGAAAGCACAGCCTTCACCCCTGCAACCAGCTGATGCCGCACCAGCTCCCTGACATGATGCACATCCCGAAACTTCGCCAGCAGGCCCCATAGAGTCGATGGTGCCTCATCCAGGGGAAACATCACATGCAGAATTGACGCCAAGGAAGTCTTCGCTTGCCACAGCACTCGCGACACCTGGTGAACAAAGATCCTGCACAGTCACAAGGACCATAGCACGATCACGGTCCATCCGGAAAAAGCCGCCGGCCTCCATGTCCTGATGGGTCAGGCAATTGATTCGAACAGCAACACGCTCTTTTTCCTCTCTAGGAACAAGGTTACCACCCGCAACAACTGCAAAGTAAGATGACAAACCAACAGGCGCATCCGAGAAATGAGCAGCAGCTCGAGGAAACTCACATTGAAGTTGTTCGGCCAAACGCCACACCTCCCCTATCAGATACTCCTCCCTGGCGGCGCCCCGCTCCGCCTTCGACTTCCAAACATCCGCGTGGCCTCGAACGCCAAGCAACTCTTTCTCAAGACTACGGATGCGGTCATGAATAAATACAAGTTGCGACGCATCATGCAAGGATGGCCGCAGCTGCGGCGCAGACGAAGTATCAACGGGATCATCACTTGAAGGTCCCTAGAGGAAAAGAAGGCAAGGATATGAACAAACAGGCGATTGAGCAAACAACTCGGAGATTCATTATATGCAGCAAAAGCCACTGCGTGGCACAAGGAGTGTTCATAAATACATTACAACAAAAGAAACAAAAGCTATCCTACAACTACAAGGCCTAAGAAGCTGCATCCTGAGTGGCCTCGGAGCCGGATTGCCTGCTCTTGGCCTCCCCCTGCTGCCTCACCGCGTACTCCGCCAGCAAGTCAATCAGCTTCGTCCCATAGTGTTTACAACGGGCAGCGTAGAGGGCGAAGGCTACCTCGGATCCGTCGGCAGCCGTCGGCATGTGGGAGGTGACCTGATGAAGATCCAGCTCCGCTCCAGACGCCATGGCCATCGCCAGCCCCATGGACGCGCCGATCCCCTTTTGCTTGCGCTTGTACACCGCAGGGGCCTCGGCTGACAGTGCATCCGCCAACAATTCGACATCCTCGAGGGCGACGCCCTTGGGGACGAGCTCGTTGTAGAAGCGCCCGAGAACCACCCTGGCCTTGGCAAGCGAGCCGACCACGGTACTCCCGCAGTGACGTCATCCAGAGCACTCCCGTGCTCCAGGGCACCATGATCAAACTCGATGCCCGAGGCATCTAGAAAAACGAAAAGAGGCAACGTGAAAACCAAGCAAAACTAGAGACAAGGAAGCCGAAAAGGAACAGACAAAACTACTCACCCGAAATAGCCTTGGCGGCGACCATCGCTGTTTACCTCCTTCTCGCGAGCGAGCGTGGCGCGAGTTGCTCCCTCGCGATCCGTGGCCTCTTGCTGCAGGCGCTCCTTAGCCGCAGCCGCGTCGGCTAACTCCTGCTCAAGGCGCTACTTAGCGCCAACGGCATCTTCAGCTTTTTTCTCCGCTCGCCCGAGGCTCTTTTTGAGAGCATCAATCTCGCGGAGGTTAGTGTTATTCTCGTCTGCAACAAGGAACAAGCATGAGATTCATAAGTAAGCAAGCAGCCAAAGAAGGAGAAGACTAATAAAAAAACACGAACCTTGAAGCCGCTGAAGGCTGGCCTCCAATGCCAGATGCTGCTTCACCAGCTAGTTGACACCTTAAACAAAAGGCTGCGAGAAGACGCAACTTGTCAGGAAAAAGGCTCGGGGGCTACGCCCAAGAAAACGAGCTAAGCAAATCACGCATATGAAAAGCGCTTGGGGGCTCCCCTCGAGACATGCAAAAAAAAGAGAGGCATGATCAAAAGATCAACCGAACAATGCTCGGGGGCTCCCCCCACGGAAAAAATGAAAGTACTTACATGATCAGACGGCGACTCCGAAGGTCCGGCTGTAGTCTTCTAGGAGACAACCACCCGAGCCTCCTGCGGAGGGGCCATCATCTGAGAAGGAGGAGGAACAACCTTCGACTCCCCCACCATCTCCCGAGCATCATCGCTGAAGGATCCATCGGAGGAATGGCTATAATAGAAAACATCAGACAAGTACAAGCAAGCAAAATTGAAAGAGAGCAAAAGCAATTGCAGATACTTATGAGTCCATATCGCTCAAATTGAAGACAGGCAAGGCCCTCTTGCCTTTCTTCTCTTCCTTCTTCTCTTCCTTCTTCTCTTCCTTCTTCTCTTCCTTCTTCCGCCACTTGGTATCATACCATGCAGACACGGCCAAAATAGGAGAGGAAGAGCCACAATCACCCCCACTGTGACGCTCAAGGCATCACGGGTTCCTAGGAGTTGGCGGAGTCGAGGCATCCGACGATTCGCTCGAGCTCCGCGTCCGCTTTCGAGTCTGCTCCTCGCTCGACCCAAAAGTTTCTTCAACTGGCGACCGCGCTGAAGGAAGCTCAGACATGGAGTCCACTACCTCATTGTCCGGTGCATCCGGATAACGTTCGGGTAATGGAGGCGCCATGCCAGGTAGCTTGAACTCCTGCACACAAAAAAACTCTCAGCATAAACGAACTGCAAAGAGATGCAGTCGAAAAAAGCACTACGCACACGTCCCAGATCTACACTTGCGGCACCGGTCGGGAGGCCCTGAATGGAAGGGTCAGCGAGCTAACTGGAATGTCCTCGTCAGCCTTAAACTTCAGCAGCGGTCGGAGGATTCCATCCGCATCCCCCTTGGGGAGCTCTCCAGTCGAAACCCTAGTCAGGTCATTGCGGCCAGAATAAAGAAACATCGGGTGCGCCCTAGCCTGGAGCGGCTACACCCGACGTTTGAGGAAGATGCGGATGATATCCACACCTTCACCTCTTTATCCGGAATCACCTGAAGATCCTCCACCCGACGATAGTCCCTCTATCTCCGCCACCTCACCATCCAAGATGTGGTTCTTCCAGGACCTCTTCGGCTGGATTTTCTAGGAGGGGTCGAAAGGAGCAAGGCCAAACTTTTGCCCATCCACTGTGGAGTCGCGGATGTAAAACCATCGCCTCCACTAGTATTGGACGGACTCAGACATAGAAAAAGAAAAGAAGAGAAATTTGGATTTAAGGGAAATGATGCAGCCGCCGATGAAATAAACGACATCGGAGCCAGATTGCCTCTTCACGGAATAAAGCTTCCAGAAGAGGCCAAAGTGTGGCTCGATACCGAGCCAGCACTCGCAGAACGTGATGAAGCAGGCAATGTGAAGAACAGAATTCGGCGAAAGATGATGGAGTTGGATGCCATAGAAGAAAAGCAATCCACGGAGGAAATCGTGGACTAGGAGAGAAAGGCCCCGAAGGACAAAAGCGACAAACATGACCTGAAACCCAGCGGGTGGATGGGGAGTTACCTCATCGCCGGGAATCTTGATGGCCTGCTAGTCCTGCGGGATTAGACCCCGCTCACGGAGCTTTCGAAGATCGCCCTCGCGCATCTCCGACCGCCGCCAGCCACCATCAGTGACGCGGGTAGCGGTGGTACCCTTCTTGCCACCGGCAGCGGCGCTGGTACCAACTGCGGTGGAGGCCTTCTTCGGCTTCCCCATAGCAGTGCGGCGACGGCGATGTGAATGTAGGAAAGAAGATGGGAAGGATCGGAGAATTTCCAGCGCGCGGCGAGAAAAGCTCAAGACGGTGGAAGCAGTGAAATAAGAATGGCTGCGGTGAAAACAAACAAGTTTTTCCCCAATGATTATAAGGACGAAGAAGACGCATGGTGACCGTTCATCGGGAAGCCCTAGAGCCAACATCAAGATCCGACCGTCCACGTGTCAGCACGGCAGCAAACCGTCACTCACACGTTGTCCACTACGCACGGAAATCGAGGCAACGCCGTAATTATCTCCACGTTGCGCATGACCAGTCAATTCAAAGTCAGAAGGTGGGACCCATGTTCGTCCAGTCTCGTCATCTCTGGTGCCGCAGACGCTTGAGGTCACCAATCGTCATCACTGACGTTATCAAGGCTATATTAGCAACAGTTACAATTCTTCGGCTACACAGCTAAAAGTACTCACTCGAATCTATGATCCGAGTAACTACTCGGGGGCTACTCCTATCAGGAGCGCTGGCCGCGCACCCGAAATACGATCCAAGTACTACACCGTTGAACTATTCTTCGAGTCCTACGTCGAGTCTACGACTCCACTACAGACTCGGGGGCTACTCCCATAGGGAGGATGGATTCAAGCATCCGAAAAATTTGTGTCCTATGGACCTAAAAGTCAACAAAGACTGAATTAAAGTCTCTGCTCGAGTCTACGAGTCGAACAGACACTCGGGGGCTACTCCCATAGGGAGCGCTGGTCGCGCACCGTATGAATTCTTCGACTGCGATCCTTCCGATCAGTATGCAAAAACCTTTCGGCAGCTCTTCCCCAATTAACGCTAAGTGAGAAGCATCCTCCTTGGCCACCCGAAACACCTCCGCGGTGATAAACATTCGGATGTTGTGTCTGCAACACAAAGATAAGACCTACAGATATCATCTGATGGCCTGGCAATGCACACGACTGCGCTCTGCTAGTAAGAATCCATGCCAGCAGGCGCGATGGAAATCCCGACGGACACGTTGGGTACATCATTTGAAAATCACTGGAATTCCACTCTTGTAAGTCCTCAATGGCCTGAGTTGAATTACGCCAGCATCTGTTCCGGGTTCGAGTCGAGGGACTCGAATCTGAAGAAGATCGTGTTGTTTTGTCCTAAAACAGTTAAGTGACCCTGATCCATCGGGAGAGTCAGGCACACGCATCAACAATCCCTACACACTAAAATCATTCTCTGATGAACAAAAACAGCTGCACCCGATAGATTGAAGAGTCCTCAGCCGAATCTACGATTCGACTGAACACTCGGGGGCTACTGACATGGTTATACCCTACGGGTACACGACCTTAGCATACCTGGTCTAGTCCAAGGAAGGCCCACAGGAATATATGATAGGGCAAAGGTGTCCGATCTTTCGATGAGATGATGATAATCGATTTGGTGGAGTTCGGGCTTGACGATCCGACTACACGTGCGAACACGAGCGCCAATGCAATCGCTAGGCCAATCTCCTGGAGGTTACCGATCCTGCGGGAACACGATCAGCCTGACTAGCGAGGGTCTTAATTCCTACCTGAAATCGAGAACAAGTAAGAACCAATATTGCAATCAAGATATTGCGGATTAAGAGGAAAGCTTTATTGAAGAAGTGGGATCCTGAATAGGTGCGAAGTACAAGAGGCCTCTGTGATGCTCGAGCCTTGGCGAAGTTGCGACTATGGCTAACTTAATGTCTAAACAAAATCCGAGTCTAGGGGGTCGGCTATGGGGAGTATTTAAGGGCGAAAAGGTGGGGTTTTGGCCAGCCATGGAAGTGGTGGCCGAATCCAACCCTAAAAGTCCTTTTCCCCTCAAATACGGACTCTAAAAAGTGGCTAATTAAAATCCTGCGAAAATTACATGGGCCTGGCCCAAAATAAAGGTGTTGCAGCACCATATTAAGCTATGGACGAATTCGTAAAGTATTGATCTTGAATATTTCGTCCAAGCCTTCTTTCTTCATTATGGTGGCCTCAAAGTTCTGAAATCTTCATCCGTGGCCTTCTCTTGGATCATCACATGCTTGCTGCCATCTCCATGCATGGCCATGCTCCAATGCTTGTCCCTCTCATCCATGCTTGGTCCATCATTCCTAAGAGTAAGAAATATATCTGATTTAGGCAGCATCATATTCTCATGTATGTGAGGAATAGTTCCAAGAAACGAAAGTACCTGATAGTTAAGTTGTTTGGCACGAGATCTTGTGATGGGTCCTTGTATGTGTGTTGCTGTAGGTACAACGGTTGTATCAATAGTAGGGATGTCCACATCATGCTCCCCTTCTTGAATTGAAGTCGTCTCGACGCAATCTCATCTTCCTCACCAAAGTAAGGCTTCAAATCTACAATGTTAAACGTAGGACTAACCGTACCAAAGTCTGCAGGCAAATCAAGTTTATATAAATTATCATTGATTTTCTCTAACACCTTAAAGGGACCAGCAACA
Organism: Avena insularis; assembly: GCA_023614405.1. Lineage (NCBI taxonomy): Eukaryota > Viridiplantae > Streptophyta > Magnoliopsida > Poales > Poaceae > Avena > Avena insularis. The sequence continues at coordinate 180,603 of JAJUPC010000239.1, forward strand.
CGTGGCATTAACTTAGACTTGCGTAAATCAGGAAAACGATCTTTACGCAAATGTAACCAAACAAGATCGCCAACATCAAACACAACATGCTTTCTCCCTTTATCCCCAGCAAGTTTATACTTAGCATTCATGTGTTCAATGTTATCTTTAGTAGTCTTATGGAAGTTTAATATCATTTCAGCGCGTTGTGTAGCATCCAAATTATGTTGCACCGAAGAAGGTAAAGGCAATAAATCAATAGGTGCACGAGGAACAAAACCATACACAATCTCAAATGGGCACATCTTTGTGGTAGAATGCAGCGAACGATTATAAGCAAATTCTATATGAGGTAAACACTCTTCCCACAATTTTAAGTTCTTCTTTAAAACAGCCGGCAACATAGTAGACAAAGTTCTATTTACTACTTCAGTTTGACCATCAGTTTGTGGATGACATGTAGTACTAAACAGCAATTTATTTCCTAACTTAGCCCATAAACATCTCCAAAAGTGGCTAAGAAATTTAGTATCACGATCAGAGACAATAGTATTTGGCACACCATGCAAACGAACAATTTCACGAAAGAACAAATCAGCAATATGCGCAAGATCATCCGTTTATGACAAGGAATAAAGTGTGCCATCTTAGAAAACCGATCCACAACAACAAAAATACTATCCCTCCCCTTCTGTGTTCGTGGCAATCCCAAAACAAAGTCCATAGAAATATCCTCCCAAGGAACACTAGGAACAGGAAGAGGCATATATAAACCATGTGGATTAAGGCGAGACTTAGCTTTTTGACAAGTAGTGCAGCGTGCCACAAATCTCTCAACATCTCGGCGACACGTGGCCAAAAGAAGTGTGCAGAAGAACATCCTCCGCCTTCTTGACACCAAAGTGTCCCATCAATCCTCCTCCATCGCCTCCTGTAACAACAAAAGACGAAATGTAACTATCCTAATGCATAGTTTGTTAGCACGAACACAAATCCATCAGTGAAGACGAACTTGTTCCATGTTCTACCATCTCTACAATTCTGCAACACATCTTTAAATTCAGCATCATGCACATATTGTTCCTTAATAGTTTCTAATCCAAATATTTTGAAGTCAAGTTGAGATAACAAAGTGTAACGGCGCGACAAAGCATCAGCAATAATATTATCTTTACCCTTTTTGTGTTTGATAACATAAGGAAAAGACTCAATAAATTCAACCCACTTTGCATGACGCATTATTCAACTTAGCTTGACTACGAATATGCTTCAAAGATTCATGATCAGAATGTATAATAAATTCTTTAGGCCATAGATAATGTTGCCAAGTTTCTAATGTCCGAACCAACGCATATAATTCTTTATCATAAGTAGAATAGTTCAGACTAGCCCCAATCAATTTCTCACTAAAATATGCAACAGGTTTTCCCTCTTGTAATAACACCCATCCCAAACCAATTCCACTAGCATCACATTCAAGCTCAAAAGTCTTAGTAAAATCAGGAAGTTGGAGTAAGGGAGCATGTGTTAGCTTATCTTTCAATATGACGAAGGCCTGTTGTTGTGCATCGCCCCAAACAAAGGGCACATCCTTCTTGGTAAGCTCATTCAGCGGCGGCAATTGATCCAAAGTCTTTGACAAAGCGCCTATAAAAACCAGCGAGGCCAAGAAAACTCCTCACTTGTGTGACCGTCTTGGGCGGCGGCCAATTCTCAATAGCTTCAATCTTGGCTGGATCCACTTTAATACCCTGTGATGTAACAACATAGCCAAGAAACGCAACTCGATTGGTGCAAAAGATGCACTTCTCAAGGTTACCAAACAAACGTGCATCACGTAAAGCATTGAAAACAGCACGTAAATGGTCCAAATGATCCTCTAAAGATTTGCTATAAATCAGAATATCATCAAAGTAGACTACCACAAAACGTCCAATGAAAGCACGTAAAACTTCGTTCATTAATCTCATGAAAGTGATAGGTGCATTAGTTAAACCAAACGGCATTACTAACCACTCATATAAACCGAACTTAGTTTTAAATGTTGTTTTCCATTCATCTCCTAATTTCATACGAATCTGGTGGTACCCACTACGCAAATCAACTTTCGAAAACATGGTAGAGCCACTCAATTCATCAAGCATGTCATCTAAACGTGGAATAGGATGACGATATCGAATAGTAATATTATTGATAGCTCTACAATCAGTACACATACGCGAAGAACCATCTTTCTTAGGTACCAAAATAATAGGAACATCACAAGGGCTAAGGGACTCATGAATATGATCTTTGTCGAGTAGTTCCTGAATTTGGCGTTGTATCTCCTTTGTCTCCTCTGGATTGGTTCTATATGGCGCGTGGTTGGGCAACGTGGCACCAGGAATTAGATCAATTTGGTGCTCAATTCCTCTAATAGGAGGTAGTACTGGTGGCAGCTCAGCGGGAAAGACGTCCTCATATTCCTGCAAAAGGTTAGCCATAGCGGGTGGCAAAGAAGGAGGCATATCCTCAAATGAAAACAAAACCTCTTTGTAGACAATTGCATAACATTGAGTATTGTTTACATCTAGTTCAGCAATATCAATTTTATTTGCAAGCATACATGGACTCTTCAAACGAATTTCAGTAGCATGTGTAGAATCAGATTTAGTGTTCTTTGGTGGTATAAAATCTGCAGCAACAATCTGATTCTCACTTTTATTTTTCTCCTCAGTTTTAGCTCTACTAGCTCTAGCAAGATCATCTTTTAAAATCTGTTCGGGAGTCATAGGTTTTAGACCAATTTTCTTTCCATCATGCATAAGAGAATAGTGATTAGTTTTGCCATTATGAACAGATTCTCTATCAAATTGCCATGGTCTACCAAGTAACAAAGAACAAGCTTGCATAGGTACAACATCACAATCAACAAAATCAGAATATGTACCAATAGTAAAATGCACGCGTACCGTTCTTGTTACCTTGATCTTGCGAGAACTCTCAAACCATTGGATGTAATATGAATGTGGGCGTTGTCTTGTTGGAAGCGCAAGCTTCTCTACCATGTCAACACTGGCCAGATTGTTACAACTCCCTCCATCAATGATGATCCGTATAGCTCTCTCCTTGACAACACCACGTGTTTGGAACAGGTTGTGGCATTGATCTTGCTCAGATTTGCTCAATTGCACACTCAACACACGTTGTGTAATTAAGCTCTTGTATTGATCAGCAACTTCAGCTCCCATTACCTCTGTCTCTTCATCAGCATCAGAATTGTCTCCATCTTGAGCAGAAATAAGGGCTAGTGTATCTTCATCGAAGTCACTCGCTGAATCGTATTGACCATATTCTCGCACCATCATCACACGTTGTGTTGTGCACTTTCTCTCAATATGACCAAAACCCTAGCACTTGCGGCATTGTGTATCCTTTGTCTTACCCGTGGAAGCCATAGAAGATGCACTACAAGCTGGAGCATTGGATGATGGTGGAGGAGCAGCTGGAAATCTTGTGGTGGTCTTGGATGTGGTAGTAGCTAGTGGCGAATCACGAGGAGGCGCTGATTGTCGGGATGTCCAAGTGGATGTGCGACCTGCAGAATTATTAGTCCTCATCCATGGTGTTTGGCGATCCTGCACTTCATGTTCAGCTTTGCAAGCAAGATGAAACAAACGAGTGATATAATTATATTCCTTATAATCTAAGATGTGCTGAATGTCCTTGTTTAATCCACCAAATAAACGTGCAAGCATTTGTTCATTAGATTCAACAAGACCACACCGAACCATCCCCGTTTGCAATTCCTGATAATACTCTTCTACAGAATTTTTTCCTTGCTCTAAACGTGTCAGATTCTTTAGTATATCACGTTGATAAGTGGGAGGTACAAAACGAACACGCATAGCAGTTTTTAAAGCAGTCCAAGTACTAGGAATAGTAGTAGGATTTAAACGACAATACTCAGACCACCAAAGGGAAGCAAATTTAGTAAATTCACATGTAGCAGCACTAACACGCATATTCTCAGGATATTTTAAGCATGCAAAACGTTGTTCTACTTCCATCTCCCATGTAAGATATGCATCAGGATTATATTTACCCTCAAAAGATGGAATATTTAATTTAAGCTTTGCAACATGATTATCATCACGTACCGGTGGGCGAGTGTTGCGGTAGTAATGTCGGGGACGGCCAGCAGTAACCTGTGGAGGTTGTTCAACCTCCTCGTCAAACAGATCATCGTTGTCGGGGTCGTAGTAGTACCCGTCGTCCGTCCCCAATGTCGCAGCGTGCAGCCGGAAATGAAGTCTCGAGCCATGGCAGTAGTCAGATGGGAGTCGGCCGAACCAGCAGTCCGCCCGTGATCGGAATGCGCCATCGCGCCATGTGGGTGAAAAGTGCGGAGAAAGTGATCGGTTCAAAAGCTCCTTGAACCGAACGTCAAGCTTGGCGTTGAAGGATTTCTCGAGTCCATCGATCTTGTCCACGGCGTTGGTGAGCTTGGTGTCAAACTCCCGAGGCGCCAGATCCACGTCTTCAGCCGGATCGACCAAGAGCGCGGAGAAGTGGGCATGTAGTTCTTCGTCGTCATTGTGGCGGGTTCATGAAGTATCATGGGTAGTCCTTAAAAAGCACAGGTATATAGTACGGAAATATGGTGGAAGTCACGCGTAATCCGTCAAGCAATATACGAAGCTCTTACAAGTTCTTACCAAACAGCAGGAAAAGGCGATGTGCAACCGTGAGGATCAGTGGGTCCAGAGACTGAACCAAGCGATTACCAGGAGTCGAGACACCGCACGTGGAGAATATCTGTGGAGCTCTGGGAAGGCTTAGCAAGGGGGGTTAGCATATATCAAAACAGCAATGCAAAAGTTGAAAGAATGCTCAACGACGGTACTGTGCTGGTCCTAGGCTAGAACGTACTAGAGACGCGAGCCTAGATCACCAACGATGTCACGACGCGACACAACAAGCACTGTATGATGATATGGCACCCTGAAAAGCGAACCGAGATGCAGAAAATCACTATGATGGCGAGTTTCTAGAACTGATCTACGGGGTCTAAAAATAGGTTAGCCCCAAAAAAAATTTGAATTTTTTTATTTTGCTCCGAAAAGCGCGCCGGCGCCAAAAAAATATCGCTATAACGGCCGATGGAGAAAAGTGATTCCCGTGGTCGAAAACGAGTATAGCCAGATTTTTTTTTTTGCTCTCCTTCTGGACTTACGTCCGGACTCTTAGCTCGACACGGACTTTAGCTTAACACGGAAACAACAAAGAAGGAAAGTAAAAAGAAATAACTTGGAGACAATAACTCTACTCGGACTCGTACCACGGCAGGAGACTGATCGGATCTGTGTCGCGGTAGGAAGGTGGTGGCGGAGTAATAGGGTTTATGGTGGCAGGGTATATGGCGGCGGAATATGGTGGCGGTGATCGGCGAGTGTGGCGGTGACTACTATGATCAGAACTCGAAACTCTAAGGGACGAGACACTAAGACCAGCAACTCGACGCGATGTACACAAATTCAACAATGCAAAACTAAAAGATAATGCGAGGCGAGATTGGTTATGGGATGGATCTAAACTCTAAGCTGTGTTTTGGCTTTTTCGTGGGTTATAGGTAAAACAGATCTAATCTCGAAAAACAGTAAAATCTCACCGAAAGCAAATGAAACTGATACCACTTGATAGGGCAAAGGTGTCCGATCTTTCGATGAGATGATGATAATCGATTTGGTGGAGTTCGGGCTTGACGATCCGACTACACGTGCGAACACGAGCGGCAATGCAATCGCTAGGCCAATCTCTTGGAGGTTACCGATCCTGCGGGAACATGATCAGCCTGACCAGCGAGGGTCTTAATTCCTACTTGAAATCGAGAACAAGTAAGAACCAATATTGCAATCAAGATATTGCGGATTAAGAGGAAAGCTTTATTGAAGAAGTGGGATCTTGAATAGGTGCGAAGTATAAGAGGCCTCTGCGACGCTCGAGCCTTGGCGAAGTTGCGACTATGGCTAACTTAATGTCTAAACAAAATCCGAGTCTAGGGGGTCGGCTATGGGGAGTATTTAAGGGCGAAAAGGTGGGGTTTCGGCCAGCCATGGAAGTGGTGGCCGAATCCAACCCTAAAAGTCCTTTTCCCCTCAAATACGGACTCTAAAAAGTGGCTAATTAAAATCCTGCGAAAATTACATGGGCCTGGCCCAAAATAAAGGTGTCGCAGCACCATATTAAGCTATGGACGAATTCGTAAAGTATTGATCTTGAATATTTCGTCCAAGCCTTCTTTCTTCATTATGGTGGCCTGAAAGTTCTGAAATCTTCATTCGTGGCCTTCTCTTGGATCATCACATGCTTGCTGCCATCTCCATGCATGGCCATGCTCCAATGCTTGTCCCTCTCATCCATGCTTGGTCCATCATTCCTAAGAGTAAGAAATATATCTGATTTAGGCAGCATCATATTCTCATGTATGTGAGGAATAGTTCCAAGAAACGAAAGTACCTGATAGTTAAGTTGTTTGGCACGAGATCTTGTGATGGGTCCTTGTATGTGTGTTGCTGTAGGTACAACGGTTGTATCAATAGTAGGGATGTCCACATCAATATACGCGGCCCATGAAGATTATCGGGTGGCCCAAGCTCATGACGTCTTCGGATCCTTGGAGAACAAGACTAGAGTAGATAGAATATTCGAAGGGGCAAACCCTAAAACCTGTAACCGACTCGATATGTGCCCGGGACCCGCCTACTTCTATATAAAGGCTAGGAGGGCACGACGAGGAGGGCACTTCATACCACCGCATACACACCTCCATGCCAGATTGCGTCTGCGCACCCATGTATTCTTCGGTTCCGCCGGAATCAAAAGCAGACAAGCAGGAGTAGGGTTTTCCCTCCGGGGGCCTAAACCTGGGTAAACCTCGTGTCCCCCTGTTGCTTGTTTGCTAACCGTTCCGCGATCTCCAGCATCCCCATCTTCTCCAAAACCCAAGCTCCTAACAATGGGCATTGACGAGATTAAACCTCGTCAACTGCAAATCCTTCGTCATCATCAACGGCGAGCTCCACAAGCGGAGCGTGACCGGCGTGTTCCAACGTTGCGTCCAACCGGCAGAAGGACTCAAGATCCTCCAGGACATCCACGCTAGCGACTGCGGCCACCATGCTGGCACCCGCTCCCTAGTCGCCAAGGCTATGCGACACGGCTTTTACTGGCTCACCGCACACGCCGACGCGGTCGACATCGTCCAACGCTGCGTCGGGTGCCAGAAGTACGTCAACCAGACTCACGTGCCGAGCTCGGCACTCAAGACCATCCCCATCACCTGGCCATTCGTCGTGTGGGGGCATGGACATGGTAGACCCGTTCAAAAAGCCCCCCTCTGGCTTCACCCACCTCATAGTCGTAGTCGACAAGTTCACAAAATGGGTGGAGGCCAAGCCAGTCCACAAGGGCGACGGGAAGACTGCCACCAAATTCTTACGCGAGCTCATCTATCGCTACGGGTTCCCGCACAGCATCGTCACGGACAACGGCACAAACTTCGCCAAAGGAGTCATGGCGGAATTCTGCGAGGAGCACAATATACGATTCGACCTCGCCTCAGTTGCCCACCCGGAGTCCAATGGACAGGCGAAACGCGCCAACCAGAGCATCCTCCATGGCCTGAAGCCGCGACTGCAAGTTCCACTCGAGCGAACTCCCGGGTGCTGGATCGAAGATCTCCCCTCTGTCATCTGGGGAATCCGCACCTCCGTCAACATGTCGATAGGATTCACTCCCTTCTTCGTGGTGTACGGTGCCGAGGCCGATTTGCCGCAGGTAGTCAACTACGCGGAGGCCGACAACGAGCTCACTCGCCGGGACGGAGTAGACCAGCTCGACGAAGCACGCGACCTAGCTCGCTCCCGCACCGCCATCTACCAAAGGGCTTCGCCGCTACCACAGCCGGCGAGTACGGACTCGCACCTTCCAGGAAGGTGACCTGGTACTGCATCTGATCCAGGACAAGAAGGGCATACACAAGCTCTCTCCCCCTTGGGAGGGACCATTCGCCATCGGGCGAGTCCTGGGCAACGACGCCTACTACCTCACCGACGTCCGAGGCGATGGAAAACTCGACGTCAAGCGGCCATGGAATGCCTACGGAAGTTCTACTCCTAGAACTCCAGACATGTACCTCCTACCCGCGATGAAATAAAGAAGATCGATTCGCACAAATTGTGTCCACTCTCCGTACCTTATGCCACTCGCACTCGTAATAACAGCACTATGCTACTCGCAGAAGTCAACCTTTGGTGACGCGATCGGCACGTCCAAGTAGTGCGATACGAGGGAACTGGAAAACTTCAGGCCTCGTACCGTCCACGAAAAAATCCAACCCGGAGCCCCATTGAATTCACCTTGCTCGACTGGCTTCCCGAGCCAAGACAACTGCATTCGCTTCCCACAGCGACCTAGTCCTCCACATCCTCGGGGCAGCGACTCGAACGGCAAAGTACCATGCTCGGGAACTGACGCCAGCCCAAAGAGGAGCGGCTAGGGAAAAACACCAAGTACGAGAGAGCGCCCTGGACTCGCCACGCGACTGGTCCTATAGATCGGGTGGAGTGACGCGCCTAACACAACGCGCCTGGTCCTCACCTACTTCGGGTATGCGACTAGAACAGCCAAGTACCACGCTCGGGGACTCGGCGACCCGACCCTGTTCGCGCCCAGGAAAACGGCCAAGTAAAGAGCGACCCTTGGAGTCGCCACGTGACTGGCTTTCCGAGCCATGGCGAGTCGACCTTAACTCACTAATAGTTCAAACAACACATAAAAATGAGGTTAATCCCATAAAAAGGGCGGACGCGCTCGGGGACTCACACAACCAGCAACCAAACTAGAAAACAAATGACAAAAGAACCCTTGCATTTCTTCATAGCAGCAAAATTTGTTCGCTTACAAAGATAATTACACATTCGTCCTAAACTAACGCCGATCGGCAAAGTACTCTATTCCGCAGGCTTCAACAAGGAGGCGCCACCATCCTTGTGACAGCGGATAAAGGGAACCCACAAATTCTATGGGTACGTCATAAGCTCACCCGCCATGGCCGCATGGAACGGCTGCTCCACCTTGAAGTTGCGGTGCGCCGGCTCGGGGTCGTTCGGGGCGACGACCATTTCCTGGTAAGGAATGAGGTCGCCCATCGCCCATACCCGGTCAGTGTACACTGCAGCCTGCTCCATCAGCTTTAGCACCTCGGCGATCTTGACTGAGCCCGTCGACAAAGGGTACCCGCTTGTGACGTCGTCAAGATCGAAGTCGTCGGGAAAATGCGCGAGCCCAAGGCTCAGCGCAGTCGCCGCTCCACGACGAAAGGCCGACCGCGTCATGAACTCCACAACCACCGGAGCCTTCTCCAGATAGCGCCAAACTTCTACGAGGTCGCTAGGGATCACCTCCGTGGGCGAGATCTCCTGAAGATACGCCCAGAGGCAGGTCGCTGACAGCGAGACAAAATCAACCAGAGTGGTGACACATTGCCGCGCGTCGTACGACTGCGCCTCTTCAGCATTATCAGTAATCAGGCCTACAACACACAAGCAAATAGTAAGGGAAGTACTAGCAAAACTATGCGGTTCGCGCGCTCGGGGATTCGCAGAAGGAAAACTCACCAATCAGTGGGCGATAGAGATCCGTGATGAAACTTTGAAGAGCAGAAAGGTCATTCTGCAGCCCGGCGACGAGCGCGTCGGACACCTTCCGCTCCTCGGCAACAGAAACAACGGTCGCCTTGGCCTGTCCATCCGCTGAGCTCGCCTCCGCATTTGCCTCCTTGAGCTCACGCTCTAGTTCAGCGATTCGCTTCTCCGCGGTGCTCAAGGACGACTGGGCAGCCGTCAACTCACTCGCCAGAACGAGGCCCTGGCGAGCCTCCTTCACCGCGGTCGCGCTATCCTCTGCTTCAACAACAAAACAATTACAAATGTAACAAGTTTATGATCAGCGCCAAGCACGATGAATAATCACCCGCATTCGCTCGAAGCTGCTTGTTCGTGTCCTGAACAGCGAGGAGCTCCTTCTCCACATGATTCTTGGCAGCAAACCGCTCTGCCGACTCGCGCTGCAGGCCCTGTGCAACAATGAAAGCGTTAGCAACAAAAATTCCTAAAGTGTCTAGCCGCTGAAATTCAGCGACTAGCCACTCGGGGACTGGACTGCCTAGCCGCTGAAATTCAGCGACTAGCCACTCGGGGACTGGACGACAAAATTCTTAAGTGCCTAGCCGCTGAAATTCAGCGACTAGCCACTCGGGGACTGGACGACAAAAAATCCTAAGTGCTTAGCCTCTGAAATTCAGCGACTAGCCACTCAGGGACTGGACGACAAAAATTCTGATGCAGCCCGTCCTACGGATGCGTCTACATCCCCACCAACTAGGCCCCCAAGTGGACCGATGACCCGTGCTCGAGCCAAACTCCTACAAGTTAAGGTTAACTTGCTCCTTTCCTCGTGTGATTTCAATACACCCTTGGATGGCTTGCTACTTCATTCCCAAACCCTGTGCATTCTCAGCTATGAACCCAATGAAGCATCGCCAAGGGAGGGACCAAAGGCAGCCCGAGGAGATTCACCAGAGCAAACCGGCGCTAGGCCCGCGAACCGGTTCCCTCGCCGAAACTTCCGGCGACAGGCCCGGTCAACCGGCCTCCTCGCCGACAATCCCGACGATGACCGGAATCTCCCGATGACGACCAAAAACGCTTACAGTAAGGCCTTCCGGTTCGCGACCAGAAATATCGGCGGCCACCGGAATTTCCGGCTATCACTCCGGTGCCGCCGGACCTCTCGCCGGAAATCCCCTGAGTCAAGTCAACTTTCGGGCTTGGCCCATGTAACCCCTTATTTCGCCTAGACATTACCGTTTTGTACCTAAACTATCCCTGTTTATGTGGCTGGCCTATAAATAGCCCCCACCCTCTACTGCAAACTCTAGACTTGGATAATTGTAGTTGAAGACACCCCTTTGAGTATCTATCAACTATTTGTCTCATGCTCCTTGACAAGGAGCACCAAATTATCCACAAACCTCTTGGATTTTGCCTAGTGCGTTCAAGTTGTACAAGTCCTTGGGATCTCGGTGTCTCGTGCCCAAGTAGTCAAGGTCTCATCAAGCCTCTCACCCCCGTTGTTGGTCGTGGGAGAGTGTCTTGCCCAACGCCGATCCTAGGGATTGTGTTGGACCGGTTGCCACCGGCGTGAGCTATCGGCTTGTATCGTGTTTTCGTGTGTGTGTGTGTGTGTTCATCGAGTTCTTCGCGTGTGTGTTCGTGGATTTCATCCCCTTCCCCCTTCCACCGTTTTCCCCTCGATTCCCACGGAATTCGTGAAAGATCGGGCCACCCCAAGGGGTCACCTCTAACATATTGGTATCAAGAGCAAGGTTGATCACGAATTTCCCCTCAATTTTTCTTCTATCCACCATAAAATCGAAAATTTCCCAAAAAGAGCCCCAAATTGCCTTCGGATCGATCTCTGGATTTGGTGAGTTTTTCGTGGTTTTGGTCCATAGATCTGATGCTTTGGGTCTTGATCTACATCTCTTGACCATTCCCCAACCCAATTTTGTCGAAATTTTGACGGAATTCTCAGCTTGACTTTTTGGAGTTCATCTCGATCAGGTTTCGTCACCAGATCCGGTGAACCGGTTCTGCAGCCGGAATTTCCGGCGATAGCTCCGGCCAGACCGGACCGACGACCGGAATGTCCGACGGCAGACCCGGCACCGCCGATTCCTGCGCCGAAAATTTTGCTGATCACAGATTTTGACTGTTTCCCCCTTGTTTTGTTCGTGTTTCGCGTGTGTGTCGCCAAAAACTAACAGCAAGCTTCCGCAAATCCCTACATCACGCACTCCTCGACACCGCGACTCCCGAACATCTTCCACATCACCGGTTGCAAGTCGTCAACAATACCAAAGGTATAACTTGCGCCACTTTGACAGCCCATATCTTCCTTTGTGTGTATCTATCCTATGAGAGCAACTCATTTTGTGTTTGTCTAAGCATTGTGCACTTGCCTTTGGAAAGTGAGAGTGTGAGGGAAAATACAAAACTTAACATAGTAGTATAGAAAGGGAGAAAAAGAATAAAAAAAATAGAAAGATACATAGTCTCCCAATACAAATAGAGTATCAAGCTTGTAAGCAAAAAGAGAGAGGAAAAGGCGCGCCAAGGCAAGTGCACAAATCCGTTGCTTATCCTCTTTTGGAAAACGAGTTATGGTCTCTCCTTGAGTTGGCACGACAACCGAGCATAGTCTTCGTTAGGACTTTTTGTGCTCATTTTCATAGTCGTGCTAACCCCTTTAATCTCCACGTGTGCGTTCTCCCGTGTTTTTGTAGATCGTATCCTTTTTGCTTTTGATATTTGGTTCTTTACCACTTAGAACAATAACCTTTTTGCTTGGATCGTTTCGTTTGGTTTTTCACTATCCTAACCTTCCACCAAAAGCTTTTTGAGAGTTGTAGCTTATTTGTGTGTGAGTTTCTTTGCGATTTCACTTTGCAAGCTATTAGCTCTCTTGTGTGGCAATTGGTTTGATACAATCTCCAAGGTGAGGTAAAAGGCTAAACTTCCCGCGTTTTCTTCTCCATATACAACCCTTGTCGGCTTTGCATCATGGACATGAATGGCGAGTCGTCCCAACCAACCCCACCTCAAGAGGAAGACACACAATACATGACAAGATGGGATCATTGGAAGGTCCGAGGAGAATTCAACTACCGTTTTGAAGCCCTTGAGCGGCGCCAAGACGAACAATTTAGCGAAGCCCGAGTGGAATTCAAGAACATCGACCACCGCTTCGAAGAAGTCCGAGGACAAATGCATGCCATGCAACACAACCTCGGCCATCAAAATGAAGCTCTTGGTCGCGCCCTCGCCGCAACGGATGAGAAGCTTCAACGCCTCATTGATGGGCTAGCAAGGCCACGATCGCGCTACTCAAGCTCGTCGCAGCACTCCTCAAGTGAATCAAGCGCTCCTCGCCGTCACGCTTCAAGGCACCAAGATGGACCCGTCCTTCACTCCATGAGCTCTTCTCAAGCGGTACCGTCTCCGCGACACGCCGCGACGTCAAGCTATGATGGTGACCTCTCCGCAAGACCTCCAAGACGTGAAGCGAACCGTCCACAACAAAGATCACTCGTGATTCAACAAGAGCAACCTCACGTGGACCACCAAGCCCATCACCAACGACATGTTCCTTCAACAGCAAGTGAAGCATCCGATATGGACGAACAAGATCGCCGTCGGCGTGAAGCACTCGAAGATCCTCCAAGGCGTCATCATCGACATGAACGTCAACGTCGACACCATGATCATCATGACGAGCCTCCTCCACATCAAGAAGAAAGGGAGTAGCCCATTGCACACGCGGTTCGTCGTCCTCCTCGCCACATGGCGCAAGACAATGCTCATCGACATCAACCATGACAAGAACAAGAGCAAGCTCCCCAAGCTCGTCATGAGGACCAACAACCTCCTCCTCGTCCTCAACCGCGCCAACAACACGAGCAAGCTCCCCAAGCTCGTCGTCAAAATCGAGTTCCACCACCAAACGCGGCACCTCAACAATCGCAAGATCAATGCAACCATCACCAAGCAAGACATGAGAGCTCGGATGATGAAGATGACCGCCAAAATCAAGGCAACCGTTGATACCGAAACCGCAATGAAGAAGAAACTTTTGGCAAGCTCAAATTCAGCATGCCAAAGTTCACCGGTTCCAATGAACCCGAAGAATATCTCTCGTGGGAACTCAAGGTTGACAAGATCTTCCGCATGCACAACTATAGCAATGAGAAGATGATGGCCATGGCATCCCTCGAGTTTGATGAGTATGCCAACCTTTGGTGGGAACAAGTCCAACTCGCTCGTGAAGCAAAAGAAGAGCCTCCAATCTCAACTTGGCAAGATATGAAGGTCATATGAGATCCTGCTTTTTTCCTTCGCACTACACGCGTGACCTTTTCAACAAGCTTCAAACGCTTAGTCAAGGGACAAAGACCGTGGAAGAGTACTTCAAGCAAATGGAGCTCAACATGATCCGTGCCAACATTGAAGAGCGTGATGAGAAAACAATGGCACGTTTCCTCAATGGCTTGAACCATCCAATCAAGCGCATCACCGAGTTCCAAAAGTACAACAACATGGTTGAGCTTGTACACATAGCATCAAAAGCCGAACGTCAAGTGCAAGAGGACATCAAGTACAACAAGCCAAAGACGTATTTCACCTACAAGCAAGCAACAACCACTACTCCAACAACACCAAGTGGAAGCTCATCAAGTACCACCAAGCTTCCCTTCAAGCCAACACTTCCTCAAGGAACACCACCCCCAAGTGGCAAATACACAAAGGGTGATCAACCATTCAATGGTGAGTGCTACAAGTGTGGAGGCAAAGGACACAAGTCGGCCGCATGTGGAAACAAGAAAGTTTTGTTCATCCACGACAATGGCGATGAAGAATACTTGAGCGAAGATGAGTTTGATGCAAGGGTCAAGGAAGCATTGGCTAGGCAACATTTGGAAGATGACCAAGACCTACTTGTGTGTGAGCATGACGCAAGTCCATCGCTTGTGGTCACAAGGGTCTTAACTACTCAAGTCAATGAGAATGAAGACCAAAGATCAAACATCTTCCAAACTCGTGTCGGTATCAATGGGAAATCCATAAAAGTTGTCATCGATGGAGAGAGTTGCCACAATCTTGCAAGCACGAAATTGTGTGAGAAACTCAACCTCACCCTCCATCCGCACAAGCATCCCTACCATATACAATGGCTAAGTGACCAAGGGTCCATCAAGATCAAGCACACCGTCTCGGTAACGTTCTCAATTGGACCATACAAAGACACGGTGGGATGTGATGTGGTCCCCATGACGGTTTTCCATATGTTGCTAGGAAGGCCGTGGCAATATGACAAGCGTGCTTTGCATGATGGTCACACAAACACTTATACCTTCAAATGTCTTGACAAGACTTGTGTTTTGCAACCAATGACTCCTAGCCAAATAATTGCGGACAATGCAAAGGCTTTAGCGAGGGCGCAAAGCACAAAACCACCTTGTGAGAAGAGCGGTGAGCGAGAGAACCACACTATAGTGAGTGAGAGACACAAACCAAACTCGAGTGGAAAAACAAAGAGTGTTCTTCTTGCCACCAAAAGTGAGATGAGAGAAGTGTGGAGCAACCCATCCATCTTGCACTATGTCCTTGTATGCAAGGGACTAGCGCAAGGAACTAATGACTTGACAAATGTTCCTCCTTCTTTGATGGCTATTTTGCAGGAATTCCAAGATGTATTCCCCGAAGAGCTTCCTCATGGACTACCCCCTCTTCGCGGAATCGAGCACCGCATTGACCTCATACCCGGCGCTCCACTCCCAAACCGCACCGTGTATCGCACGAACCCGGAAGAGATGAAGGAGATAGAACGACAAATCAACCAACTCGTCTCCAAAGGTTTGATCCAAGTAAGCACTAGCCCAAGCGCGGTACCCGTGATTCTCGTGCCAAAAACGGATGATACGTTGCGGTTATGAATGGACTGCCGTCCAATCAATGCTATCACCGTGCGTTATCGGCATCCTATACCGTGCCTTGATGACATGCTTGATGAGTTATGTGGAGCCACTATATTTTTGAAAATTGATCTTCGTAGTGGTTACCATCAAATTCGCATGGCCGAAGGTGATGAGTGGAAAACCGCCTTCAAGACCAAGCTTGGTCTCTATGAATGGTTGGTTATGCCTTTTGGCTTATCAACTGCCCCATCTACCTTCATGCGCCTCATGAACTATATTTTGAGATCTCTCATTGGGAAGAGTGTTGTTGTTTACTTTGATGACATCCTTGTCTATAGCAAGTCACTAGAGGAGCATGTTACTCATGTTAAGGAGGTCCTTCAAATCCTTCGTCAAAGCTCTATGCTTCTCCCAAAGTGCACTTTTGCAAAAGACAAACTGGTTTTCCTTGGTTTTGTTGTGTCTTCTAATGGCATTGAAGTTGATGTCTCAAAAGTTAGGACATACGAGATTGGCCCATCCCTACCAATGTTAGTGAACTTCGGAGTTTTCATGGGTTGGCCGGTTTTTACCGTCGCTTTGTGAAAGACTTTTCTACCATTGCTTGCCCTCTCAACGAATTGACCAAGAAAAATGTCACATTAGTTTGGGGAAAAGAACAACAAAAAATGTTTGATGAGCTCAAAAGGAGGCTCACCGAAGCACCACTCCTTGCTTTACCGGATTTCACAAAAACTTCTGAGATCGAGTGTGACGCTAGTGGTATTGGCATTGGAGGCGTCCTTATGCAAAATGAGCGTCCTATTGCATACCATAGTGAGAAACTTGATGGCGCACGCCTTAACTATCCAATTTATGACAAAGAGCTTTTTGCCTTGGTTCATGTCCTTCAAGTGTGGCAACACTACCTTTGGCCCAAAGAATTTATCATCCATTCCGACCATGAGTCGTTGAAATATCTTAAGGGCCAAGCCAATTTGAGTAAACGGCACGCCAAATGGGTTGAGTTCATGGAATCTTTTCCTTACATTGTCAAGTACAAGAAGGGCAAAGAAAATGTAGTAGCGGATGCCTTGTCTCGCAAAAACACAAACCTTCTTACACGACTCGAAGTAAATGTTTTGGGTCTTGATGACATCAAATATTTGTACGCGTCCGACCCATTCTTTGGATCAATTTTTGCGAAGTGTTCAATAGACAAAGGGGTTGATGATTTCTATTTGCATAGGGTTTTCTTTTCAAACAAAACAAGCTTTGCATTACAAAGTCATCTCTCCAAATTTTGCTTCTTCAAGAGTCCCATGGTGGAGGCCTTATGGGTCACTTTGGCCGTGACAATACATATGACATGCTATCCACTCACTACTTTTGGCCAAAGATGAAGCGCGACGTGGAACGCCACGTCCAACGATGCACTACATGTATCCAAGCTAAGTCTAAGTATAACCCTTTTGGTCTTTACATGGCATTACCTATTCCTCATGCACCTTGGTCGGACATGATTCTATATTTATGGTAGTGGATCGTTTTTCCAAAATGGCACACTTCATTCCGTGCCATAAGACCGATGATGCTTCACATGTAGCATATTTGTTTTCAGGGAAATAATTCGGCTACACGGTGTACCACGAACAATTGTCTCCGATCGCGACGTCAAATTCATGAGCTCCTTTTGGAAGACACTCATGGCCAAGCTCGGCATCAAGCTCCTATTCTTGTCCGCCTCGCATCCTCAAACCGATGGACAAACCGAGGTCGTCAACCGAAGCCTTGGCACCCTTCTCCGCGTGTTGATAAAGAAGAACCTTAAAGATTGGGAGGAATGTATTCCCCACGCCAAGGTTACCTACAATCGCGCAAAGCATTCCACCACCATGATGAGCCCGTTCATGATTGTCTATGGATTCGAGCCTCTCACCGCGCTCGACATATTACCTCTTCCTCTACACGACCGCACCAACATGGACATTGACAAGCGTGCCTAAGCAATGAAAAAGCTACATGAAGACACAAGAGCTAAGATCGAGCAACAAGTCCTTCGCCAAGCATCAAGGCTAAACAAGAACAAGAAAGAGATGATCTTCGAAGAAGGCGACCTTGTGTGCATACACTTGAGTAAAGACCGCTTCCCCAAGGATCGCGACTCCAAACTCAAGCCAAGAGGTTATGGACCGTTCAAAGTACTAAAGAGGATCAACAACAACGCCTACATCATCGATATCCCAACATCAAAGTACCTTGTGAGCCCGACGTTCAATGTTAAGGACCTTTCACCCTACCATGGAGAAGATGAAGTTGAGAAGGTTGAAGAGTCGAGGACGACTCTTTCCCAAGGAGGGAGAGCCGATGCAGCCCGTCCTACGGATGCGTCTACATCCCCGCCAACTAGTCCCCCAAGTGGACCGATGACCCGTGCTTGAGCCAAACTCCTACAAGCTAAGGTTAACTCGCTCCTTTCCTCGTGTGATTTCAATAAACCCTTGGATGGCTTGCTACTTCATTCCCAAACCATGTGCATTCTCAGCTATGAACCCAATGAAGCATCGCCAAGGAGGACCAAGGCAGCCAGTTTCCTCGCGGAACTTCCGGCGATAGGCCTCGACGCCTCCTCACGACAATCCCGGCGATGACCGAATCTCCGGTGATTTACCAAAACGCTTAAAGAAGGCCTTCCGGTCATGACCGGAAATATCGGCGGCCACCGAAATTTCTGGCTATCACTCTGGCGCCGCCGGACCTCTCGCCGAAAATCCCGTGAGTCAAGTCACCTTTCGGGCTTGGCCCGTGTAACCCCTTATTTCGCCTAGACTTTACCGTTTCGTACCTAAACTACCCCTATTTATGTGGCTGGCCTATAAATTGATGTGGACATCCCTTCTAGTGATACAACCATTGTACCTACAGCTACACACATACAAGGACCCATCACAAGATCTCGTGCCAAACAACTTAACTATCAGGTACTTTCGTTTCTTGGAACTATTCCTCACATACATGAGAATATGATGTTGCCTAAATCAGATGTATTTCTTACTCTTAGGAATGATGGACCAAGCATGGATGAGAGGGACAAGCATTGGAGCATGGCCATGCATGGAGATGGCAGCAAGCGTGTGATGATCCAAGAGAAGGCCACAGATGAAGATTTCAGAACTTTGAGGCCACCATAATGAAGAAAGAAGGCTTGGACGAAATATTCAAGATCAATACTTCACGAATTCGTCCATAGCTTAATATGGTGCTGCGACACCTTTATTTTGGGCCAGGCCCATGTAATTTTCGCAGGATTTTAATTAGCCACTTTTTAGAGTCCGTATTTGAGGGGAAAAGGATTTCTAGAGTTGGATTCGGCCACCACTTCCATGGCTGGCCGAAACCCCACCTTTTTGCCCTTAAATACTCCCCATAGCCATCACCCTAGACTCGGATTTTGTTTAGACATTAAGTTAGCCATCGTAGCAACTTCGCCAAGGCTCGAGCGTCGTAGAGGCCTATTGTACTTCGCACCTATTTAGGATTCCACCTTTTCAATAAAGCTTTCCTCTTAATCCGCAATATCTTGATTGCAATATTGGTTCTTACTTGTTCTCGATTTCAGGTAGGAATTAAGACCCTCGCTGGTCAGGCTGATCGTGTTCCCGTAGGATCGGTAACCTCTAGGAGATTGGCCTAGCGATTGCATTGGCGCTCGTGCTCGCACGTGTATTCGGATCGTCAAGCCCGAACTCCACCAAATCGATTATCATCATCTCATTGAAAGATCGGACACCTTTGCCCTATCAGGTGGTATCAGATTTCAGGTTGCTCGGTGAGATTTTACTGTTTTCGTAGATTAGATCTGTTTTTACCTATAACCCACGAAAAAGCCAAAACATGCTTAGAGTTTAGATCCATCCCATAACCAATCTACGCCTCGCATTATCTTTTCAGTTTTTGCATTGTTGAATTTGTGTCTACATCGTCGCGTCGAGTTGCTGGTCTTAGTGTCTCGTCCCTTAGAGTTTCGAGTTCTGATCATAGTAGTCACCGCCACACTCGCCGATCACCGCCACCATATTCGGCCACCATATTCCGCCGCCATATACCCAGCCACCATAAACCCTAATACTCCGCCACCGCCTTCCTACCACGACACAGATCCGATCAGTTTCCTGCCGTGGTACGAGTCCGAGTAGAGTTCTTGTTTCCTAGTTATTTCTTTTTACTTTCCTTCTTTGTTGTTTCCGTGTTAAGCTAAAGTCCGTGTCGAGCTAAGAGTCCGGTCGTAAGTCCAGAAGGAGAGCAAAAAAAGTCTGGAACCGCCTCCAAAAACATTTTCTGGCTATACTGTTTTTCGACCCCGGGGATCACTTTTCTCCATCGGCCGTTATAGCGATATTTTTTTGGCGCCTGCACGCTTTCCGGAGCAAAATAAAAAAATTTCAAAAAAAAATTTGGGGGTTAACCTATTTTTAGACCCCGTAGATCAATTCTAGACACTCGCCATCATAGTGAATTTCCATCTCTCGGTTCGCTTTTCAGGGTGCCATATCATCATACTTTGCTTGTTGTTTCGCGTCGTGACATCGTTGGTGATCTAGGATCGCGTCTCTAGTACGGTCTAGCCTAGGACCAGCACAGTACCGTCGTTGAGCATTCTTTCAACTTTTGCATTGTTGTTTTGATAATTGCAAATCCCCTTTGCTAAGCCTTCCCAGAGCTCTACAGATACTCTCCACGTGCGGTGTTTCGACTCCTGGTAATCGCTTGGTTCAATCTCTGGACCCACTGATCCTCGCGGCTGCACATCGCCTTTTTCTGCTGTTTGGTAAGAACTTGTAAGAGCTTCGTATATTGCTTGACGGATTACGCGTGCCTTCCACCATATTTCCGTAGTATATACCTGTGCTTTTTAAGGACTAACCATGACAGATTCTTCGCGGAACCCTACCACAATGACGAACGAAGAACTACATGCCCACTTCTCTGCGCTCTTGGTCAGTCGCGCTGAAGACGTGGATACGCGCCTAGGGGAGTTTGACACCAAGCTCACCAACGTCATGGACAAGATCGATGGACTCGAGAAATCCTTCAACGCCAAGCTTGACGTTCGGTTCAAGGAGCTTTTGAACAGATTGCCCGCACCCGCACCCACACATGGCGCACGGCGCATTCCGATCACATGCCTGACCGGTTGCTGCCGCGCAGCCGGCTACCATCACTGTATGGCACGGACTTCATTTCCGCCACTGCTGCTGCGACATTGGGCGACAGCGTACTACTACTCGACGACGTGACGATCATTTGACGAGGAGGTTGAACAACCTCCATAGGTACCTGCTGGCCATCCCCAACATTACTACCGCAACGCTCGACCACCGATACGTGATGATGATCATGTTGCAAAGCTTAAATTAAATATTCCATCCTTTGAGGGTAAATATAATCCTGATGCATATCTTACATGGGAGATGGAAGTAGAACAACGTTTTGCATGCTTAAAATATCCTGAGAATATGTGTGTTAGTGCTGCTACATGTGAATTTACTAAATTTGCTTCCCTTTGGTGGTCTGAGTATTGTCATTTAAATCCTACTAATATTCCTAGTACTTGGATTGCTTTAAAAACTGCTATGCGTGTTCGTTTTGTACCTCCCACTTATCAACGTGATTTACTAAAGAATCTGACACGTTTAGAGCAAGGGAAAAATTCTGTAGAAGAGTATTATCAGGAATTGCAAACGGGGATGGTTCGGTGTGGTCTTGTTGAATCTAATGAACAAATGCTTGCACGTTTCTTTGGTGGATTAAACAAGGACATTCAGCACATCTTAGATTATAAGGAATATAATTCTATCACTCGTTTGTTTCATCTTGCTTGCAAAGTTGAACGTGAAGTGCAGGATTGCCAAACACCATGGAGGAGGACTAATAATTCTGCAGGTCACAGATCCACTTGGACATCCCGACAATCAGCGCCTCCTTCTCGTGATTCGCCACCAGCTACTACCACATCCAAGGCCACCACAAGATTTCCAGCTGCTCCTCCATCGTCATCCAATGCTCCTACTCGTAGTGCATCTTCTATGGCTTCCACGGGTAAGACAAAGGATATACAATGCCGCAAGTGCTGGGGTTTTGGTCATATTGAGAGACAGTGCACAACACAACGGGTGATGATGGTGCGGGAAGATGGTCAATACGATTCAGCGAGTGACTTTGATGAAGATACACTAGCCCTTATTTCTGCTCGAGATGGAGACAATTCTGATGATGATGAAGAGACAGAGGTAATGGGAGCTGAAGATGCTGATCTGATGCAGCCCGTCCTACGACCGCTTCTACATCTACTCCCACGAGCTCCCCAAGTGGACCCATGACTCGCGCCCGAGCCAAACTCCTACAAGCTAAGGTGAACTCGCTCCTCTCCTTGTGTGACTTCGATACACCCTTGGATGGCCTGCTACTTCATACCCATACCTTGTGCATTATCAGTAAGAGAAGGACCCACAGGAGAGGAGAACCAGCGAAGAGACCAAGCGCTCTTTGTCGCCCAGTACTACGGGACCCAGCCGGTACTTCGCGGCACTATCCCTATGCTACCGCCAATGTGAAGACCCCAGCGCTAGCCAATGCTCTCTGTTACTGGCGGTACTACCGGCCAGGACAGAGCCCTACCGCCACCAGCCACCAAGGCTAAGGCCAATGAAGTCGCGGTACTGACAAGCGGTACTCTGGAAGCGGTACTACGGTGGACTGATTACCGGTTGAGCCGACCGGACGACCACACGACCTGATCGTGTTAATCGGCCCGGTCTTGTAACCCTCACTATATTTCGCTATTTGTTCCGAAAATACCCCTGTTTATGTGGTTGGCCTATATATAGCCCCCACCCTCTATTGTAAACCCTAGACTTGGATAATAATAGATTAAGGAAACCCTTTGAGGGTCTTACATCTATTGGTCTCATGCTCCTACCAAGGAGCACCGGATTATCCACCCCCCTCTTGGATCTTGCCTAGTGCGTTCAAGTTGTACAAGGCCTTGGGTTCTCGGTTTCTCGCCCCCAAGTCGTCAAGATCTCACCAAGCACCTCGTCCCCCGTTGTTGGTGTGGAGAGAGAGCTTCGCCCAACACCGATCCTAGAGATTATGTTGGACCGGTTGCCACCGGCGTGAGTTATCGGCGTGTATCGTGTTTTGTGTGCGTGCGTTCGTCGGGTTCTTCGTGTGTGTGTGTTCGTGGATTTCATCCCCTTTCCCCCTTCCCACGCTTTACCTTGATTCCCGCGGAGATTCGTGAAAGATCGGGCCACCCCAAGGGGTTACCCCATAACATCTTGGTATCAAGAGCAAGGTTGATCACGAATTTCCCCCCAATTTTTCTTTATTCCCCTTAAAATCGAAAATCCCACCAAAAAGAGCCCCAATTTGCCTTCGGATCGATCTCTAGATTTGGTGAGTTTTTCGTGGTTTTGGTCCATAGATCTGTTGCTTTTGGAGTTGATCTATAGCCCCTGTTGTTCCTAGCCCAGCCCTTCGGTCAGATTCCCACGAATTTGAGGTTTGTGTCAAGTGGATCTTGTTTTCGTTCTTGTTCTGTGACCAGCGGTACTACCGGTCGAGCGGTACCGGCGTCGGTATTACCGTTCTGCTGGCGGTACTACCGCCAGCCACAGAAGCTTTTTCTTCTTCTCTTGACGCCTCACTTTTGTTTGCTGACTTTTTCCCTTTAGCTTGTTCGTGTTTCGCGTGTTTGTCGCCATCTTAACACAAGCTTCCGCATCAAAGTCACCCGCGCTCATCGACACCGCGACACTCGAACATCATCCCCACCACCGGTTGCAAGTCGTCAACAATACCAAAGGTATAAATTGCGCCACTTTGACAGCCCCATATCTTCCTTTGTGTGTATCTATCCTATGAGAGCAACTCATTTTGTGTTTGTCTAAGCATTGTGCACTTGCCTTTGGAAAGTGAGAGTGTGAGGCCAAATACAAAAGCTAACATAGTAGCATAGAAAGGGAGAAAAAGAAAAAGAATCAAAAAAAAGAGAAAAAGAAAAAAAAAGATACATAGTCTCCCAATACAAAGAGAATACCAATCTTGTACGCCAACAAGAGAGAAGAAAAGAGCGCACCAAGGCAAGTGCACAAATCTATTTCTTATCCTATTTTGGCAAACGAGTTGTGGTCTCTCCTTGAGTTGGCACGACAACCGAGCGTAGTCTTCGTTAGGACCTTTTGTGCTCATTTTCATAGTCGTGCTAACCCCGTTTTTCTCCACGTGTGTGTTTTCCGTGTTTTTGTAGATCGTATCCTTTTGCTTTTGATCTTTGGTTCTTTACCACGTAGAACAATAACCTTTGGCTTGGATCGTTTCGTTTGGTTTTCCACAATCCTAACCTTCCACCAAAAGCTTTTGAGAGTTGTAGCATATTAGTGTGTGAGTTTCTTGCCCATTTCACTTTGCACGCTGTTCGCTCATTTGTGTGGCAATTGGTTTGATATAATCTCCAAGGTGAGGTAAAAGGCTAACTCTCCGCACCCTTTTTCTCCATATACAACCCTTGTCGGCTTTGCATCATGTACAGGAATGGCGAGCCGTCCCAACCACCACAACCTCCGGAGGACGACACACAATTCATGACAAGATGGGACCATTGGAAGGTCCGAGGAGAATTCAACTACCGTTGTGAAGCTCTTGAGCGGCGCCAAGATGAACAATTTAGCGAGGCCCGTGTGGAATTCAAGAACATCGACAACCGCTTCGAAGAAGTCCGTGGCCAAATGCATGCCATGCAACACAACCTCGGTCATCAAAATGAAGCTCTTGGTCGTGCACTCGCCTCAACGGATGAGAAGCTTCAACGCCTCATTGATGGACTAGCAAGGCCACGCTCGCGCGAATCAAGCTCATCTCGGCACTCCTCAAGTGAATCAAGTGCACCTCGTCGTCACGCTTCAAGGCACCGGGATGGACCCGTTCTTCAATCCATGAGCTCTTCTCAAGCGGTACCATCTCCGTGACACGCCGCAACGTCAAGCTATGATGGTGACCTCTCCGCAAGACCTCCACGACGTGAAGCGAACCGGCCACAACCAAGGGCACTTGTGATTCAACAAGAGCAGCCTCGCATGGACCACCAAGCCCATCGCCGTCGACATGTCCTTTCAACAACAAGTGAAGCACCCGAAGAGGACGAACAAGATCACCGTCGACATGATGCATTCGACAATCCTCCAAGGCGTCCTCATCGACATGATCGTCAACGTCAGCAACATGATGGTCATGACGAGCCTCCTCTACACCAAGAAGAAGAAGAGCAACCCATTGCGCATGCGGCTCGACGTCCCCCTCGCCACAGGGCGCAAGACAATGCTCCTCGGCATCAACTGCGTCAGGAACAAGAGCAAGCTCCCCAAGCTCGTCGTGAGGACAATCAACCTCCTCCTCGTCCTCAACCGCGCCAACAAAACGAGCAAGCTCCCCAAGCTCGTCGTCAAAACCAAGTTCCACCACCAAACGCGGCACCTCAACAACCGCCAAAAACGCAACCATCACCAAGCAAGACATGAGAGCTCGGATGATGATGATGACCGCCCAAATCACGGCAACCGCCGCAACCGGAACCGTAATGGAGAAGAAACTTTCGGCAAGCTCAAATTCACCATGCCCAAGTTCACCGGTTCCAATGAACCCGAGGAATATCTCTCGTGGGAACTCAAGGTCGACAAGATCTTCCGCATGCACAACTATAGCAATGAGAAGATGATGGCCATGGCATCCCTCGAGTTTGATGAGTATGCCAACCTTTGGTGGGAACAAGTCCAACTCGCTCGCGAAGCAAAAGAAGAGCCTCCAATCTCAACTTGGCAAGATATGAAGGCTCATATGAGATCCCGCTTTGTTCCTTCACACTACACGCGTGACCTCTTCAACAAGCTTCAAACGCTTAGTCAAGGGACAAAGACCGTGGAAGAGTACTTCAAGCAAATGGAGCTCAACATGATCCGTGCCAACATTGAAGAGCGAGATGAACAAACAATGGCACGCTTCCTCAATGGCTTGAACCATCCCATCAAGCGCATCACCGAGTTCCAAAAGTACAACAACATGGTTGAGCTTGTGCACATCGCATCCAAGGCCGAGCGTCAAGTGCAAGAGGACATCAAGTACAACAAGCCAAAGACGTACTTCACCTACAAGCAAGCACCAACCACTACTCCAACAACACCAAGTGGAAGCTCCTCAAGTACCACCAAGCTTCCCTTCAAGCCAACTCTCCCTCAAGGAAAACAGCCCCCAAGTGGCAAAAACACAAGGGATGATCAACCATTCAATGGTGAATGCTACAAGTGTGGAGGCAAAGGGCACAAGTCGAACGCATGTGGAAACAAGAAAGTTTTGTTCATCCATGACAACGGCGATGAAGAATACTTGAGTGAAGAAGAGTTTGATGCAAGGGTCAAGGAAGCCATGGCAAGGCAACATCTCGAAGAGGACCAAGAACTCCTTGTGTGTGAGCATGACGCAAGCCCATCGCTTGTGGTCACAAGGGTCTTAACTACCCAAGTCAATGAGAGGGAAGACCAACGCTCGAACATCTTCCAAACTCGTGCCGGCATAAATGGGAAGTCCATCAAAGTTGTCATCGATGGAGGGAGTTGCCACAACCTTGCAAGTACGGAATTGTGTGAGAAACTCAATCTCACCCTCCATCCGCATAAACACCCCTACCATATCCAATGGCTAAGTGACCAAGGATCCGTCAAGATCAAACACACCGTCTCGGTGACGTTCTCAATTGGGCACTAGAAGGACACGGTGGAATATGACGTGGTCCCAATGAAGGTTTGCCATATGTTGCTCCGAAGGCCGTGGCAATATGACAAGCGTGCTTTGCATGATGGTCACTCAAATACTTATACCTTCAAATGGCTTGATAAAACTTGTGTGTTGCAACCAATGACTCCTAGCCAAATAATTGCGGACAATGCAAAGGCTTTCGCGAGGGCGCAATACACAAAAACACCTTGTGAGAAGAGTGGTGAGCGAGAGAACCACACCATAGTGAGTGAGAGCTACAAGACAAACTCGAGTGGGAAAACTAAGAGTGTTCTTCTTGCCACCAAAAGTGAGATGAGATAAGTGCGGAACAACCCATACATCTTGCACTATGTCCTTGTATGCAAGGGACTAGCGCAAGGAACTAACGACTTGACAAATGTTCCTCCTCCTTTGATGGCTATTTTGCAGGAATTCCAAGATGTATTCCCTGAAGAGCTTCCTCATGGCCTTCCTCCTCTCCGTGGAATCGAGCACCGCATCGACCTCATACCCGGCGCTCCACTCCCAAACCGCGTCGCGTACCGCACAAACCCGGAAGAGACAAAGGAGATCGAACGTCAAATCAACCAACTCGTCTCCAAAGGTTTGATCCAAGTAAGCACTAGCCCAAGCGCGGTACCCGTGATTCTAGTTCCCAAAACGGATGATACGTTGCGGTTATGCATGGACTGCCATCCAATCAATGCTATCACCGTGCGTTATCGACATCCTATACCGTGTCTTGATGACATGCTTGATGAGTTATGTGGAGCCACTATATTTTCGAAAATTGATCTTCGTAGTGGTTACCATCAAATTCGCATGGCCGAAGGTGATGAGTGGAAAACCGCCTTCAAGACCAAGCTTGGTCTCTATGAATGGTTGGTTATGCCTTTTGGCTTATCTAATGCCCCATCTACCTTCATGCGCCTCATTAACCATATTTTGAGATCTCTCATTGGGAAGAGTGTAGTTGTTTACTTTGATGACATCCTTGTCTATAGCAAGTCACTAGAGGATCATGTTACTCATGTTAAGGAGGTCCTTCAAATCCTTCGTCATGAAAAGCTTTATGCTAATCTCCCAAAGTGCACTTTTGCAAAAGACAAGCTGATTTTCCTTGGTTTTGTTGTGTCTTCTAATGGCATTGAAGTTGATGTCTCAAAAGTCAAGGACATACGAGATTGGCCCATCCCTACAAATGTTAGTGAACTTCGTAGTTTTCATGGGTTGGCTGGCTTTTACCATCGCTTTGTGAAAGACTTTTCTACCATTGCTTTCCCCCTCAACAAATTGACCAAGAAAAATGTCACGTTCGTTTGGGGAAAAGCACAACAAAAGGCTTTTGATGAGCTCAAAAAGAGGCTCACCGAAGCACCACTTCTTGCATTACCGGATTTCACAAAGACCTTTGAGATTGAATGTGACGCTAGTGGTATTGGCATTGGTGGCGTCCTTATGCAAAATGGGCGTCCTATTGCTTAGCATAATGAGAAACTCGATGGCGCACGCCTAAACTATCCCATTTATGACAAAGAACTTTTTGCCTTGGTTCGAGTTCTTCAAGTGTGGCAACACTATCTTTGGCCCAAAGAATTTATCATCCATTCCGACCATGAGTCGTTGAAGTATCTTAAGGGCCAAGCCAATTTGAGTAAAAAGGCATAAAATGGGTTGAGTTCATGGAGTCGTTTCCTTACATTGTCAAATACAAGAAGGGCAAAGAAAATGTGGTAGCGACGCCTTGTCTCTACATAAAAACACAAGCCTTCTTACACGACTCGAAGTAAATGTCTTGGGTCTTGATGACATCAAATCTTTATGCAGCGTCAGGCCCTTCTTTGGACCAATATTTGCACAATGTTCAATAGACAAAGGGATTGATGATTTCTATTTGCATAAGGGTTTTCTTTTCAAACAAAACAAGCTTTGCATTCCAAAATCGTCTCTCCAACTTTTGCTTCTTCAAGAGTCCCATGGTGGAGGCCCTATGGGTCACTTTGGCCGTGACAAGACATATGACATGCTCTCCACTCACTACTTTTGGCCAAAGATGAAGCGCGACGTGGAGAGACACGTCCAACGATGCACTACATGTATCCAAGCTAAGTCTAAGTCCAACCCCTTTGGTCTTTATATGCCATTGCCTATTCCTCATGCACCTTGGTCGGACATTAGCATGGACTTTGTGTTAGGCTTGCCTAGATCTAAACATGGACATGATTCTATATTTGTAGTAGTGGATCGCTTTTCCAAAATGGCACATTTCATTCCGTGCCATAAGACCGATGATGCTTCACATGTAGCAAATTTATTTTTCAGGGAAATAATTCGGCTACACGGTGTGCCAAGAACAATCGTCTCCGACCGCGACGTAAAATTCATGAGCTACTTCTGGAAGACTCTCATGGCCAAGCTCGGCATCAAGCTCCTCTTCTTGTCCGCCTCGCATCCTCAAACCGATGGACAAACCGAGGTCGTCAATCGAAGTCTTGGCACACTCCTCCGGGTGTTGATAAAGAAGAACCTTAAAGACTGGGAGGAATGTATTCCACACGCCGAAGTTACGCCTACAACGCAAGCACTCCACCACCATGAGGAGCCCGTTCATGATCGTCTACGGCTTCGAGCCTCTCACCGCGCTCGATCTCCTTCCACTACCACTTCATGAACGTGCCAATATGGACGTTGTCAAGCGTGCCCACACAATGAAGAAACTCCATGAAGACACACGGGCTACTACCGAGCAACAAGTTCTTCGCCAAGCATCAAGGCTAAACAAGAACAAGAAAGAGATAATCTTCGAAGAGGGCGACCTTGTGTGGATACACTTGAGTAAAGACCGCTTCCCCAAGGAACGCGACTCCAAGCTAAAGCCAAGAGGTGATGGACCATTCAAGGTTCTAAAGAGGATCAACAACAATGCCTATATCATCGATATCCCAACATCGAAGTACCTTGTGAGCTCGACATTCAATGTCAAGGACCTCTCACCCTACCATGGAGATGATGAAGTTGAGAAGGTTGACGAGTCGAGGACGACTCTTTCCCAAGGGGGGGAGCTGATGCAGCCCGTCCTACGACCGCTACTACATCTACTCCCACGAGCTCCCCAAGTGGACCCATGACTCGCGCCCGAGCCAAACTCCTACAAGCTAAGGTGAACTCGCTCCTCTCCTTGTGTGACTTCGATACACCCTTGGATGGCCTGCTACTTCATACCCATACCTTGTGCATTATCAGGTACGAAGAGAAGGACCCACAGAGGAGGAGAACCAGCAGAAGAGACCAAGCGCTCTCTACATGGCGGTACTACCGGACCTGGCGACCGGTACTACCGCTCGGCGGCACTACCGCCCCCTGCTACCGCCACCAACAGAAGACCCCAGCGCTAGCCAAATGCTCTCTGTCACTGGCGGTACTACCGGCCCAGGACCCGGTACTACCGGGCGACGGCACTACCGCCCCCTGCTACCGCCACCTGTGAAGGCTCAGTGAAGTCCCGGGGCAAGCGGTACTACCGGGGCAGCGGTACTAGCGTGGCCGGTACTACTGACCCAGTGAGCTGACTGGACGACAGAACTTGATCGTGAACTTGATCGTGTTAAGTCGCCTTGTAACCCTCACTATATTTCGCTATTTGTTCCGAAAATACCCCTGTTTATGTGGTTGGCCTATATATAGCCCCCACCCTCTATTGTAAACCCTAGACTTGGATAATAATAGATTAAGGAAACCCTTTGAGGATCTTACATCTATTGGTCTCATGCTCCTACCAAGGAGCACCGGATTATCCACCCCCCTCTTGGATCTTGCCTAGTGCGTTCAAGTTGTACAAGGCCTTGGGTTCTCGGTTTCTCGCCCCCAAGTCGTCAAGATCTCACCAAGCACCTCGTCCCCCGTTGTTGGCGTGGAGAGAGAGCTTCGCCCAACACTGATCCTAGAGATTATGTTGGACCGGTTGCCACCAGCGTGAGTAATCGGTGTGTATCGTGTTTTGTGTGCGTGAGTTCGTCGGGTTCTTCGTGTGCGTGTGTTCGTGGATTTCATCCCCCTTTCCCCCTTCCACCGCTTTTCCCTCGATTCCCGCAGAGATTCATGAAAGATCGGGCCACCCCAAGGGGTTACCCCATAACATGATCAATACAAGAGCTTAATTACACAACGTGTGTTGAGTGTGCAATTGAGCAAATCTGAGCAAGATCAACGCCACAACCTGTTGCAAACACGTGGTGTTGTCAAGGAAAGAGCTATACGGATCATCATTGATGGAGGGAGTTGTAATAATCTGGCCAGTGTTGACATGGTAGAGAAGCTTGCGCTTCCAACAAGACAACGCCCACATTCATATTACATCCAATGGTTTGAGAGTTCTCGCAAGATCAAGGTAACAAGAACGGTGCGCGTGCATTTTACTATTGGTACATATTCTGATTTTGTTGATTGTGATGTTGTACCTATGCAAGCTTGTTCTTTGTTACTTGGTAGACCATGTCAATTTGATAGAGAATCTGTTCATAATGGCAAAACTAATCACTATTCTCTTATGCATGATGGAAAGAAAATTGGTCTAAAACCTATGACTCCCGAACAGATTTTAAAAGATGATCTTGCTAGAGCTAGTAGAGCTAAAACTGAGGAGAAAAATAAAAGTGAGAATCAGATTGTTGCTGCAGATTTTATACCACCAAAGAACACTAAATCTGATTCTACACATGCTACTGAAATTCGTTTGAAGAGTCCATGTATGCTTGCAAATAAAACTGATATTGCTGAACTAGATGTAAACAATACTCAATGTTATGCAATTATGCGCAAGAGGTTTTGTTTTCATTTGAGGATATGCCTCCTTCTTTGCCACCCGCTATTGCTAACCTTTTGCGGGAATATGAGGATGTCTTTCCGGAGTGCCACGGGACTACCTCCTATTAGAGTAATTGAGCACCAAATTGATCTAATTCCTGGTGCCACGTTGCCAACCACGTGCCATATAGAACCAATCGGAGGAGACAAAGGAGATACAGCAAATTCAGGAACTACTCGAGAGATCATATTCGTGAGTCCCTTAGCCCCTGTGATGTTCCTATTATTTTGGTACCTAAGAAAGATGGTTCTTCGTGCATGTGTACTGATTGTAGAGCTATCAATAATATTACTATTCGATATCGTCATCCTATTCCATGTTTAGATGACATGCTTGATGAATTGAGTGGCTCTACCATGTTTTCTAAAGTTGATTTGCGTAGTGGTTACCACCAGATTCGTATGAAATTAGGAGATGAATGGAAAACAGCATTTAAAACTAAGTTTGGTTTATATGAGTGGTTAGTAATGCCGTTTGGTTTAACTAATACACATAGCACTTTCATGAGATTAATGAACGAAGTTTTACGTGCTTCCATTGGACGTTTTGTGGTAGTCTACTTTGATGATACTCTGATTTATAGGAAATCTTTAGAGGATCATTTGGACCATTTACGTGCTGTTTTCAATGCTTTACGTGATGCACGTTTGTTTGGTAACCTTGAGAAGTGCACCTTTTGCACCAATCGAGTTGCATTTCTTGTCTATGTTGTTACATCACAAGGTATTGAAGTGGATCCATCCAAGATTGAAGCTATTGAGAATTGGCCGCAGCCCAAGATGGTCACACAAGTGAGGAGTTTTCTTGGTCTCGCTGGTTTTTATAGGCGCTTTGTCAAAGACTTGGATCAATTGCCGCGCCGCTGAATGAGCTTACCAAGAAGGATGTGCCCTTTCTTTGGGGCGATGCACAACAACAGGCCTTTGTCATATTGAAAGATAAGCTAACACATGCTCCCTTACTCCAACTTCCTGATTTTACTAAGACTTTTGAGCTTGAATGTGATGCTAGTGGAATTGGTTTGGGAGGGGTGTTATTACAAGAGGGAAAACCTGTTGCATATTTTAGTGATAAATTGAGTGGGGCTAGTCTGAACTATTCTACTTATGATAAAGAATTATATGCATTGGTTCGGACATTAGAAACTTGGCAACATTATCTATGGCCTAAAGAATTTGTTATACATTCTGATCATGAATCTTTGAAGCATATTCGTAGTCAAGCTAAATTGAATCGTCGTCATGCAAAGTGGGTTGAATTTATTGAGTCTTTTCCTTATGTTATCAAACACAAAAAGGGTAAAGATAATATTATTGCTGATGCTTTGTCGCCGTTATGCTTTGTTATCTCAACTTGACTTCAAAATATTTGGATTGGAAACTATTAAGGAACAATATGTGCATGATGCTGAATTTAAAGATGTGTTGCAGAATTGTAGAGATGGTAGAACTTGGAACAAGTTCGTCTTCAATGATGGATTTGTGTTCCGTGCTAACAAACTATGCATTCCCGATAGTTCTGTTCGTCTTTTGTTGTTACAGGAGGCGCATGGAGGAGGATTGATGGGACACTTTGGTGTCAAGAAGACGGAGGATGTTCTTGCTGCACACTTCTTTTGGCCACGTATGCGTCGAGATATTGAGCGATTTATGGCACGCTGTACTACTTGTCAAAAAGCTAAGTCTCGCCTTAAGCCACATGGTTTATATATGCCTCTTCCTGTTCCTAGTGTTCCTTGGGAGGATATTTCTATGGACTTTGTTTTGGCATTGCCACGAACACAGAAGGGGAGGGATAGTATTTTTGTTGTTGTCGATCGGTTTTCTAAGATGGCACACTTTATTCCATGTCATAAAACGGATGATGCTGCGCATATTGCTGATTTGTTCTTTCGTGAAATCGTTCGTTTGCATGGTGTGCAAAATACTATTGTTTCTGATCGTGATACTAAATTTCTTAGCCACTTTTGGAGATGTTTATGGGCTAAGTTGGGGACTAAATTGCTGTTTAGTACTATATGTCATCCCCAAACTGATGGACAAACTGAAGTAGTAAATAGAACTTTGTCTACTATGTTGCGGGTTGTTTTAAAGAAGAACTTAAAATTGTGGGAAGAGTGTTTACCTCATATAGAATTTGCTTATAATCGTTCCCTGCATTCTACCACAAAGATGTGCCCATTTGAGATTGTGTATGGTTTTGTTCCTCGTGCACCTATTGATTTATTGCCTTTACCTTCTTCGGTGCAACATAATTTGGATGCTACACAACACGCTGAAATGATATTAAACTTGCATAAGACTACTAAAGATAACATTGAACACATGAATGCTAAGTATAAACTTGCTGGGGATAAAGGGAGAAAGCATGTTGTGTTTGATGTTGGAGATCTTGTTTGGTTACATTTGCGTAAGGATCGCTTTCTCGATTTACGCAAGTCTAAGTTAATGCCACGTGCTGCTGGTCCCTTTAAGGTGTTAGAGAAAATAAATGGTAATGCATATAAACTTGAGTTGCCTGCAGACTTTGGTACGGTTAGTCCTACGTTTAACATTGCAGATTTGAAGCCTTACTTTGGTGAGGAAGATGAGATTGCGTCGAGGACAACTTCAATTCAAGAAGGGGAGCATGATGTGGACATCCCTTCTATTGATACAACCGTTGTACCTACAGCCACACACATACAAGGACCCATCACAAGATCTCGTGCCAAACAACTTAACTATCAGGTACTTTCGTTTCTTGGAACTATTCCTCACATACATGAGAATATGATGTTGCCTAAATCAGATGTATTTCTTACTCTTAGGAATGATGGACCAAGCATGGATGAGAGGGACAAGCATTGGAGCATGGCCATGCATGGAGATGGCAGCAAGCGTGTGATGATCCAAGAGAAGGCCACGGATGAAGATTTCAGAACTTTGAGGCCACCATAATGAAGAAAGAAGGCTTGGACGAAATATTCAAGATCAATACTTCACGAATTCGTCCATAGCTTAATATGGTGCTGCGACACCTTTATTTTGGGCCAGGCCCATGTAAATTTCGCAGGATTTTAATTAGCCACTTTTTAGAGTCCGTATTTGAGGGGAAAAGGACTTGTAGGGTTGGATTCGTCCACCACTTCCATGGCTGGCCGAAACCCCACCTTTTCGCCCTTAAATACTCCCCATAGCCATCACCCTAGACTCGGATTTTGTTTAGACATTAAGTTAGCCATCGTAGCAACTTCGCCAAGGCTCAAGCGTCGCAGAGGCCTCTTGTACTTCGCACCTATTCAGGATCCCACCTTTTCAATAAAGCTTTCCTCTTAATCCGCAATATCTTGATTGCAATATTGGTTCTTACTTGTTCTCGATTTCAGGTAGGAATTAAGACCCTCGCTGGTCAGTCTGATCGTGTTCCGACAGGATCGGTAACCTCCCGGAGATTGGCCTAGCGATTGCATTGGCGCTTGTGCTCGCACGTGTAGTCGGATCGTCAAGCCCGAACTCCACCAAATCGATTATCATCGTCTCATCGAAAGATTGGACACCTTTGCCCTATCATAAATAGCCCCCCACCCTCTATTGTAAACTCTAGACTTGGATAATTGTAGTTGAAGACACCCCTTTGAGGATCTATCAACTATTTGTCTCATGCTCCTTGACAAGGAGCACCAAATTATCCACAAACCTCTTGGATTTTGCCTAGTGTTCAAGTTGTACAAGTCCTTGGGTTCTCGGTGTCTCGTGCCCAAGTAGTCAAGGTCTCATCAAGCCTCTCACCCCCATTATTGGCCGTGGGAGAGTGTCTTGCCCAACACCGATCCTGGGGATTGTGTTGGACCGGTTGCCACCGGCGTGAGCTATCAGCTTGTATCGTGTTTTCGTGTGTGTGTGTGTTCATCGAGTTCTTCACGTGTGTGTTCGTGGATTTCATCCCCTTCCCCCTTCCACTATTTTCCCCTCGATTCCCACAGAATTCGTGAAAGATCGGCCACCCCAAGGGGTCACCCCTAACAAATTCCTAAGTGCCTAGCCGCTGAAATTCAGCGACTAGCCACTCGGGGACTGAATGGCGAAAAGCAATAAGAATCCGACCACTGAAATTCAGTGGCCCGATCCTCGGGGACTGGACATACCTGGATGGCGGCACCTAGCATGTCGTGAATTTCCATCGCGTCCATCGACGAGAGCACGAGTGGAGTATGCCCGCGACGCTGTTCGACTTCCGTACCGGCGGCACAAGGCAACTGGCTCGACGGCACCGTCGACGGCACCGGGGCACTCGCCGTGGCAGCCCTCGCTACAAAGCGAGGGAATGTCGCCACCGCGGCTCCTACACCACCTGAAGGCGTGCCGGTTGCCTCAACCGAGGCTATGGGGCATGCCCGCTGCGACTCCGCGTCCTCCATGGCCCTCGGAGTCATGTCCACCGCAATCGGAGTTTCGCTCGGGGCAACTGCTGGTTCGTCCGAGATTGTGACGACCTTGTCGCCTTTTTCTCTCTTGGCGCCTTCAGCGGGAGCCTCAACTTCGTCGCCCTTCCTCTTATTCGAGGTGTCAGCGGGTGCCTCCGTGGCACACGAGGGAACCTTGGCCACCGAAGGGTGACCTATCTTCACTACAGTCCTGCGCAATAACTCCGTCAGTAGACTCACCAGTCGAACATACATCAAGCAGACAAACGAAAGGATTGAGAAACACTCACTTGGCGACTGGGATAAATCATAGGCCAGTACGAATACTGGTCGACTTCTCCAGCTCAGGCCCTAGTTTCCGACTAAGGCCCGCCTCGAACACGCTCTGCTCCCACGACACCGACGGCTTCTTCAAAGACGAGGCCGCGGCAGGAGGTTCAGTAGCGATCGCTACGGGAGCTCCTCTCGGCGGCGAGGCCCCTGCGGCTGGAGCGGCCACCAGCCCGGTAACTGGCACTACTAGGAAAATGGCTATAGTTAATCAGCACATCCGTGGCTCACATGGTTGAAGTGCCCCACGGCTAAAACAGGCGTGGATCACCTATGAGCAGTGCCCTACTAGTAACTAGAACAACCGTGGCGCACATGACCATAGTGCGCCACAGATATGTGTGGGCCAGGGCCCTGTTGGCCGCACGCCAGACATCCGTAGCGCACATAGGGTAGGTGCACTACGGTTGTTAGTGTCAACCGTGGCGCACATGGAGGGGGTGCGCTACGCCTAAGCGCATGCCCCTCTCTGCTGTGAAACGGCCAGACACATCCGTGGTGCACTATGGCATGTGCGCCACGGATGTTACTAATCCCTGTGGCGCACTTGGGCCGAGTGTGCCACGGATGTGGCGATTTTTTTGGCAGCTCCAATTTATGTGCACATGTGTGATCATCCACCACCCCACACTTCACTTTCCCCTTCTTCTTCCTCCTTAGATCTAGTCGGGATCTTCTCCTTCCCACCTCAATTTCTCCACCCATTCACCATTTTTAGCATGTAGAACTTTCCTTGGATGTTACATAAGTAATAGAGGAAGGTCTCCGGTCTCTCATCTCCTTCTCCGGTCTCGCGCGCACCTCTCCTTTCCATCTTTCTCGCGATTGGTCTCTCATCTCGGTAAGTTGTCCATGTAAGGATGTGTTCATGTGTATATGGATGATATGCTCATATGTATGTAGATGATCGATGCTCATGATGTGTGTATGAGAGGATCAATGGTCATATGTGTGTGTATATGGAGAGTATCGATGATGCATGCTCATGCATGTGTGTATGGAGAGGATAATGATATGTTCATGTGTGTATGGATCGGTCTCTCTCTCTTGTGTTTGTATGTGAACAAGTTGCCATTTGTTTTGCCAAAATGTTGATTCATTTCCATTTTGGCAAGACTTTGGCATTTCGCAAAGGTCCTAATTTTAGGATAGGTCATGCCGAAATTTTCTAATAGACTTCTAATTGTACAGTGTACACCGTGCAGGCAAAAATGGTGCTCATAATGAACAAAGACATTGTGGCTAGTTTTTTGAAATGTGCGACGACCGACATGATACAAAATAACAAGACGGATATAAGATGTCCGTGTAGAAGATGCAAACTCAACTGGGTGATTGACCCAGATTCCGGGAATCTGCAGGCGCACCTGCTCCGCCATGGTTTCATGGATGGATACACTCGTTGGATAAGCGATGACGAAGACGATGGAGACGGTGAAGGTGGGCAACATGACGATGATCATCATCACAGCGAGAACGGGCGAGATGATGAAGAGTCTCCTGGAGATGGTGAAGGTGCGGAAGCAGACCGGGATGATGATGATCTAGATGCCGGAGGAGGAGACGACGATGGAACAACGTCAGGCTGGGTGCAGGACCCTTATGTGCAAGAGCTGCTTCTCAAGCAGATGAGTAACGCCAGGGCTGCCGCTAGAGAGAAAGTCAAGCTTGCGCAACTTGAGAAAGACGCGGTTACTCCATTGTATGAAGGATGCAGGCCCGATGATACCCGGTTGAATGTAACGCTCAAGGCTATGGATATGAAGGCAAAACACAAATTGAGCGACGCAAGCTTCGACGATATGATGGCATTCTAGCACGATCGTCTCCCGGAGGGGAACACATGTCCAACTAATATCGAGGACGCCAAGAAAATCGTCTGTCCTCTCGATCTACCGCACGTTAGATATCACTTATGCATCAACGATTGCATCATTTATCGGGGCGAGGACACGGAGAAAACCACATGTCCGGTGTGCGGCGTGAGTCGATACAAGAAAGGGAAGAAAGCACCTCGAAAAGTGGTATGGTACTTTCCTATCACTCCTCGTCTGCAGCGCTATTTCACGGACCCTAAGGAAGCGAAGCTCATGCGATGGCATGTGGAAAGGAAGAAGCCAGGAGATGATGATGATGATGACCCCAAAAAGGATGAGCTGCTGACGCACCCTTCAGATGCTAGCCAGTGGAAAGCATTGGACCTCGAATTCCCAGAATTCGGTGGAGATTCGAGGAACATCAGGCTTGGTGCGAGCACCGATGGACTCAATCCGTTCGGTAGCCAGAGCAGCACGCACAGCACTTGGCCCATGTTTGTATGGATGTACAACCTCCCTCCATGGTTGTGCATGAAGAAGAAGTACATACAAATGAGTATGCTAATTCAAGGGCCGAAACAACCTGGTACCGACATCAGTCTGTATCTCGGGCTGTTGAAAAAGGAGCTAGCCACGTTATGGGAATCTGGAGCCAATACTTACGACGCCGTCGCACAAGATTATTTCACTATGAGAGCCACATTGGTCACTACGGTGCAAGACTATCCAGGTTCGGGTATATCTCGGGTAGGTTATCCAAGGATTTCGCGATGCATTAGGTGCATGGATAACACAAGCTATCTCCAACTAGAGAAAGATCCGGGGTCATCGAAAACCGTGTTCATGGCGCACCGGAGGTGGCTCGGCAAGAATGATCCATGGAAAAGCGTGGAGACCTGTTCGATGGCAAATCCGAGACCCGAGGAATCCCGAGCGTAGGAGCAGCGAAGAAGTGGAAGAGTTGCTAAAAAGCTGGAAAGATTGTCCTAAGCACGGAAAGAAGCGAAAGAGGCAGCAACAAGACAAGCCACGATGAAGGTATGGAAAACAAGGTCTGTTTTACGGGAGTTGCCATCTTGGAAGTTTCTCCGCCGCCTCATAGCCTCGACATCATGCATATCACGAAAAGCGTGTGCGAGTCTGGTCACCACCATAATCAACATGCGGATAGGACGAAAGATGGTTCAAAGCAAGGCGACTGATATGCTTGGGTATCCGGAAGGAGCTTCACGGAGGGCCTTACTACTCGATGATCGGAAGATGACGATGATCATGAGCCGAGAGCGACACAAGGTCGTCGGAAGGGTAAAAGTTCAAGAAGAACGAATATTACTGCCCTCCTTCTTGCTTCACTCTAAGCGAGGATGAGATCAAACAGTTTTCAAATGCCTTCTAGAGTCAAATTTCCTTCTACGCGGGCAAGATAAGCGGATACCTGGGCAATGACGGAGGTTCGATGGCATGAAGTCTCACGACGTCGTGCTAATGACGCAGGTACTTCCGGTCGCACTAAGAGGAATAATGGACGAGCACGTCCGTGAAACGTTATTTGGCATCTGCAAGTTTTTCGACGTCATCTCTAGGAAGTCGATTGGCGTGAATCAGCTCGGGAGGCTACAGGAGGAGATCGTGGTGATACTATGTGAGCTTGAGGTCTACTTCCCACCCGCATTTTTCGACATTATGGTGCATCTGCTGGTCCATGTCGTGGAGGACATCGTACAACTCGGGCCGATGTTCCTCCGCAGCATGATGGCGTTCGAAAGGATGAACGGACACATCAAAGGATACGTTCGCAATAGGTCCCTGCATAGCCAAGGGCTTTCTGGCCGAAGAGTACATCTTTCTGCACGAATTATCTAGACATCGAGAACCCTGTCGGTCTTCCCGTCAATAGGCACCTTGGCAAGCTCGACGGATCTGGTCACCGAGAGGGTCGAAATCGCATGCGCATCGATTTCGATTTTCGACGCGCAGACTTTGATCGAGCAAACCTCGTCACGCTACAGCATTTAGAACTGGTCGATCCTTGGGTACAGAAGCACAAAAGGTTAATCGAGAAGAAGTACAGTGACCGGGGCATACAGAGGACGCAGGGAGAAATAATCAAAGAGCACAACTCAGATTTCACGCGTTGGTTTAGGCAGACGCTCCTTGATAATCCCCCGCGATCGCATTCTTCTGACACGGAAAAGATCATATTCTCCTTGTCGCAGGGACAGATGCAAAACCTGGTGACCTATCAGGCGTATGATATCAACGGCTACACATTCTACACGGAGGAAAAGGACAACAAGTGTGATTATCAGAACTCAGACGTAACGTCGGACTTCTACACCGATGACAACGTGAAGGAAAGATTCTACGGAAGAATCGAGGAGATCTGGGAGCTCGACTACTGTGGAGAAAAGGTGCCGATGTTCCGTGTCAGATGGGCAAAGAGCGTCGAAAGAGAAGACCGGTATTTCACAACCATGGTTATACCCGAAGCAGCCAAATCCAAGGCCGCCGGTGCGAACGTAGCCGCGAAAAATGAACCGTGGGTATTGGCTACCAAAGTGGACCAATGTTTTTTCATTACCGACCCGACAAAGCCTAGCCGTGTTGTCGTGAGGAGAGGAAAAAGAAACATCATCGGAATGGATGGAGTCGCCAACGAGCAAGACTTCGACCAGTATGGCAATCCAAAGATTGAAGATGACGACGACTACGATGCAGCAACATACATCACAAGAAGAAAAAGGACAACCCTACCCAAAAAAGGTAGCCCGTTCGAAATAAGAAACAATAAAGTGTCGGGGCTAAATTATTCAACCGCGACAAAGAAGGGAAAAAAGATTGTAAAACGCTAGCTCAAAAAATATTGTAAAACGTGTGGTTGAAAAAGATTGTAAAGTGCGGGTGGTCGAGTAGGGCCGTGCCCGATTCATATTATTATGGACAAATTATTATGAAATTTAGTTATACTTTGAATCATATTATTTTGTACCACTTTTATGACATATATTATCACTTTTGGGAATTTTCGGAACATTTAAAAGTATTTATAAAATAAAAACAAAACAAATATGGCATATATTACCACTTTGAGCATTTTTGGAACATTTAAAAATATTTTTAAAATAAAAATAAAAAAAGGGGGGCACCAGGATTCGAACCTGGGTGCTCAGAAGTTTAGAATAGAGTAGTGGGCACAACCAAGGATAGTGATTCTGTTAGATAGTGGGACGGCTCTTTTCTTATACAGTTGCTAGAGGAGATATGTGTAGCGCACTGGCATAGTGCGCTACGGATATCTGTGCCTTATCCACGTGCACGCAGGCACACATCCCTCTCCCTCATCGCCATTGTCACGCGCCCACCCGAGACCGAGCCCCCGCCGCCGCTGTCGATCCGCCGCTGCCAATCCGCCGCCACCACCGCATCCCAGGAGGCCCGCGCCGCTGCTAATCTGCCGCCACCACCGCATCCCAGGAGGTCGCAATCGCCACGCTAGGAGGAGGAGGTCACGCTTGTTCCGTGGAGGAGGAGGTCGCTCGTGTCCGAGAGGAGGAGAAGGTCGTCGTTCGCCCGCCAACGTCATCCTCGTCTTAGAGGTTATCCCCTCCCCTCTCTCCCTCTATCCCTATCTCCACGGGTTAGCTAGGGTTTGAGGATCTCGGAGATCATCTCGAAGTTGTCGGTAGATGAACCTGGCTTGTGGGAGGTTGGCGTTCAACGTGTTCACCATGCCCTAAATAGTAATGAATTGCCAAACAGTAATGTCATCAGCAAACATTAGATTATCTGATAAGACTATCTGTTTACTTATAGTAGTCTTAGATGGAAATAAAATTATATCCTTTCTGCCAAAAAATAAATGGTACTTTTGTTTAGGTGCAATGTTAGTGGATTATATTTATTTCCAAGAGCCTTACTCGTCAAGGAAAAACCCAGCATCAGCAAGGCATTTAACTGAAACCTCCCGAGGAAATCTTGCACTAAAATCATCACAATGCAGCAGGGTGGCTAGACCACCAGCAGAACAACCTGTAAGGAGCGCCTGGAATGTGTAGAAAAGTGAGCTTGTTTCATTTTCCCATGGCCTTGTTCTCAATTAAATAACTAATGGTTGTTACTGGAATGATGATATCTATGCATGTAACTTTGTCTCCCTCTCTTTACTTTATTTTTGAAGGGGCGTATGGGGGAGTTTTGGAGCAGTCATCATTATCTCCAAGTGGAATTTTGATCATGCATGAGTTTGTAGCAATTTTTGGGAGTTTAAACTTTATCCCATGCCACAAGGCATTGAGCCCCAGAGCATGTCTCTTCATGTGTACAAAATAAAAACTTATTATGTTGTTGTCACATGATTTAGAATCTGTTAATTTTTTTCTGAAATTTTAGAATCTGCTGAATTTTCTAGAAGCTTTGTCCATTTAGCGCTCTGAATCTGCCGAACTTTTGGTAATCTCTTCATTCATTTAGGACTCATAATCTGCCCATATCTTCACTGTGTAATCTATCACAATTATTTTGCATTCCTTTACAAGAATATATCTGTTCTTACATAAGAATTGTCAGGAATGCGACATTGTATTTGTTGCTTCAGGTGGAGAGACCAGATAGATAGGTCTTCTCCAGGGTCCAGATAAGTAGCGATCTAGTGATCCATGGTAGGTCTGTTTGGTATTTCGCCTTTCCTTGTGCCTGACTGATCGGTGATACACTGATACTGATATTGCTGCTTCCTTCTGTGCTCCGAATATGACAGAAACAACATGTATACACAGTTAAATCCCTAGAATTCATCAAATATAATGACTAAACATCTTGATTGGGCATCACAAAACATGACAGAAACATGTATGCTTGGGTTTTATTTGCTGCTGTCAATTGCTTGGGTTTTATTTGCTGCTGTCAATTATTTATTTGTAGTAAAATGGAACTTTGATGTCATTTTCTTGCTATCAGTTCCTTGCTGTCATTTTCTTGCTTGCTATCATTTGTGCTTCTAAGTTATATGTTGTAGGATTGCAGCAAATGACAGCAAGCATTAAAGTGCACTTGGTTATGAAGCACTTGAAATTGTGCTTGTATGGAGCACTTTATTATGTCGTGTATGCAGGTTCTTGTATGAAATGAGTCCCGATTTTTGCCGGAATGTTGATTAACTTCCGTTTCGGCAGAAATCGGGCACTCCTAGTTTAAGAAAATTAGCAAAGGTCATGCCGGATTTTTCCGTGCATTTAACCAATTATTTGTTTTTTATTAGTGCAAAGATGTGTGACAACGACGAGGCTGGATGTTCTAAGCGCATCAGCGCTGAAGGAGAACTCAGACCTCCAAATAAACAATTGACATTCTAGGAGGCGGCCCAGCGGCTAGAAGACAATGAAGATACCATCCTTCGGAGAGCGAGGATGATGAGATGGAAGACGCGGAGGAAGAAGCCGAAGGAACGGCGGATGATGAAACCACTGATGGCGGCGAGGGAACAGGGAGTGGTAGCAATCCTCCTAAGAAGAAGAAGAAGAAGAAGAAGAAGAAGCCGAAGGACCGGCGCCCGAACACGGTCGGCCGTCGAGAGGAAATTACCAAGTGAGCCCATCAGGGGTTCCTTTGGAGCCCGCCCTTGTCGTCAAAGGGTACGGTGGGCAAGTGGCGGCGATCACCCGGACAACCATCTCGATCAACACCGAGAATCTCCGGCATAAAGATAATGGCCACTTGCGCACACTCCTCTTCGAGAAGCTGCACGCAAGATACAAGTTCCCCGCTAAGTATCGAACACAAATTATCATGGGAGCAAGTAAACAAATCCGCCCTCACAAAGATGAGCACCGCCTACAGCCAAATGGAGAACCGGATAAAGAATAAGATCTATAAAGAAGGCAAAAGTCTCGAGGAGATCCGGAAGATTGACCCAAATCACGAAGATCAGTTCAAGAGTTCAAGGAGAGGTGTGAATCCGAAGAGCCACAGCCAATAGTAATCGGGAAAGGTCTTTGCGGCGATGCATATAGGTCATCACCATCTCGGATCTGGTGGATACAGAACCGCGGAGGCCAAATAGAATAAGGAGGACGAAGAGTATAGATCCAAGGGGATAGAAAACCCCTTTGCGAAATTCGAACCCGGGCAG
This sequence comes from Avena insularis, assembly GCA_023614405.1. NCBI lineage: Eukaryota > Viridiplantae > Streptophyta > Magnoliopsida > Poales > Poaceae > Avena > Avena insularis. Next base: position 224,511 of record JAJUPC010000239.1, read on the forward strand.
GTTCGAAATTTCATCAGGGCCCGTTACCATGTGGACCCAAAAACCAAACAACTCACCGCGGATCCTGCGATGAAGGAATTCGAGGAAATTGTGGTAAGTATAATCTAATTACCGCGGATCAACTCGATTGCAATCTAATCGATGATCTAAACGATTCACTGTTACTTCTTCTGCAGGAGGAGGAAATTGTTGCTAGTCATGGATCGTGGTTCCTCATCCTAGGGGTCGGCGGCCACCGGTGGGATAACCCTTTTAACAGGCGATGAACCGGGCCAAGAAAATAGAGCGATTCTGAAGAAGCCATCGTCGGCTAGCCGTCTGGCCGGCCTCGGGGGTAAGAATTGGGTGGATCATTTTGGTCCACCGCCGAGGACGCATGTGGCGCCGTCGGGAAGGAGCGAGGAGGAAAACCGCGAGGTTCGAGAACTTAAGGAATAAGTGGCGCGGATCCCGCAGATCGTCCAAGACAACCTGGCAATCACCCTCACGTCCTTCCTGCCTACCTTGGTGGAGTCAATAGCAAACTGGAGTGCGGGTGGTCGAGTAGGGCCGTGCCCGATTCCAAGCATGGTCAGCAGCCACTCGAACAACGTGGCACCGACGAATCAGGTGAACTACGTGTTCGTGACTCCGCCCGCTAGCACCGTGGCGCCGCAAGTGTTGGTGACTCCCCTTGCCATCACCGTGGCACCGGAGTACATGTTGGTGCCCCCCTGCCATCGTCGCGGCGGCACCGGAGCTCCAAGCACCCGTCAGTAGGGAGAATACACCGGCGGCCAGCATGGCGCCATCAAGCAGCCCTTCCGTCTCTTGCACGCTCGTCGCCGTATGAGGTGCGTCGACATTAGCCGATCTCGACGCCATCACGGTAAACAAATTGCTTTACCGCCTTTCATGCCATCTATTACTCTTATGGCATCTCTGACGACGTCGTACATGTTTTCCGTAGACGGATGTTCCTTGCACTCTCTTATGCTACGTGAACAACGAGCTGAGGGATGTTGCCAAGGGTACCATCGTTCAACCCTTGCAGCACATGTTCCACTCAAGGCCGATGCCAGATAGCGTGCACAGGGTTAAAATTAGTCGGGTGCTAAGGGGCTGTGACGACCTGGAACCTCCCATTCAACCCCCAGGTGCGGATGAAGAAGAGTCGGTTGTCCTCAAAACTTGCTTCGGCTTATTCTTGCTATGGCCAAAGAGCATGATCCGTTTGGGGACGGCGGGGGCCATCACGCCACAGACAACAGCACCACCTGTCGTGCCAGCGACAAGCGGTGGCAAGGCCCCCTTACCGCCCTCGATGTCACCTCCACGCGGTGGGTCGGATGATCATGTTGATGATATGCACATGGCGCAGGATCCGACCGAGGACGATGAAGACTGGAATGATCACTTCTTCAACACTCAGTTTAGCAACGAAGACCTAGCTGGTGGCCCCACAGAGAAAGCCACTATCACCAAGCGTTTGTTTGGTTCTCAGGAGACGCCTCTAGCTTGCGCCTTTACAGAGCCACCAGCTGATACAACCAACCGGCCCTTTATTCTAAGCCCTGACACACTACATAGGGTGGCCGGTTCTTAGATTGCGGTGCCTTCCCGCTCTCCAAAAGGAAAAAAGGGCAGGAAAAGAAAATCTAGCAGCTTGAGCCAGCCGGTGGTGTCAACAACTGCGAATCCGATCAGGTTTCGGGACGGGCCACCAAGACCCGAGGGTATTATGTGGAGGATTCATGTGGCGGGTGAGCCCATGCTACCTAAGAATTTCGAAGCTTCGCTAGTTCAGAACTGCAGTGTGCATGACGGCGTCTTGACGATAGAGAGACGCCTTCTATCGGAGAAAGATCCCTCGCACCCGGTATTCGTGGTTAAGGTGCCACCAGCTTGGGCTTCGTCGACAATGCCCTGCGGATCTGTTCTTCCTTGCGGTTCGACGACATCTTCAATATGTTCCACCTATACCCGCTGCACTATACCATGGTCCGTCTGTTTTCTCTCAGCCTGGCCATGCAGATCATTAGAGAGAACACACCGGGCATCGCTATAGTGGACCCCTACTACATGCATGACGGCTGCTTGGGTTCCCCCGCCGAACGACGTATCGTGGCCTCGTACCTAAAAAGAATCCTCGTGGCGAACACGACAAAGGAATACATTCTCGTGCCTTACTTTCCCGAGTAAGTCGTTATTCACTCGCCACCGTCGATTGGCTTTATTAGATTATCATCATTCTTTTTCCAACATATTCCATTTGAATTTTTTGCGCAGAGATGAACACTGCACGCTCATCTCCTTATCGCCGAAGCATTCCCACGCCACATATTTCGACTCGGGGAGTCTAGAAAAGAAGAAAAACTATGACGAGATCAAGGAAGTTCTGGATGATGCTCTCACTGGCTTTGCCTCGACGGAAGGCACCACCTTCATGCGTACGAAGGTCAAGTTCGGCAGGCACGTCTTCAACCACGTAACGGAGTTCCCCTGTGAAAGGATAGAGATGTCGCCTAGAGGGGGGTGAATAGGCAATTTCAAAACTATTACGGTTTTGGCTTGATAGAATGCGGAATTAAACTAACATTTATTTTACAAGCACAAATCCTAAATACACTAGGCTCAACTAAGTGCACCAACAACAAATTAAGCTAAGCAAGATAGCACAAGATAAATATACCACAAGTGATAAGCAAGATATAAGTACTTAAAGCTCGATGGCTATCACAAGGAAAGTAAGCTCGGATATAGAGATAACCGAGGCACGCGGAGACGAAGATGTATTCCCGTGTTCACCACCTTTGGGAAGGGGGCTACGTCATGTTGGAGAGGTGTGAGGTTCCACGAAGGATTCCTCACGCGCCACAAAGGCTCACCTTCTTCTCCGAGTCTATCCCACGAAGGAATAGGCCCTTTCCTTATGGCTAGCTTTTCCTCCACTCCGGAGATGGCAAGCTCCACAACCACTTCACAAGCTCCACGAAGGAGAATCCCGGGTCTCTTCACAATCTTCAACGAAGAGAACACCGCGGCACCAACCGCCAAGCCAACTAGGAGGTCACCCTCCAAGAGTAACAAGCTCACGGTCTCTCACTCGAACAAATCGTGATGGAGAGCTCAACACTTATGCAAGAATGCAAAGCAAGACCACCAAGGGTGCTCAAATCCTTCACTCTCAAATCCCACCAAAGTAACAAGAACTAGGGAGGAATTAGAGAGGAAGAACAATGGTGAAAGTCAACCAATGACTCCAAGATCTAGATCCAATGGGTTCCCCTCACTTAGAGGAGGAATTGATTGGTGGGGATTGTAGATCTAGATCTCCTCTTCCAAAGCCCTCAAAAAGATGCAAGAATCATAGGAGGGAAGGGGGAGGAAGCAAGCTCAAGAGGTTCAACAATGGAGGTCAAATTCGTGGTCAAGAACAACCTTAAACGTTGGGGGAAGAACCCCCTTTTATAGTGGAAAGCAAATATGACCGTTGGAAGAAATCTGTGTGAACTCGGTTGAAAGTTCGGTTGGACCGGCTCCAGAACCGGACGGTCCGGTTCCTGCACCGGAAAACCGAACTTAAAACCGGAATTAGGGTCAGTACACAGTCTCGGATAGACTCGGTATAGAAAAACCGAAAATCCCGGTTGAATCTCGGTTGAAACCCGGTTGAATCTCGGTTTTCCGGTGCTGGCACCGGACCACCCGGTCTGGGAGCCGGTTGAACCGGATCCACAACCGGGATGAAACTGACTTCACGGAAAACGCAATAACTTTTGCATCCGGACTCCGATTTCGATGATCTTGTGCTTGTTTTGACGAGGACAACAAGCTTTACAAGAATGTTCAGAGAAGCATCATAGCCCAACAAAGGAGGATAGAACCAAATGAAGAAAGGTAAGAAGCCTCCCTAAATAAGAACCGATAAAACCTTCAAACTCGAAAACGCCATAGAAGATGCATACGAATTCCGTTTTCGATGAACTTGGGCTTGTTGAAGAGCTAGCAACAAGCTCAAGAACCTCACATGTAGAAACACCAAGAAGCAACAAAATAGGAAGATGCAAAGTATGCAAAGGATTGAGCTCCCTATGACGATGTTATCAAGTTACACAACCAAAAGCCCCTCTTGAAAGTGCGGCTATCTATCCTATAACCCGGTCTTCCAACAACCACCCTGAGACCGGTAAAAGGAAAATCTAGCAAGGCCATTCCTTTGCCTTGCGCAAACCGCTTGATCTTGATGACAACGCTTCAAGCTCCACCCAAGCCGGAATGCAACACTTGATCATTGTTGCTTCGTGAAGACTCCTAATTTTCTCCCCATACACCACTATGGGATATCTTAATTAATACATGTCTTCACATGTCCATTATCACCAATATGGATGGCAAGCTTCAAGCAAATGATCTTCTCGAGATGCTTATCTTGAACTTGCCCTTCTCAACCTTGATGACGATCACCACTTGATGTCATCCTCTCATGGGCTATATAATATCTTCATTTTTGAAGTATGCCCATGGAAAGATACCTGTCCATATAGAAAACGCAAAGGCAAATATATAATGGATTAGTTTATGATGCATAATTGACAAGGCTTACCATACCACAATACCATGTGGTACATTCTTTATGCTTCATGTGTTGACCAACTTGAAATCACTCTTCACTCTTTGTATTGGTCAACCAAGTATCTTCTCGTGCTCCATCTTAATATCTTGAGGTACATAAGGAACTCTTCATTTGATTACATGCTCTAAATCTTAGTCAACCATAGCTCAACTAATGAGGCTATCATGACACTGACTTAGAGCCATATCTTGAATTCTTCTATTGAGATCACACTCTCAAGATCTTGATCATATCATATTCTTCTTTTCAACTCGATGATTTTGATGCCAATACTCAAGGTATATTTTTATCTTCATGGCATCCATACTTGAATCCAACACATGGACTACAAGCATGACCTATGGAATATATCTTCATATAAAACTCAGTGAAAACATTAGTCCATAGGGATTGTCATTAATCACCAAAACCACACATAGGGGCAATTACCCTTTCAATCTCCCCCATTTTGGTAATTGATGATAATCACAACAAGAGGGTTTATATAATGAATATTAGAAACAAGTACAAAGCTTATCCGAGAATAAGTTGTATACAAGAGGTTGTATTTGATATGGTTAAGTAACACAAAGATACTAGCCCATATCACAACCGATTCTACTCACATAAACTACAACTAATGCATGAGATGTGAGTAGAACCAACATATATAGAGCAAACTCCCCCACAATATATGCACGTGTGATGATCTTGAATTTCATTGCATACATTGTTAAGCATAACCTTTGGGAGAGTTTCCACTATATATACAACCATGCAAAACATAATAAAGATGAAAGGCAAACACTTAAGAACAAACCAATCTTAAGTAGAAAACCATTTCCCTTAAAACCCTCTAAACTTCTCCCCCATTGGCAACAAGTGCCAAAATGGATAACAAGGTTAGAAGGACAATATAGTATGAGTTCCTACACAAGGTGTGCATTACTCGTAATATGAGTGAAATCACATGCACATATCCAAGGTCGAACACTTGGAGGAAATCAAACTATATTGAGGATCAAGGATTGCTAAAAGGATAACAAGGTGAAGTAACTTCAACGGATGAAGCAAGCAATCAAAAGATCCAAATAATCAAATGGACAAATAGTGCTCTAAATGAAATAAGGAAGCTCCCCAAGGTTCGTGCATAAATTAGTTGTTTCATTTGAATACAATATGCACAAACATGGAATCCTCACTCCCTCTATATTATTTAGAACACAACCAAGATACAAGGATTAGATATAAACCAATACACTTGTCAAGACAAGCTTAACTCCAAAAGAAACCAAATATGAGATATGAGTGTGTGAATATGCAATAAAAGTAAACCAAGCACTCATAAATCAAGACCTTACCAAAACCATTAAAAATCAAGAGGATAAGAGTGATGGTCGGAAAAGAGCGAGTATATCAAGGAGAGAGATTAACACTCTAGTGTATATAAGTTTCTGAAAAAACATGAGAATAATCCACAAAAAACATCCACACATAAGAGGTTAATAAAAAGAATACATGATATCCAAGCGGAAGTCATAAGATATACCAAAAAGGATATTTTGCTTAAGTGCATATATATCCCATGGCTCTATTTTATCTTATGGTATATCAATGAACTTCACCAAAGAAAAACAAAAAAATCTCAAAACCATCACAACTAACACTAAGGGAACTAATGCTAGTTGGGATACTTTGAGAAAGGCAACAAGTATCAAAAGGAATGATTCAATGCAATTTAAACAATATTGCACATGAGAGTACCTTGAGGAGTTGATATGCAATAAATTGCTAGAAGGCATATTTGGAATTGGTGAATCATGAAAATGATTTTATATACTCCCCATTATATGCATCATCTCAAATTACTCACATAAGCAATAAGGATACAAAGTCTTTCAAAGATAATTGCAAGAATCGAACATTCACAAACAAATAAATTCATGCCAAGATGCAACCTACAAAAGATTGGATGGAAGAATAGTATGCATGAATAAGATACTTGTTACCGAGATAGCAATGGTATGATGTAGTAGATAAGAATTTTTAGATCATCCTAGCTTGGCTCCAATTAACATGTGGTGACAACACTTTCCTTATAGAAGACACAAGCATCCATTGCATCTTCAATGTACCTAAAACAACATTCAAGTACATCTTGGTCCCCAAACTTATTGGGTCCAAAGTGGTTAGAATAACCACAACACATAGGATACACTCCATAAAAATATGTGCATATTCAGAGATGAAATTTGAATTTCATGCATATCTTAGCCGTTTAAGGATTTGATGGAGTATACCCTATATATTGGATCAAAGAAAGCAAAACATGATATAATATATACATTTAGTAAACATGCATGCGCGATACTTTCAAGATCCAATGAAGATATACTTTGGACAAATCACCAAAAATATTTAAGAAGGCATACAAGGTGTGACAAAACACATTTGTTGTCCAAACTATATCAAAGAATCAAATCAACACAAGATTTGTTCAACAAAGTTCAACAAATGAACCGAGCAAAAACTATTAAGCATGAAAGATGAAATAAGAACACAAATGGTCAAAGATTTATCTCATTCAAGAAAATAAAATAGAGAATAAAGAATGAGATAACAAACTCCCAGAAGAGCAAGGTTTCAACAAATAAACCAAACCCTTAACACTTTTCACAATGGCACAAGGTTCCGAGAAGAAAATGTTTGTCTTCCACTAAAACACATTTGATCATAATCAAAAACATCATCAAAGAGATGTTCAAAAGCCAAGGAAGACAATGGGAGCCACACCAACATTTTGGAAAGAAAGTAAGGCAATAAGAGGTTAACTCCAAAGTGAAGATGATCCACAAATGCTACCACACACAAGTATATCAATTGTCGAAGACAATGAGTGTATTGGAATAGATTTCCGGTGGTATATTGCACGGATATTAAATATAAATCTTCACAATAAAAAGCATAGGATAGAAATAAAAAGATTAAGCACTATGCAAAGATAGATATTCTTGATAGCTTCAACTAGTCACACAATCATGCAAAGCAATGATTAGAATAACTTGAAGCAAATGGTTTCCCAAATAACATATATAGATATGTATTTTAGAAAGACCGCACCAAGAATTTCTTACTCAAACAAAGACCAAAAAGACAAGCAATAAAAGCTTCTAACAAAAATAGGACCTTGTTTGAGCCAACATGCCACCTAGAAACAAGATAATCAACAATATCAACTCTTGGAGGAGATAATCAACATGCAAATCTTGTTTGAGACCGTGAGCTTGTTACTCTTGGAGGTTACCGATCCTGCGGGAACACGATCAGCCTGACCAGCGAGGGTCTTAATTCCTACCTGAAATCGAGAACAAGTAAGAACCAATATTGCAATCAAGATATTGTGGATTAAGAGGAAAGCTTTATTCAAAAGGTGGGATCCTGAATAGGTGCGAAGTACAAGAGGCCTCTGCGACGCTCGAGCCTTCACGAAGTTGATACGATGGCTAACTTAATGTCTAAACAAAATCCGAGTCTAGGGTGACGGCTATGGGGAGTATTTAAGGAGGAAAAGGTGGGGTTTCGACCAGCCATGGAAGTGGTGGCCGAATCCAACCCTATAAGTCCTTTTCCCCTCAAATACGGACTCTAAAAAGTGGCTATTTAAAATCCTGCGAAAATTACATGGGCCTGGCCCAAAATAAAGGTGTCGCAGCACCACATTAAGCTATGGACGAATTCGTGAAGTATTAATCTTGAATATTTCATCCAAGCCTTCTTTCTTCATTATGGTGGCCTCAAAGTTCTGAAATCTCCATCCGTGGCCTTCTTTTGGATCATCACATGCTTGCTGCCATCTCCATGCATGGCCATGCTCCAATGCTTGTCCCTCTCATCCATGCTTGGTCCATCATTCCTAAGAGTAAGAAATACATCTGATTTAGGCAGCATCATATTCTCATGTATGTGAGGAATAGTTCCAAGAAACGAAAGTACCTGATAGTTAAGTTGTTTGGCACGAGATCTTGTGATGGGTCCTTGTATGTGTGTAGTTGTAGGTACAACGGTTGTATCAATAGAAGGGATGTCCACATCATTGAAGAGCTAGCAACAAGCTCAAGAACCTCACATGTAGAAACACCAAGAAGCAACAAAATAGGAAGATGCAAAGTATGCAAAGGATTGAGCTCCCTATGACGATGTTATCAAGTTACACAACAGAAAGCCCCTCTTGATAGTGCGGCTATCTATCCTATAACCCGGTCTCCCAACAACCACCCTGAGACCGGTAAAAGGAAAATCTAGCAAGGCCATACCTTTGCCTTGCGCAAACCGCTTGATCTTGATGACAACGCTTCAAGCTCCACCCAAGCCGGAATGCAACACTTGATCATTGTTGCTTCGTGAAGACTCCTAATTTGCTCCCCATACACCACTATGGGATAGCTTAATTAATACATGTCTTCACATATCCATTATCACCAATATGGACGGCAAGCTTCAAGCAAATGATCTTCTCGAGATGCTTATCTTGAACTTGCCCTTCTCAACCTTGATGACGATCACCACTTGATGTCATCCTCTCATGGGCTATATAATATCTTCATTTTTGAAGCATGCCCATGGAAAGATACCTGTCCATATAGAAAACACAAAGGCAAATATATAATGGATTAGTTCATGATGCATAATTGACAAGGCTTACCATACCACAATACCATGTGGTACATTCTTTATGCTTCATGTGTTGACCAACTTGAAATCACTCTTCACTCTTTGTATTGGTTAACCAAGTATCTTCTCGTGCTCCATCTTAATATCTTGAGGTACATAAGGAACTCTTCATTTGATTACATGCTCTAAATCTTAGTCAACCATAGCTCAACTAATGAGGCTATCATGACACCGACTTAGAGCCATATCTTGAATTCTTCTACACACTCTCAAGATCTTGATCATATCATATTCTTATTTTCAACTCGATGATTTTGATGCCAATACTCAAGGTATATTTTTATCTTCATGGCATCCATACTTGAATCCAACACATGGACTACAAGCATGACCTATGGAATATATCTTCATATAAAACTCAGTGAAAACATTAGTCCATAGGGATTGTCATTAATCACCAAAACCACACATAGGGGCAATTACCCTTTCACCCTGTGTGAAGCAGCCAAAAAACAGTAAGAAGGAAGCCTACTACGCACTCCATCACATGAGGGCGTTCCTACTTGACCAGCAGAATTCTACGCTGCCAGATCATCTCAAACAGTGGGCCGAAGCAAAGGCCAAGATCACTGATTCAGATATTAGACAAGAGATGTATCGCATCCAGCAGCAGTTTGGGGCAGTCATCTTTCGTGATGTCATGACTTTGGGGGGGATCTTCTACGGAGGAAATATCCCGAATAACCGTGACATAGAAGATCGCCTAGAGATGCAGGGTGACTATAGGAAGTTCATGACGAGACAAGGGGTCCTCCCATTTCCTAAGCCGAGCCAGAAGGCTTGATGTTGGCCTAGTTGTAGTTACAAACTATAGATGACCTTTGTGTGTGTGTGGACAAGTGTACATGCTACTATACTTATCTTATTAGGTTTATGAATCATCGCTTACTTCTTTTGCTTATTATTATTATATATCAATCAATGCTTGGTTTTTTTGCTTACTTTTTGGTCATTTGCTCACTTTGGTCCTTCTTTTTTTCCTTACTCTTTTTTCGAGAATAATGCCGATGATTGAAATGTCGTGGCATAGTATATATTTGAATGTGCTATAGGATTGTGAGCCTTGTGATATGCACAAGTCTAGGTCTTGTGCATCCTACTTGGCTCACGGTTCCATCGTAGCATATTCCTGTGTCCAACGACCTATGTATATATATGAGGCATTCTTTTCGAGTTATTTTTGTCTTTTTCGAGAATAATGCCGATGATTGAAATGTCGTGGCACAATATATATGTGAATGTGCTACGACGGTATAGTTAGCCTTGTGATATGCACAAGTCCAGGAATTGTGCATCCTACTTGGCTAACTGCTTTTCAGAAAGCATATTCCTGTGTCCAACGACCTAGCTAGTTATATATGAGGCATTCTTTTCGAGCTACTTTGGTCTTTTTCGAGAATAATGCCGATGATTGAAATGTCGTGGTACAATATATATATATGTGAATGTGCTAGGACGGGACTGTAAGCCTTGTGTTATGTACAAGTCTAGATGTTGTGCATCCTACTTGGCTTACGGTTCCATCGTAGCATATTCCTGTGTCCAACGACCTATGTATATATATGAGGCATTCTTTTTGATTTACTTTGGTCTTTTTCGAGAATAATACCGATGATTGAAATATCTTGGCACAATATATATGTGAATGTGCTACGACGGGATTGTGAGCCTTGTGATATGCACAAGTCCAGGTCTTGTGCATAGCTACTTGGCTCACAGTTTCATCGTAGCATATTCCTGTGTCCAACGACCTATGTATATATATGAGGCATTCTTTTCGAGTTACTTTGGTCTTTTTCGAGAATAATGCCGATGATTGAAATGTCGTGGCACACTATATGTGAATGTGCTGCGATGGGATTGTTCGCCTTGTGCTATGCACAGGTCCAGGTGTTGTGCATCCTACTTGGCGAACAGTTCCATCGTAGCATATTCCTGTGTCGAACAACCTAGTTATATATGAGGCATGCTTTTTGAGTTTGGTATTTTTGATTTAGGAGTACTTTCTATAAGTGTATCTTCATATACGACTTTAATTATATATGTTTTTTTTCAATCATCGGTTAATTATTATTGTCAACTTATAGATGATGTGGTACGTCGTGTACAAGGGACAGGTTCCTGGAGTTTATGATGATTGGGAAGACTGTCGGAGACAGGTGCACCATTTCAGCGGCAATAGCTACAAAGGGTACAACACTATGGCGGAGGCGGAAGCTAGATACACGCGCTATCTAGTGGGAGTTAGGACAAGGAACCGGATGAAGACCTACACCTTCGTCGCGGCGGTAATCATGCTTATCTTCTTTGGTTGTTTATCCCGCGTTTGTGTCTAGCTAGTTTAGATGTCTAGGCGAGCTTCCGAGCTCTAACTTGTTCGATCGACACATGTATTCGCATGTCACCATGTTATGGGGGAACCCCTTGGGGTGGCCCGATCTTTCACGAATTTCCACGAGAAACGAGGGGAAAGCGGTGATCGGGGGAAGAAGGGGATGAAAACCACGAACACACGCACACAAATCACGATACACGCCGATCTCTCACGCCGGTGGCAACCGGTCCAACATAATCTCTAGGATCGGTGTTGGTGCTCTCTCACGCCAACAACGGGGACGAGGTGCTTGGTGAGACCTTGACGACTTGGGGGCGAGAAACCGAGAACCCAAGGCCTTGTACAACTTGAACGCACTAGGCAAGATCCAAGAGGAGGGTGGATAATAGGGTGCCCCTTGGTAGGAGCATGAAACCAATAGATTGAAAGATCCTCAAAGGGGTGTCCTTAATCTATTATTATCCAAGTCTAGGGTTTACAATGGAGGGTGGGGGCTATTTATAGGCCAACCACATAAACAGGGGTATTTTAGGAACAAATAGCGAAATATAGAGAGGGTTACAGGGTGCTGGCCCGTCTTAACACGATCAGGTCCACACAGGTCCGGTAGTACCGGTCCAGCACGACCGGTAGTACTCGAGCGGTAATACCTCCGGGCCCGGTAGTGCCGCTTGTCGACCTGGGACTTCCGCTGGCATCGTCTGTTGGTGGCGGTAGCGAGGAAGTGCCGGGTCCGTAGTACGGGTCAGGTCCGATAGTACCTCCGAGACAGAGTTTTGGCTTTGGTTGGTGTCAATGCATTGGTGGCGATGTAGAGCCTTTGGTTTCTTCCACTGGTGCTCCTCCGTTCTATGGGTCCTTCTCTTCGTACCTGATGATGCACAAGGTATGCGTATGAAGTAGCAGGCCATCCAAAGGTGTATCGAAGTCACACAAGGAGAGGAGCGAGTTCACCTTAGCTTGAAGGAGTTTGGCTCGGGCGCGAGTCATGGGTCCACTTGGGGAGCTCGTGGGAGTAGATGTAGTAGCGGTCGTAGGACGGGCTGCATCAGCTCCCCCCCTTGGGGAAGAGTCGTCCTCGACTCTTCAACCTTCTCAACTTCATCTTCTCCATGGTAGGGTGAGAGGTCCTTGACATTGAATGTCGAGCTCACAAGATACTTTGATGTTGGGATATCGATGATATAAGCGTTGTTGTTGATCCTCTTTAGCACCTTGAATGGTCCATCACCTCTTGGCTTGAGTTTGGAGTCGCGTTCCTTGGGGAAGCGGTCTTTACTCAAGTGTATCCACACAAGGTCGCCCTCTTCGAAGAATATCTCTTTCTTGTTCTTGTTTAGCCTTGATGCTTGGCGAAGGACTTGTTGCTCGATAGTAGCTCTTGTGTCTTCAGGGAGTTTCTTCATTGTTTGGGCACGCTTGACAACGTCCATATTGGCACGTTCATGAAGTGGAAGTGGAAGGATATCGAACGCGGTGAGAGGCTCGAAACCATAGACGATCATGAACGTGCTCCTCATGGTGGTGGAGTGCTTGGCGCAGTTGTAGGCGAACTCGGCGTGTGGAATACATTCCTCCCAGTCTTTAAGGTTCTTCTTTATCAACACCCGGAGGAGTGTTCCAAGGCTTCGATTGACGACCTCGGTTTGTCCATCGGTTTGAGGATGCGAGGCGGACTAGAAGAGGAGCTTGATGCCGAGCTTGGCCATGAGAGTCTTCCAGAAGTAGCTCATGAATTTAACGTCGCGGTCGGAGACGATTGTTCTTGGTACACCGTGCAGCCTAATTATTTCCCTGAAAAACAAATTGGCTACATGTGAAGCATCATCGGTCTTATGGCACGGAATGAAATGTGCCATTTTTGAAAAGCGATCCACTACGACAAATATAGAATCATGTCCATGTTTAGATCTAGGCAAGCCTAATACAAAGTCCATGCTAATGTCCGACCAAGGTGCATGAGGAATAGGCAATGGCATATAAAGACCAAAGGGGTTGGACTTAGACTTAGCTTGGATACATGTAGTGCATCGTTGGACGTGGCGCTCCACGTCGTGCTTCATCTTTGGCCAAAAGTAGTGAGTGGAGAGCATGCCATATGTCTTGTCACGGCCAAAGTGACCCATAAGGCCTCGACCATGGGACTCTTGAAGAAGCAAAAGTTGGAGAGACGATTTCGGAACACAAAGCTTGTTTTGTTTGAAAAGAAAACCCTTATGCAAATAGAAATCATCAATCCCTTTGTCCATTGAACATTTTGCAAAAATTGGTCCAAAGAAAAGGTCGGACGCGTACAAAGATTTGATGTCATCAAGACCCAAGACATTAACTTCGAGTCGTGTAAGAAGGCTTGTGTTTTTGCGAGACAAGGCGTCCGCTACCACATTTTCTTTGCCCTTCTTGTATTTGACAATGTAAGGAAAAGACTCCATGAACTCAACCCATTTTGCGTGCCTTTTACTCAAATTGGCTTGGCCCTTAAGATACTTCAACGACTCATGGTCGGAATGGATGATAAATTCTTTGGGCCAAAGATAGTGTTGCCACACTTGAAGAACTCGAACCAAGGCAAAAAGTTCTTTGTCATAAATGGGATAGTTAAGGCGTGCGCCATCAAGTTTCTCACTATGGTAAGCAATAGGACGCCCATTTTGCATAAGGACGCCACCAATGCCAATACTACTAGCGTCACATTCAATCTCAAAGGTTTTTGTGAAATCCGGTAATGCAAGAAGTGGTGCTTCGGTGAGCCTCGTTTTGAGCTCATCAAAAGCCTTTTGTTGTGCTTTTCCCCAAACGAATGTGACATTTTTCTTGGTCAATTCGTTGAGGGGGCAAGCAATGGTAGAAAAGTCTTTCACAAAACGACGGTAAAAGCCAGCCAACCCATGAAAACTACGAAGTTCACTAACATTTGTAGGGATGGGCCAATCTCGTATGTCCTTGACTTTTGAGACATCAACTTCAATGCCATTAGAAGACACAACAAAACCAAGGAAAATCAGCTTGTCTTTTGCAAAAGTGCACTTTGGGAGATTAGCATAAAGCTTTTCATGACGAAGGATTTGAAGGACCTCCTTAACATGAGTAACATGCTCCTCTAGTGACTTGCTATAGACAAGGATATCATCAAAATAAATGACTACACTCTTCCCAATGAGAGATCTCAAGATGTGGTTCATGAGGCGCATGAAGGTAGATGGGGCATTTGATAAGCCAAAAGGCATAACCAACCATTCATAGAGACCAAGCTTGGTCTTGAAGGCGGTTTTCCACTCATCACCCTCAGCCATGCGAATTTGATGGTAACCACTACGAAGATCAATTTTCGAAAATATAGTGGCTCCACATAACTCATCAAGCATGTCATCAAGACGCGGTATAGGATGTCGATAACGCACGGTGATAGCATTGATTGGACGGCAGTCCATGCATAACCGCAACGTATCATCCGTTTTTGGAACTAGAATCACGGGGACCGCGCTTGGGCTAGTGCTTACTTGGATCAAACCTTTGGAGACGAGTTGGTTGATTTGACGTTCTATCTCCTTCGTCTCTTCCGGGTTCGTGCGATACGCGGCGCGGTTTGGGAGTGGGGCGCCGGGTATGAGGTCGATGCGGTGCTCGATTCAACGAAGTGGAGGAAGGCCATGAGGAAGCTCTTCGGGAAATACATCTTGGAATTCCTGCAAAAATAGCCATCAAAGGAGAAGGAACATTTGTCAAGTCGTTAGTGCCTTGCGCTAGTACCTTGCATACAAGGACATAGTGCAAGATGGATGGGTTGTTCCGCACTTCCCTCATCTCACTTTTGGTGGCAAGAAGAACACTCTTAGTTTTTCCACTCGAGTTTGGCTTGTAGCTCTCACTCACTATGGTGTGGTTCTCTCGCTCACCACTCTTCTCACAAGGTGTTTTTGTGTATTGCGCCCTCGCTAAAGCCTTTGCATTGTCCGCAATTATTTGGCTAGGAGTCATTGGTTGCAACACACAAGTTTTATCAAGCCATTTGAAGGTATAAGTGTTTGAGTGACCATCATGCAACGGCCTTCCGAGCAACATATGGCAAACCGTCATTGGAACCACATCACATTCCACCGTATCCTTGTAGGGTCCAATTGAGAACGTTACCGAGATGGTGTGCTTGATCTTGACGGAGCCATGGTCACTTAGCCATTGTATATGGTAGGGGTGTTTATGCGGATGGGGGGTGAGGTTGAGTTTCTCACACAATTCCATGCTTGCAAGATTGTGGCAACTCCCTCCATCGATGACAACCTTGATGGACTTCCCATTGATGCCGGCACGAGTTTGGAAGATGTTCGAGCGTTTGTCTTTATTCTCATTGGCTTGTGTATTTAAGACCCTTGTGACCACAAGCGATGGACTTGCGTCATGCTCACACACAAGAAGTTCTTGGTCCTCTTCCAAATGTTGCCTTGCCATGGCTTCCTTGACCCTTGCATCAAACTCTTCTTCACTCAAGTATTCTTCATCGCCGTTGTCATGGATGAACAAAACTTTCTTGTTTCCACATGCGGCCGACTTGTGTCCTTTGCCTCCACACTTGTAGCATTCACCATTGAATGGTTGATCATCCCTTGTGTATTTGCCACTTGGGGGCTGTTTCCTTGAGGAAGTGTTGGCTTGAAGGAAAGCTTGGTGGTACTTGAGGAGCTTCCACTTGGTGTTGTTGTAGTAGTGGTTGGTGCTTGCTTGTAGGTGAAGTACGTCTTTGGCTTGTTGTACTTGATGTCCTCTTGCACTTGACGCTCGGCCTTGGATGCGATGTGCACAAGCTCAACCATGTTGTTGTACTTTTGGAACTCGGTGATGCGCTTGATTGGATGGTTCAAGCCATTGAGGAAGCGTGCCATTGTTTGTTCATCTCGCTCTTCAATGTTGGCACGGATCATGTTGAGCTCCATTTGCTTGAAGTACTCTTCCACGGTCTTTGTTCCTTGACTAAGCGTTTGAAGCTTGTTGAAGAGGTCACGCGTGTAGTGCGAAGGAACAAAGCGGGATCTCATATGGGCCTTCATATCTTGCCAAGTTGAGATTGGAGGCTCTTCTTTTTTCTTGTGACGAGTTGGACTTGTTCCCACCAAAGGTTGGCATACTCATCAAACTCGAGGGATGCCATGGCCATCATCTTCTCATTGATGTAGTTGTGCATGCGGAAGATCTTGTCAACCTTGAGTTCCCACGAGAGATATTCCTCGGGTTCATTGGAACCGGTGAACTTGGGCATGGTGAATTTGAGCTTGCCGAAAGTTTCTTCTCCATTGCGGTTCCGGTTGCGGCGGTTGCCATGATTTTGGCGGTCATCATCATCATCCGAGCTCTCATGTCGTGCTTGGTGATGGTTGCGTTGCTCTTGCGGTTGTTGAGGTGCCGCGTTTGGTGGTGGAACTTGGTTTTGACGACGAGCTTGGGGAGCTTGCTCGTGTTGTTGGCGCGGTTGAGGACGAGGAGGAGGTTGTGCATCCTCATGACGAGCTTGGGGAGCTTGCTCTTGTTCTTATCACGGTTGATGCCGAGGAGCATTGTCTTGCGCCATGTGGCGAGGAGGACGTCGAGCCACATGCGCAATGGGCTGCTCTCGTTCTTCCTGATGTGGAGGAGGCTCGTCATGATGATCATGATGTCGACGTTGACGTTCATGTCGGCGATGACGCATTGGCGGATCTTCGAGTGCTTCACGTCGACGGTGATCTTGTTCGTCCTCTTTGGATGCTTCACTTGTTGTTGAAAGAACATGTCGACGGCGATGGGATTGGTGGTCCATGTGAGGTTGCTCTTGTTGAATCACAAGTGCCCTTGGTTGTGGCCGGTTCGCTTCACGTCGTGGAGGTCTTGCGGAGAGGTCACCATCATAGCTTGACGTTGCGGCGTGTCGCGGAGATGGTACCGCTTGAGAAGAGCTCATGGATTGAAGAACGGGTCCATCTCGGTGCCTTGAAGCGTGACGGCGAGGTGCACTTGATTCACTTGAGGAGTGCCGAGATGAGCTTGAGTGGCGCGAGCGTGGCCTTGCTAGTCCATCAATGAGGCGTTGAAGCTTCTCATCCGTTGAGGCGAGTGCACGACCAAGAGCTTCATTTTGAATTCCACACGGGCCTCGCTAAACTGTTCATCTTGGCGCCGCTCAAGAGCTTCACAACGGTAGTTGAATTCTCCTCGGACCTTCCAATGGTCCCATCTTGTCATGAATTGTGTGTCGTCCTCCGGAGGTGGTGGTTGAGACGGTTCGCCATTCCTGTCCATGATGCAAAGCCGACAAGGGTTGTATATGGAGAATAATGGTGCGAAGAGTTAGCCTTTTACCTCACCTTGGAGATTATATCAAACCAATTGCCACACAAATGAGCGAACAGCGTGCAAAGTGAAATGGCAAAGAAACTCACACACAAATATGCTACAACTCTCAAAAGCTTTTGGTGGAAGGTTAGGATTGTGGAAAACCAAACGAAACGATCCAAGCAAAAGGTTATTGTTCTTTGTGGTAAAGAACCAAAGGTCAAAAGCAAAAGGATACGATCTACAAAAACACGGAAAAACGCACACGTGGAGAATAACGGGGTTAGCACGACTATGAAAATGAGCACAAAAGGTCCTAACGAAGACTACGCTCGGTTGTCGTGCCAACTCAAGGAGAGACCACAACTCGTTTGCCAAAAGAGGATAAGCAATAGATTTGTGCACTTGCCTTGGTGCGCTCTTTCTTCTCTCTTTCTTGGCTTACAAGCTTGGTATTCTCTTTGTATTGGGAGACTATGTATCTTTTTCTTTTTCTCTTTTTTTTTGATTCTTTTCCTTTTTCTCCCTTTCTATGCTACTATGTTAACTTTTGTATTTGGCCTCGCACTCTCACTTTTCGAAGGCAAGTGCACAATGCTTAGACAAACACAAAATGAGTTGCTCTCATAGGATAGATACACACAAAGGAAGATATGGGGTTGTCAAAGTGGCGCAAGTTATACCTTTGGTATTGTTGACGACTTGCAACTGTTGGTGGGGATGATGTTCGAGTGTCGCGGTGTCGATGAGCGCGGGTGACTTTGATGCGGAAGCTTGTGTTAAAATGGCGACAAACACGCGAAACACGAACAAGCTAAAGGTGGAAAGTCAGCAAACGAAAGTGAGGCGTCAAGAGAAGAAGAAAAAGTTTACATGTGGGCGGTAGCTTGAGCAGGACCGGTAGTACCGGACGACGGTAGTACCGCCCGCGCGACCGGTAGTACCGCTGGTCGCAGAAAAAGAACGAGATCCACTTGACACAAACCTCAAATTCGTGTGAATCTGACTGAAAGGCTGGGCTAGGAACAACAGGGGCTATAGATCGACTCCAAAAGCAACAGATCTATGGACCAAAACCACGAAAAACTCACCAAATCCAAAGATTGATCCGAAGGCAAATTGGGGCTCTTTTTGGTGGGATTTTCGATTTTAAGGTGGATAAAAGAAAAATTGGGGGGAAATTTGTGATCAACCTTGCTCTTGATACCAAGATGTTATGGGGGAACCCCTTGGGGTGGCCCGATCTTTCACGAATTTCTACGAGAAACGAGGGGAAAGCGGTGATCAGGGGAAGAAGGGGATGAAAACCACGAACACACGCACACAAATCACGATACACGCTGATCTCTCACACCGGTGGCAACCGGTCCAACATAATCTCTAGGATCGGTGTTGGGCGAAGCTCGCTCTCCACGCCAACAACGGGGGACGAGGTGCTTGGTGATACCTTGACGACTTGGGGGCGAGAAACCGAGAACCCAAGGCCTTGTACAACTTGAACGCACTAGGCAAGATACAAGAGGAGGGTGGATAATAGGGTGCCCCTTGGTAGGAGCATGAGACCAATAGATTGAAAGATCCTCAAAGGGGTGTCCTTAATCTATTATTATCCAAGTCTAGGGTTTACAATGGAGGGTGGGGGCTATTTATAGGCCAACCACATAAACAGGGGTATTTTAGGAACAAATAGCGAAATATAGAGAGGGTTACAGGGTGCTGGCCC
Organism: Avena insularis; assembly: GCA_023614405.1. Lineage (NCBI taxonomy): Eukaryota > Viridiplantae > Streptophyta > Magnoliopsida > Poales > Poaceae > Avena > Avena insularis. The sequence goes on from JAJUPC010000239.1 coordinate 244,194, forward strand.
GTCTTAACACGATCAGGTCCACAGTCCAGAGTACGGTCCAAAGACGACCGGTAGTACCTGTCAGGCGATAGTACCGCTCCCGGGCCCGGTAGTGCCGCTTGTCGACCTGGGACTTCCGCTGGCATCGTCTGTTGGTGGCGGTAGCAGGAGGCGGTAGTGCCGGGGTCCGGTAGTACCGGGTCCAGGTCTGGTAGTACCGCCGGAGACAGAGAGTTTTTGGCTTTGGTTGGCGTCGTCTGTTGGTGGCGGTAGCAGAGGGCGGTATTGCCGCTGGGCGGTAGTACCGGTCGCCAGGTCCGGTAGTACCGCTGGCGACAGAGAGCCTTTGGTTTCTTCCACTGGTGCTCCTCCATTCTGTGGGTCCTTCTCTTCGTACCTGATGATGCACAAGGTATGTGTATGAAGTAGCAGGCCATCCAAAGGTGTATCGAAGTCACACAAGGAGAGGAGCGAGTTCACCTTAGCTTGAAGGAGTTTGGCTCGGGCGCGAGTCATGGGTCCACTTGGGGAGATCGTGGGAGTAGATATAGTAGCGGTCGTAGGACGGGCTGCATCACACCAACTACTTTGTAACTTGATCGAAACAATGTAACTTATACTATGTATTCATGTATGAGACTTATCTATATGTATTTGTTTCAATCTTGTTTTTCAAATTGTGTATTTATATATATAATTGTATATCTTGTATATGTGTGTGTATATCTGCCTGTAATATTATATATAATCTTTATTGTATATAATCTGGCTTTGAAATTAAAAAAACAAAAAAAACACCTGTGGCGCACATGACCTAACTTTTGTGGCGCACTACGTCTAAAGCGCACCTCAGCAGCTTAGTGGCGCACTGGGACGTGCACCACGGAAGATCCAACGCGTAGCGCACCTGCCCACATAGCCGTGGCGCACTAGAAGGTGCGCTACGCCTATCTCGACACAACCGTGGCGCACTAGGTAGTGCGCCACAGCTAGGAGATAGCCGTAGCGCAAGGCTAGTGGTGCACGGCTAGTGCGCCACGGATGGCCATTCCATGTGCGCCACAGACAACCATTTTCCTAGTAGTGTGGGACGAACGGCGGCGGTAGTGATGCCAACGGCACCTTGTCTTCCGCGACGGTCGCACCAGTCACCGCGGTCACATGTGCCGCTGCTTCTTCGGCTGTGCTGGTAGCATCAGAGCTACTCGTGGACCGAGGCAGAGACATCGGCTTAGCCGGCTTCGTCTTCTTCTTTGATGGCGGCTTCTTCTTCTTCTTTGATGGTGTGGCTTCACGCTACGAGGTGTGCTCGGGAAGCTCGTCGTCATCGTCGTCATGGGCCTCGAGGCTCTTGCTGGCCTCGAGCTCGCGTTGATGTTGCCCACGGGTCTTGCGAACCGTGGGTGCAGCGACCTCCACGGCTTCGTCGCCATCGTCCTCATCATCATCGTCACCGCCCCCGTCACTTCTGGCATCGACCTTATCGGGCGAAGACTCGCTCTCGTCTTCGGCGGACGAGTTCGAGTTCTCGTCATTTGTGGGTGGAAGCCAACCTTCCACCACTTGGAATAGCTGCAACAGCCAAGCAAAATTAGCATGACCACGAATGCAAAACTACGACTGCGAGTGCATGGGAAATGATAGGGCAAAGGTGTCTGATCTTTCGATGAGATGATGATAATCGATTTGGTGGAGTTCGGGCTTGACGATCCGACTACACGTGCGAGCACGAGCGCCAATGCAATCGCTAGGCCAATCTCCTGAGGTTACCGATCCTGCGGGAACACGATCAGCCTGACCAGCGAGGGTCTTAATTCCTACCTGAAATCGAGAACAAGTAAGAACCAATATTGCAATCAAGATATTGCGGATTAAGAGGACAGCTTTATTGAAAAGGTGGGATCCTGAATAGGTGCGGAGTACAAGAGGCCTCTGCGACGCTCGAGCCTTGGCGAAGTTGCTACGATGGCTAACTTAATGTCTAAACAAAATCCGAGTCTAGGGTGATGGCTATGGGGAGTATTTAAGGACGAAAGGTGGGGTTTCGGCCAGCCATGGAAGTGGTGGCCGAATCCAACCCTAGAAGTCCTTTTCCCCTCAAATACGGACTCTAAAAAGTGGCTAATTAAAATCCTGCGAAAATTACATGGGCCTGGCCCAAAATAAAGGTGTCGCAGCACCATATTAAGCTATGGACGAATTCGTGAAGTATTGATCTTGAATATTTCGTCCAAGCCTTCTTTCTTCCTTATGGTGGCCTCAAAGTTCTGAAATCTTCATCCGTGGCCTTTTCTTGGATCATCACACGCTTGCTGCCATCTCCATGCATGGCCATGCTCCAATGCTTGTCCCTCTCATCCATGCTTGGTCCATCATTCCTAAGAGTAAGAAATACATCTGATTTAGGCAGCATCATATTCTCATGTATGTGAGGAATAGTTCCAAGAAACGAAAGTACCTGATAGTTAAGTTGTTTGGCACGAGATCTTGTGATGGGTCCTTGTATGTGTGTAGCTGTAGGTACAACGGTTGTATCAATAGAAGGGATGTCCACATCATGCTCCCCTTCTTGAATTGAAGTCGTCCTCGACGCAATTCATCTTCCTCACCAAAGTAAGGCTTCAAATCTGCAATGTTAAACGTAGGACTAACCGTACTAAAGTCTGCAGGCAACTCAAGTTTATATGCATTATCATTTATTTTCTCTAACACCATAAAGGGACCAGCAGCACGCGGCATTAACTTAGACTTGCGTAAATCAGGAAAGGGATCCTTACGCAAATGTAACCAAACAAGATCTCCAACATCAAACACAACATGCTTTCTCCCTTTACCCCCAGCAAGTTTATACTTAGCATTCATGTGTTTAATGTTATCTTTAGTAGTCTTATGCAAGTTTAATATCATTTCAGCGCGTTGTGTAGCATCCAAATTATGTTGCACCGAAGAAGGTAAAGGCAATGAATCAATAGGTGCACGAGGAACAAAACCATATACAATCTCAAATGGGCACATCTTTGTGGTAGAATGCAGCGAACGATTATAAGAAAATTCTATATGAGGTAAACACTCTTCCCACAATTTTAAGTTCTTTTTTAAAACAGCCCGCAACATAGTAGACAAAGTTCTATTTACTATTTCAGTTTGTCCATCAGTTTGGGGATGACATGTAGTACTAAACAGCAATTTAGTCCCCAACTTAGCCCATAAACATCTCCAAAAGTGGCTAAGAAATTTAGTATCACGATCAGAAACAATAGTATTTGGCACACCATGCAAACGAACAATTTCACGAAAGAACAAATCAGCAATATCTTGCAGCGACATCCGTTTATGACAAGGAATAAAGTGTGCCATCTTAGAAAACCGATCCACAACAACAAAATACTATCCGCCCTTACGTGTTCGTGGCAATCCCAAAACAAAGTCCATAGAAATATCCTCCCAAGGAACACTAGGAACAAGAAGAGGCATATATAAACCATGTGGATTAAGGCGAGACTTAGCTTTTTGACAAGTAGTGCAGCGTGCCACAAATCTCTCAACATCTCGACGCATACGTGGCCAAAAGAAGTGTGCAGCAAGAACATCCTCCGTCTTATTGACACCAAAGTGTCCCATCAATCCTCCTCCATGCGCCTCCTGTAACAACAAAAGACGAACAGAACTATCTGGAATGCATAGTTTGTTAGCACAGAACACAAATCCATCATTGAACACGAACTTGTTCCAAGTTCTACCATCTCTACAATTCTGCAACACATCTTTAAATTCAGCATCATGCACATATTGTTCCTTAATAGTTTCCAATCCAAATATTTTGAAGTCAAGTTGAGATAACAAAGCATAACGGCGCGACAAAGCATCAGCAATAATATTATCTTTACCCTTTTTGTGTTTGATAACATAAGGAAAAGACTCAATAAATTCAACCCATTTTGCATGACGACGATTCAACTTAGCTTGACTACGAATATGCTTCAAAGATTCATGATCAGAATGAATAACAAATTCCTTAGGCCATAGATAATGTTGCCAAGTTTCTAATGTCCGAACCAACGCATATATTCTTTATCATAAGTAGAATAGTTCAGACTAGCCCCACTCAATTTCTCACTAAAATATGCAACAGGTTTTCCCTCTTGTAATAACACCCCTCCCAAGCCAATTCCACTAGCATCACATTCAAGCTCAAAAGTCTTAGTAAAATCAGGAAGTTGGAGTAAGGGAGCATGTGTTAGCTTATCTTTCAATATGACGAAGGCCTGTTGTTGTGCATTGCCCCAAACAAAGGGCACATCCTTCCTGGTAAGCTCATTCAGCGGCGCGGCAATTGATCCAAAGTCTTTGACAAAGCGCCTATAAAAACCAGCGAGGCCAAGAAAACTCCTCACTTGTGTGACCGTCTTGGGATGTGGCCAATTCTCAATAGCTTCAATCTTGGCGGGATCCACTTCAATACCCTGTGATGTAACAACATAGCCAAGAAACGCAACTCGATTGGTGCAAAAGGTGCACTTCTCAAGGTTACCAAACAAACGTGCATCACGTAAAGCGTTGAAAACAGCACGTAAATGGTCCAAATGATCCTCTAAAGATTTGCTATAAATCAGAATATCATCAAAGTAGACTACCACAAAACGTCCAATGAAAGCACGTAAAACTCCGTTCATTAATCTCATGAAAGTGCTAGGTGCATTAGTTAAACCAAACGGCATTACTAACCACTCATATAAACTGAACTTAGTTTTAAATGTTGTTTTCCATTCATCTCCTAATTTCATACGAATCTGGTGGTAACCACTACGCAAATCAACTTTAGAAAACATGGTAGAGCCACTCAATTCATCAAGCATGTCATCTAAACGTGGAATAGGATGACGATATCGAATAGTAATATTATTGATAGCTCTACAATCAGTACACATGCGCGAAGAACCATCTTTCTTAGGTACCAAAATAATAGGAACAGCACAGGGGCTAAGGGACTCACGAATATGATCTCTGTCGAGTAGTTCCGTGAATTTGGCGTTGTATCTCCTTTGTCTCCTCTGGATTGGTTCTATATGGCGCGCGGTTGGGCAACGTGGCACCAGGAATTAGATCAATTTGGTGCTCAATTCCTCTAATAGGAGGTAGTCCTGGTGGCAGCTCGGTAGGAAAGACGTCCTCATATTCCGCAAAAGGTTAGCAATAGCGGTGGCGAAGGAGGCATATCCTCAAATGAAAACAAAACCTCTTTGCAGACAATTGCATAACATTGAGTATTGTTTACATCTAGTTCAGCAATATCAATTTGATTTGCAAGCATACATGGACTCTTCAAACGAGTTTCAGTAGCATGTGTAGAATCAGATTTAGTGTTCTTTGGTGGTATAAAATCTGCAGCAACAATCTAATTCTCACTTTTATTTTTCTCCTCAGTTTTAGCTCTACTAGCTCTAGCAAGATCATCTTTTAAAATCTGTTAAAGTCATAGGTTTTAGACCAATTTTCTTTCCATCATGCATAAGAGAATAGTGATTAGTTTTTCCATTATGAACAGATTCTCTATCAAATTGCCATGGTCTACCAAGTAACAAAGAACAAGCTTGCATAGGTACAACATCACAATCAACAAAATCAGAATATGTACCAATAGTGAAATGCACGCGTACTGTTCTTGTTACCTTGATCTTGCGAGAACTCTCAAACCATTGGATGTAATATGAATGTGGGCGTTGTCTTGTTGGAAGCGCAAGCTTCTCTACCATGTCAACACTGGCCAGATTATTACAACTCCCTCCATCAATGATGATCCATATAGCTCTTTCCTTGACAACAACACGTGTTTGGAACAGGTTGTGGCGTTGATCTTGTTCAGATTTGCTCAATTGCACACTCAACACACGTTGTGTAATTAAGCTCTTGTATTGATCAGCGGCTTCAGCTCCCATTACCTCTGTCTCTTCATCGATCGTAATTGTCTCCATCTCGAGCAGAAATAAGGGCTAATGTATCTTCATCAAAGTCACTTGCTGAATCGTATTGACCATCATCCGCACCATCATCATCACACGTTGTGTTGTGCACTGTCTCTCAATATGACCAAAACCCCAGCACTTGCGGCATTGTATATCCTTTGTCTTACCCGTGGAAGCCATAGAAGATGCACTACGAGCAGGAGCATTGGATGACGGTGGAGGAGCAACTGGAAATCTTGTGGTGGCCTTGGATGTGGTAGTAGCTGGTGGCGAATCACGAGAAGGAGGCGCTAATTGTCGGGATGTCCAAGTGGATGTGCAACCTGCAGAATTATTAGTCCTCCTCCATGGTGTTTGGCGATCCTGCACTTCACGTTCAGCTTTGCAAGCAAGATGAAACAAACGAGTGATAGAATTATATTCCTTATAATTTAAGATGTGCTGAATGTCCTTGTTTAATCCACCAAAGAAACATGCAAGCATTTGTTCACTAGATTCAACAATACCACACCGAACCATCCCCGTTTGCAATTCCTGATAATACTCTTCTACATAATTTTTCCCTTGCTCTAAACGTGTCAGATTCTTTAGTAAATCACGTTGATAAGTGGGAGGTACAAAACGAACACGCATAGCAGTTTTTAAAGCAGTCCAAGTACTAGGAATAGTAGTAGGATTTAAACGACAATACTCAGACCACCAAAGGGAAGCAAATTTAGTAAATTCACATGTAGCAGCACTAACACGCATATTCTCAGGATATTTTAAGCATGCAAAACATTGCTCTACTTCCATCTCCCATGTAAGATATGCATCAGGATTATATTTACCCTCAAAAGATGGAATATTTAATTTAAGCTTTGCAACATGATCATCATCATGTACCGGTGGTCGAGCGTTGCGGTAGTAATGTCGGGGATGGCCAGCAGGTACCTGTGGAGGTTGTTCAATCTCCTCGTCAAACAGATCGTCGTCATCGGGGTCGTAGTAGTACTCGTCGTCTGTCCCCAATGTCGCAGAAAGCAATGCCATGGAAGTCTGAGGTCGGCCAATCGGTAGCCGGTAGTCTGCGGCAAGTGAACCAGCATCCGACCGTGATCCGAATGCACCGTCGCCATGTGTGGGTGTGGAGTGCGATCTGTCTTGCGGTCTTGAGCAATGGCTTCAAAAGCTCCTTGAACCGAACGTCAAGCTTGGCGTTGAAGGATTTCTCGAGTCCATCGATCTTGTCCACGGCGTTGGTGAGCTTGGTGTCAAACTCCCCTAGGCGCGTATCCACTTAGTTCATCGTTGAGTAAGTGAGAGTTGTTATGAATCTCTAGATCCCTCTGATGATTGTTGATCAGAGAGTCTCGATCATGTCCACTTAGTTCACGAACCATAGGGTGACACATTTAAGGCTCGTCGACGCATATCAGTGGATACGGAACGCGGGAGAAAATACTGGACAACGCAGAAACTATTTTGATAAAACTACCAAAATAGTTCCGGTATATCGATATAGTGCAAGGGAATAAATTTGAGTGGATACGGAACGCAGGAGAAAATACTGGACAACAGCATAAACTATTTTGATAGAACTACCGGAATAGTTTCAGTATATCGAAATAGTTCAAGGAAATAAATTGTTAATGTGTTCATTAATTTGGGTGGCATTAAACCAAATGAACTAAAAGTGTTTTAATGAAAGAACTTTGGTTTTTAATGGAAGATATTTGCTTTTTGTGACTAGATATTTGATGATGTGTAGCTCAGATCACTGTAGATCTTCGTTGGGAAACCCCAAGAGGAAGGTATGATGAGCACAACAGCAAATTTTCCCTCAGTAGAAACCAAGGTTATCGAACTAATAGGACGAAGGAAACGACCCAAAGGTGTTGTAGCAACTTGGAAAGCCTGCACAACACAAACTCAAGACTTTGCCCCAACGAACAGTGAGGTTGTCAATCTCACCGGTTTGCTGAAGACAAAGGATTAACTGTATGGTGTGGAAGGTAATGGTGGCTTGCACAAAGTAAACAGTAATAGTGGAAGATGTATCAATGCTAAAGATTGGACCGGAGTCCATAGTTCACTAGAGGTGTTCTCCTTAAGATAAATAACATGGCATGCTGTGTAAACAAATTATAGCAGGGCAATTGATAGGACAGAGCAAGGCAAAACAATGCAATACTAGACATTCATGATCCTATGAGATTTGATTGGGCATTACAACAAGATACATAGACCGTCATCCAATTGCATATGTGACTCGTAATCCACCTTCAGGTTATCATCCGAACCCCCTCCAGTATTAAGTTGCAAGCAACGGATAACTGGTTTAAGCAAAGTGTGTAAAGTAAACAATACACTTGTTCCATGAACAAGAGATTGTTGTTTTCTCCCTAGTAGCAACAACACATATACAACCTTAGAGATTTCTGTCACTTCCCCAAATTAAATAAAGGCATGAACCCACTATCGAGCATAAATACTCCCTCTTGGAGTCACTGGCATCTACTTGTCCAAGATAGCTACTAGAGATGGAGAGCATGCAAGATCTCAAACAACACAGACATGATAGAATCAATAAGATAGAATCATTAACCAATCTGACATAGTAATCTCAATATCTATCGGATCCCCGCAAACACAACATGCATGATTACAAATAGATGATCTTGATCATGAACGGAGCTCATAATATCTAAACATGGTAGCACAAAGGAGGAGAAACAACCATCTAGCTACTTCATGGACATGTAGTCCAAGGTGGAACACCCCCCCCCCCCGATCTAGGGACAATGGTGGCGGCGGCTACAGACTGTTCTGTGGAAGATTGATCGGGTCCTTAGGTTTTAGGTATCGGGCTTCTTATAGGCGAAGAGGGAGGCCGAGGGGGTGCCCGAGGTAGCTGCACCCCCAGGCGCGGGCCAGGCCTGGCCGCGCGGCCAGGGGGTGTGGCCCCTCGAGGCCCTCCTCCATCTCGTCTTTTGGTTCCGTGTTCCCCATGGTAAAATATTGACTTTGGATTTTGTCCCGTCCAATTCCGAGAATATTCATTTTCTGACTTTTCTGGAACCAAAAACAACAGAAAACAGGCAATTGGCACTGTGGCATCTTGTTAATAGGTTAGTCCCAGAAAACATATAAAAATACCTCAAAGAGAAGACAAAGCAAATCTGAATTTTCCTTCATACAAAACTTCACACATTCTTCATTAGCAACATTAGTGCATTCAAAAGATAATAGACCTTTGGTATTTAGTTTCAAAACATCAAAACTTTCACTAAAGACACAAGATACTGTAGCAATTTCCTCAAAAAGCTGAATTTCCCAATAATAACCCAAAAAGAAATCAATAAGAAGCAAATGCAAAGAATGGCAGAAATCTGTCAAAATAGACCAGTAGGTAGAAACCAATTTTTTCAAAGACATTATGTTGCTCAAATCAAAAAGTGTTTAACTAATGAAAGTTCGATAACAACCTGGGGGATTTATTCAGAAAATTATAGCTCAATCTGACTTAAAGAGATTTTACACGCATTTTTACAGTGGAGCACAAAAATCTGTTTCGGGACAACAACTCCCCAAATCTTACTTCCCTCTCATTAGAGTCTATTATTGGCACAAAAATCAAATAAAAAGGATAAGGAGAGGTTATTACAGAAGTAGTAACTTCCAAGACTCAAGAAAACTATTAGGTTATCTCCCGTACTTTTCTTTAACGCCTTAAGTTAGGCACAAGAAGCAAGAAGTATTTTCAAATGAAGAAGCATTATCATCAAACCTTGCTTTTAAAGGAGGAGAAAAAGGCAACTTATCTCTCCTCATAGGGAAGTATTGAATACCTTTCTTGAATGGAAATTGATATTTAATGGTGCCTTCTTTCATAGCAATGATGGCACCAATAGTTCTAAGAAAAGGTCTTCCCAAAGTAATAGGACAAGAAGCATTGTATTCAACATCCAAAACATAGAAATCAATAGGGACATAGGCATTGTTAACCATAATAAGAACATCATTAATACTCCCCATAAGTTTCTTTTTAGCATTATCATTGAGTGGGACATCCAAATAGCAATCTTCCAAAGGTGGCAAATCAAGCATTTCATAAATCTTTCTAGGCATAATAGAGACACTAGAACCAAGGTCACATGAAGCTTTGAGATCAAAGTCATTCACTTGCATATTAATGATGGGTTCCCAAATATCTTCTACTTTCCTAGGAATAGAGGCTTTGTGTTTCAACTTTTCTTCCTTAATTTTAATGAGAGCATATGTAATGTGTTTGGTGAAAGCCACATTCATATCACTAGCATTAGGACTTCTAGAAAGCTTTTGTAGGAACATAATCACTTCAGAAATATTGCAACCATCAAGATCAAAATCAACTTAGCATCACATGTAGTAGACTCATTGGGTTTAGGCATTGTGGTAGGAGGAATAGGGACTTCTTTTGGTTTGTTGGTATCCATATCGGTGGTGGTAATAGTACACACTATTGTTTCTAGCAATTTCGGCTTCTCTTTCCCATTTAGCATGTAGTTGAGCTAACAATCTAACATTTTCATAAATAGTAGAGTAGCAGCAAAGTTACTTTCCAAGGTTTCAGGTTTAGCAGCCATTTTATTAATCAAAGAAGACTGTGCTTCAGGCAAAGAGGAAATATTTTTTTCAACATTCAAAAGCTTTTCCTCCATAGTTTTTTTAAAAGTAGTTTGTTTACTAATAAAGTCTTTGAGCATGACTTCAAGTTTAGAGGGGGAACTTCTAGTATTGTTGTAGGAGTTGCCATAAGTATTGCCATTATTAGGAGGATAAGGCCTATAATTATTATTAGTACCAAAATTATTCATATAGGCATTGTTGTTGAAATTGTTGTTTCTAATAAAGTTCACATCAACTTGCTCTTCTTGAGCAACCAAAGAGGCTAAAGGAACATTATTTGGATCAATATGAGCTTTTCCGTTAACAAGCATAGCCATGATAACATCAATCTTATCACTCAAAGAGGAGGTTTCTTCAACAGAATTTACCATCTTACCATGTTGAGCTCTCTTAGTGTGCCATTCAGAATAGTTGACCATCATATTATCAAGGAGCTTTGTTGCAGCACCCAAGGTAATGGTCATAAAGGTACCTCTAGTAGCTGAATCCAACAAATTTCTTGAAGAGAAGTTTAAACCTGCATAAAAATTCTGGATAATCATCCAAGCAGTCAATCCATGAGTGGGGCAATTCTTTACCAAAGATTTCATTCTTTCCCAACCTTGAGCAACATGTTCATTATCAAGTTGTTTAAATTTCATTATTTCACTTCTCATAGATATAATCTTAACAGGAGGATAGTATTTTCCAATAAAAGCATCTTTGCACTTAAAACAAGAATCAATACTATTTCTAGGCAAGGATAGCAACCATTCTTTAGCTTTTCCTCTCAAGGAGAAAGGAAACAATTTGAGCTTAATAATATCTCCATCTACATCCTTATATTTTTTGCATCTCACAAAGTTCAGCAAAGTTATTGAGGTGGGCAGCAGCAGCATCAGAACTAGCACCAGAAAAATTTCTCTTTCATCACAAGATTCAACAAAGCAGGCTTAATTTCATAAAAGGTAGCATCAGGAGCAGGTGGAGCAATAGGTGTACTTAGGAAATCATTGTTGTTTGTGCTAGTGAAGTCACACAACTTGGTGTTCTCAGCAGAGTTCATTTTTGCAAAGGTGGAGCAAACCAACAGCAGCAGCAACTAGAGTAGGAACTAATTTTTTTGTGTTTTTGATAAGAGAAAGCAAACCAAAAGAAACTAAATTTTTTGTGATTTTTGATAAAAAGAGGCAAACAAAACAAGGCAAAAGAAAATAAGAAAAACAAAAACAAAGTAAAGAGAAAGGTTGTGAAGGACTCCCCTTGTGAAGCCGTCCTTAGCCTCCCCGGCAACGACGACAAAAATAGCTTGATGATGTGTAGCTTAGATCACTGTAGAGCTTCGTTGGGAAACCCCAAGAGGAAGGTATAATGAGCACAACAACAAGTTTTCCCTCAGTAGAAACCAAGGTTATCGAACCAGTAGGAGAAAGGAAATGAACCAAAGGTGTTGCTAGCAACTTGGAAACTTGCACAACACAAACTCAAGACTTTGCCCCAACGAACAGTGAGGTTGTGAATCTCACCGGTTTGATGAAGACAAAGGATTAACTGTATGGTGTGGAAGGTAATGGTGGCTTGTAGAAAGTAAACAGTAATAGTGGAAGATGTATCAATGGTAAAGATTGGATTGGGTCTTAAGATAAACAACATGGCGTGCTGGGTAAACAAATTATAGCGGGGCAATTGATAGGACAGAGCAAGGCAAAACAATGCAATACTAGACATTAATGATCCTATGAGATTTGATTGGGCATTACAACAAGATACATAGACCGCCATCCAACTGCATCTATGACTAGTAATCCACCTTCAGGTTATCATCCGAACCCCATCCAGTATTAAGTTGCAAGCAACAGATAACTGGTTTAAGCAAAGTATGTAAAGTAAACAATACACTTGTTCCATAAACAAGAGATTGTTGTTTTCTTCCTAGTAGCAACATCACATCTACAATCTTAGAGATTTCTGTCACTTCCCTCCAAGATAGCTACTAGAAACAGAGAGCATGCAAAATCTCAAACAACACAAACATGATAGAATCAATAAGATAGAATCATTAACCAATCTGACATAGTAATCTCAATATCCATCGGATCCCCGCAAACACAATATGCATGATTACAAATAGATGATCTTGATCATGAACGGGGCTCACAAGATCTAAACATGGTAGCACAAAGGAGGAGAAACAACCATCTAGCTACTACATGGACCCGTAGTCCAAGGTGGAACTACTCACGCTTCATACCGGAGGCTGGCATGGTGATGAAGAAGGCCTCCGGGATGATCTCTCCCCTCCGGCAGGGTGCCGGGAAGAGCTTCAGACCCTTCCCCCGATCTAGGGACGATGGTGGAGGCGGCTACAGACTATTTCGTGGAAGATTGATCGGGTCCTTAGGGTTTAGGTATCGAGGGCTACTTATATGCGAAGAGGGAGGCCGAGGGGGTGCCTGAGGCGGCTGTACCCCCCAGGCGCGGGCCAGGCTTGTCCGTGCGGCCAGGGGGTGTGGCCCCCTCGAGGCCCTCCTCCGTATCGTCTTCTGGTTCCGTGTTCCCCACCGTAAAATATTGACTTTGGCTTTTGTCCCGTCCAATTCCGAGAATATTCATTTTCTGACTTTTCTGGAACCAAAAACAATAGAAAACAGGCAACTGGCACTGTGGCATATTGTTAATAGGTTAGTCCCAGAAAACATATAAAAATACCTCAAAGAGAAGATAAAGAAAAATAAAATAGATACTAAACAAGCATGGAACATCAAAAATTATAGATACGTTTACGACGTATCAAGATTCCACTACAATCAAGCGGGGAGAGGTGGGGGCACCACTAGGGGCTGGTTCATGCCCTTTGGACGCATCCCCTCTCCCCTATAAAAGGAGTAGGTGGAGACCCCCTCACTACACACCATTCCATCTCTATCATATGCCCTTTGGTTGGCATCTTCCCCCTCTTGCTTAGTGTTCCACTATCGCGAGTATGGTGCTTAGGTGAAGCCCTTCTCAAGATTTTCTCCACCATTACCACCACCATGTCGTAGTGTTGCTGGAGTTCCCGTGGATCCACTACTTACGTTGCCCAACTGGAGCAATGGACGGAGGTCGTCGTCACGCTGGATGTGTGACCGATTACGGAAGCAGCAGCCCGATTGTGGCGCTGATCGTCTTCTCGACCGTCGAGGATGAAAGTGTACATTCTACATCAACCATGTTTGTTTGCGGGAATGTTATCCCGCTTTCGGTCTTCGAGGGTGAGTCCTTCTGAAACCGTTACAAGTATCATCTAGATTTGATCTTGGTAGTTGCAACCGTAAGAATTTTTTATTTTCTATGCAACGGATCCATCAGCAAAAACTATGGGTGTGGCAGCAGGGACAAGTGGCACACATCTAGAACAACCGAGGTAGTGAAGCAGGCTTGCCTTAGGACCAAGCCTGGCCCAGTATTGCAGGGCCAAGATTTGAACCCATCCCACCTTCGTCGCCCCATCAGCATCGGGCCGATCTGACCAGCGCTAGTGTAGGGAGATGAAAGATAGCAAAAAACATCCTTTCCTTCTCTCTCATATCTATAGTCTCGAGAGCTCCTCCATCAGCATCGGGCCGATCTGAAGCCCCTCTCGCCGGTGTTACTGGTCGAGATGGGTGGAAGAGAGGCGCCAGAGTAGGTAGAGTAGGTAGGAGTAGTTTTTCTTTGTTTGTTGCGGGCTATATGCCTGGTAGCCGAAGCGGAGCGGCAGATCCTTCCGCCTGGATCCATGTCGATGTAGGGTTCCTCCTACTTGTTCTTCTTCAGCGGTTGGAGGGGAAAAGGAATGGAAGAATCGGCGTCTCCTTAAATAAAGTTCTGGCGGTGTACCTCCAACTGCTGCTTGAGCAAGGCATGCACGAGCTCTTCTCGGCCGGCCGTGGAGGCAAGGGGGGATGCTCGGGCTTGCTGATGGGCGTTTTCTCGTTTGAACTCCTGGCCGGCCGTGGAGGCGAGGTGGAGTTCTACTGCTTCATAGCGAGCTCAACTTCGGCGTGGTGGTATTATCTGCTCCCACACCACGGTGGAATGCTGAATCTGTTTTTCTTCTCGGCCGGCCTCGGTGGCGAGGGAGAAGAGAGCGGAGTTGCTTCTGCCGCTGTCTACGGGAGGTCGCGGTGGCCGATAGAGGTTGTGTGCCTGGCCGCCCAGCTGCTGCAACCCGGAGCTCAACTCATGGTCGACAGGTTCGTCGTCACGATCTATGGCCAAGATGGCCACCCATGTCGCTGCCTCGCCAGCGCTTCAACAACCTCCAAGACTGAGGCTCGTTCTTGAGATCCTAGCCGGTGATTCGCTCCTCCCCGCAGCCAAGTGGTTCGTCCCCGGTAGCAGGTGCTTGGAGGTCGGCTTCGGATTCTCATCATCGGTGGAGAAGATGCTAGACTGGATTGCTTTTTCTATTTCTTTACAGGATCTTTTTTGTCAAACAACAGGCCCGCTTTTCAGTGTAGTTTTGCTGAGGGACCTGTTTATAATTTGTACACACCGCTTCTTAATGATAATGCAGCGCTCGGGGTCTTCTGACCCCTTCCCTTGTTCAAGAAAAAAACCAGCTCTAGTGTCGGCTGGGCGAGGGCTACGCCGGGCGCCATTGGCAGCATAACTGTGCATTTTGTTTTGTGTGGTTGAAATATTTGGTGCTTAATAGTTCTGTTTCAGGTGGAGTAAGGCATGTTTATGTTCCCAAGAACACCCTGAAGGGAGCACTTACCAGGCCGGTCATATGAGACATTTTGCTTACGAATAATTGACATATCTGAGTAACCCATTAATGTATGAGGTTTGCTTCGGTGTCCCCTCTTTCCAAACTTTGAAGGGGTAAGATGGTCTTTTACTATTAATTACTGATTACTAATTGCTAAACCAGATTAGATTATATTGGTCCGCCAAAGCCAGTAATTATGTATACCAACTAAACTAGCGAAATTAAACTTATTTTTGCTAGGTACTAGCTTCTAGCGATTTTCCTGCTCTTCTCGTCTAGTACACGATCTGATATTGGTAGAGGTGTTTATCAAAATCCATCCAAAATAATTGATCTTGCTAGTCTAGTATACTCTATACATACGGGTCTTGCCGGAGATCGAGGCAACCTTGCAGTGTCATACTCGTGTGAAAGGACTCAACGATCTGCATTATCTAGATCGGGCCAAGTACAACTATCTCGGCTCGCGTATTGTCTTTGTATCCGTCAAGACCAGGTTTGGCTCCGGCCGCTCCTACAGCTCCAATCAGGACATGGCCATGGCTACTAGCACCTGCAGTTCAGCAGCCACACACACTACAACGGCCGCCCCTATGGTTTGCGACGAGGACCTCTGCTTGATTGCTTCACGCACTGCGGTTTTAAGACTTTTACTAAATCAGGTCATGCGTCGACTCTACGCCATTTTGCTGTTTAACCCGTCGAAATGGCAAGGAGTATTTCTCGGCAGGCATTTTTAGTTGATACAAGTAAACTGTGTATGGGCTTTGGAGGCCCAACGTAATCTAATCTGGTTTACTAACTAATAATCAGTAATTAATAGTTAAAAGACCATCTTATCCCTCTAAAGTTTGGGAAGGGGGGATACCGAAGCAAAAGTGTTAATGTATATATTTAATGGCGGCTGGTGTGGCCTGGTTTCAACCAGATGTATACTTCCTTTCCAACTCTTGTAAATAACCTCCTTTCCAATCTTCATGGAACAACATGCAGCCTTTGCATGTTCTTAAAAAATAAAGGTAGTTTCCATATAGTGTATTTAATTTTGTTATTCCAAACTGGTATTAAGATGGTGTTTGTGTGATACAAAATCATAACCAAGCTGGTCAAAATAATCCTTACATTTTGGAATGGAGTAGTTAAGAAGGGGGTGTAGAAGGAGCTGGAAACATATTACACTATTGAGCAGTGCAGGAGAGGCGGAATGATATGTGATCCAGAAATTTTTACACAGGTACCTAAGGCATCACGAGCAGTCAGATGACCTGGTGCACAAAATAGTATACTATGTAATGCGGCAAACACAGAATGGCAAATATCCATGGGAGGAACCCCCCTCCAACTGTTTACAATGAGCACCTCCAACATATACCAGTGATAAGTTAATTTCCACTCAATTCACAGTTGAATACGGGATCGAGCGCATCAACACTGAAGTATCAACATGTGAGGACACTGATGATCCCGATCTCCCTTTTCATAGCATTAAAGATCAGTCGCGTTGTAGAGAAAGTCCTTTCAAGAGATACCCAAAATCGATCATGATACATGAAGCTAGAGCATGCATCTTGCTTTGTCGCAGTCTAGGTGAATTTTGCAAGGGGCGATGAAGCCACTCATTCGAACTCCCCAATGTCCTTCTGGCCGGCAAGGATCCTTGAGATCTGAAGGCCCCGGCTGAAGGCTTGGTTGAAGAGCAGCCGTGTCTGGAACTCTGAGACAAAGGGAAACCACGACAAGAAGCCGATGGGAAGGAAGAGGACAAGACCCATGATGTTGTCGTATGCCCTCCCTAGTTCCATGATGGAGTCCCACAGTGTAGTTTTCTTAATCAGTGGAGAACATGCTTGCCCAATCTGCAAAGAAGAATTTTATCACTGGGAGCAGAATGTATTGAATGGCTGCACCTGTAAAACAAAGTATGCTACTACTAGAGTTGCTTCTGATCAACGAGCTTTGAGTCTACTGCTAGAGCAAACTCAATGTTGTTTTCTAGTTGCATGCTGGTTCTCTCATGAGCAGGCAGGAAAGCAAAGGTTTTTTTTCTTTTTGGAGCATTTCACTTTTTTGGTGCATATACAAAGCTCGAAATAGTTAAATAGAGGTTTTACTCACCAGAAGAATACACCAACCAGTCGGCAGGAACCCAAGAATACTAGCAAAGACATCTGAAATCGTGAGGTTGCATACAACAAATAGGACCGCCATCACAGAAACAAAGCCAAGGAAGAGAAGACCCTTCAGAATGCGGAACATTAGCTGCAAATCTGTCCCAAATTTCTGCCGTCCTATTGAAACCATCTGAAAGAAGGTAAAGCATCCAGATGGTAAAAATTTCAAGTGTCAGACGTTACTGGTAAAATGAAAGGCCAACCCTTACCTTCAAAACTACTAGAACCGTCAGCATAACCAGCCATGACAATCCATATACCTAGAAGTTGAAAGGAAATGAAAATTACAGTAGGATACACTGCAACTATATGAACTACAAATGAAGTAAATAAAGCAGACCAAATGTAGATAAAAGTACCAGAATGCTTGTGTTGCGGCGTGCTATGTTCAGATGGTACACAATACCATACTGATAGATTAGGAAACGAAGAGAGAGGAGGATTTCCAAGAAAAGAGCACGGATGCTGGTCTTCCTGAGGTGCTCCTGCTCACTAGTCCACCAAGCCTCCCAGCTTTGATCCGCAGACATACCGATACCCCCTCGGTTTCCCATCCATTTCCTCCAATCTGTCCAGTCATCAACCGTCTTCTGCCACTCAAAGCATGAAGGATTGAAGATAAATGGTGCAAACAGCCAAGATGCAACCAGGAACCAGATGGAGAAAGTGACAAATAGATACAAACGCGAGCTGCGATAGGACTTCCCATAGGCTAGATACACAACCAGAAGTATTAACAGCTCAAGTCCTTTAACAAAATGGCTTCGGGAGTACATGCGATAATTGTCAGCAAACTTTGCGTGATACACAACAAATCCACGGCCAGTAGGCCTGTATTTAGCGCCACCATGGAGTATCGTTCGCCCATAGTAGTGTGTTTTGGTGCCAAGCTGGAATGTGAAGAACACAGAGGCCAACTGAAGCTGCATGATAATGAACTCTCCTAACGCTGTGCGGAATCCCTTCTCTAAGCCAACTTCCATGACCATAGGGAGGACAAGCAGCAAACCAAGCTGGAAAACAGACTGTGAAGCCAATGCATTTTCAAGAGTCTTAATATTATCCTGAATACGTGGATCCTGAAAAATAGACTTTTCCAGACCACTCATGACGAGATATAACCTTCCGTACAAAAATACATAGACTGTAAGTACAGTAACCTGAAGGAAGGAACTATGAGTGTCAGTATGACGAAAAGGCAGAATGAACACATTATATGTTGACAACATGGCTAAACTATCAGTTATGCAACTTATTTTTCGAGAAGGTGGAAAACACCCTGGCCTCTGCATCGGTTGATGTGCACAGCCTTTTATTAAAAGTGTATCATTCATGAAAATACTGAAATAGTGAAAGGGGCCATTTAAAAGAATCCCATTAATGATGTCAATTGCCTTCTTTTGAAGGACTATATTGCTAATTAATCATTTTAACATACAGGGGCATGAAGAAATAAATGGCCTGAACTATTATCTGCACCCAATCCTCCAATTTTATTTAATGGGATTTTTTTTTGCAAGCAAATGTTACAATGTAGATTTTATCTAAATTTTCAGTATGCTGTCATATGGTCCAACCATAAACGCATCAGAAAGAAAGAAATAGCCTAGGTATTATTTGGATAAAATGTTCTGCCTAGACAGCTTCTATTAATGTGTTCTTACCATGCTACTGAAATAAAAGCCAACTGTAGTGAAGTAAAAAGATAGCATTCTGTAGAAGTCAAATCTGCGTCCAAGACGATATATGTCACGACTCAATGTTTGTTCACCATTGCCATTGGCGACCTTAGCTTCGAAGCTTGAAATTTGGTTCATTCCCACATCACGCCCTTTACCAACTTGCATGTACTCATGATGTGTGATATTTCCTTCTCTCATTGTCGAATTAAAACCTAGGAACATTGATTTCAGTAAATGCATTTTAGGTAAGACATGACTGCAAAATGTTCATATGAGATGCAAGCTTACCTGAAAAGATATCTTCACTTAAGTTTATAGTCTTGGAAGCTTTACTTATGCCACCCCTAGTAATATGGAAGAGTCTATCAAAAATATCGGGATGGCCGTAATGGAACCTAACCCTGTACATTAAAATGAGTTAGAAACATAAGTAAAAAATAAATGTGCATCTTGCGTACAAACATAAGGAAGGGCTTCACAAAATTATTTTAAAATATGGCAAATTTGTTATGATCCTTGGTTCCATCTTGTAATTTTGTTAGTTACCTTCGTACGTAGTACGACTGTCCAGCATGATCTGGCATGTTTCTGCACCAATTTTTCAGATGATCTTGAATTGCTCTCTAAACCATTTCCTAAACCGTCATACTCCGTAGAACCGTAGTAGTGTAGTTGACAAGATCTAGTGACTTATTGTTAGTAATTACTAGTATCTCTGGCCACATACGAGTCTCACTTTATGAAAACATGGTTTTCTTATAAACTTTCATCAAAGTTGCAATTAGTGAAGAACCAAGCGCTGGCTTGGTGGCAAGGCTAGCGGGTGCGCAGCCAGCCCACCCGGGTTCGAGTCCCCACGGGGACCGAATTAAACGGGGTTTTATCCGAGCGCGTACAATTCGCTGCTGGAGAGGTCTCATCTATCTAACAACATATAGCCCGCGAGGGATCATTCCCTGGGGGTCAACGTTTTAAAGTTGCAATTAGTGGTTAGAGCAATAGTACATTTTAACTAGAAGTGCCTGGAACTCAAATGTTATGGTGTTAACTACTCCCTCCATTCCATAATCTGAGATGTTTTAGCTTTTGTGAAATGAATACTCCCTCTGCTTCAAAATATAAGATGTTTTAGTTTTTTGAAAGAAGTGTATCTAGATCTCTTTTAGTGTGTAGGTTCCTGTAGATTCGGAATGAACCTACACACTAAAAGGGGTCTAGATACACTCCTTTCACAAAGCTAAAACATCTTATATTTTGAAACGGAGGGAGTATCTTTTTTTTCGATAAAGGGCGCTTTTTATTAGACTCCAATGTTTACATCAAGATGATACAATCAAAGAGATCCACACCCAGCCTCTGCATAACTAAGATGCACACAGCCGAAAGAAAGAAAGAATAGGGGATGAAGGTGAACAATCTCATAGGCAAATCCTAGTATACATGAAACTATAAGAGATGCCTATGGTGGAGGAGGTTCAATCCGCAAACTATGCTGCCACCCATGCTGGGTAAAAACTTCTTTCGCCACTTGCTCCAAGCGCGAACACACCTCTGTATAAAGCGTGAATGTATCTAGACGCCTTTTAGTGTGTGGTTCACTCCAAACCTACACACTAAAAGATGTCTAGATACATTTGTTTCACAAAAGCTAGAACATCTTATATTTTGAAACGGAGGGAGTATTAAGCGGTGTCATGGTTAGATTTCTTCTTTTGTCATACCATAATATAATACTTGAAATTTTAATCATACTTATGATCTCATAGCTTTATAAAATATCTCGAAGGTCTTCCCTTCTTTGTAGTATAGTATATCATCTCTTACTAAACTAACTATATTTGACAAAATAGAAATTTACTGTAGAACATCTATCTATACTATGAAATTGATAGAGGTCTGGTATGTGGTCTGTGGTAAGTAATACGTTTCCATCTGTCCTCGCGTCCGCTAAGTAAGTTTTCCATCGCCTGGAACACAATGTTCCTACTTCATCCTGATTTTGCGATGGAATCGTAATCATACCCAGGACGGACTACGAGTCACGCCTATACAAAGCAGCAATCCCCACCGGAAAATAATCTTATGAGATCGGCAAGACCCCAAATTAGAGACAGTCCAGCGAGCTCCAGTCGTTCCAGAACCTTATCGCCACTGCCGCCTACTTCCCTGGCACGGTTGCTCGCCGTGCCTGGCTGTGTACTAACTCCACCTTGCAGATCTGTCTCATTGACCGCTGGAAAAGGTTGCAGTCGGCTACTCCTATGTATCCTCATACAAGTTACCAACTGTGTGCCCCCAATGCGACCTCCACCGCGAAGTGATAAGGAGCTGACTAGCTAAGAGCCGAGAATATGTGTGGCTCGATCGATGGACACGGGCGGGCTGAGGAGAAGGTGTTTGTCGCGGTGCCGGCGGAGCCAATGGTGGGTCAATGGTCTGGGAGCACATGCACTTGTTGAGAAGGCGGACGAGATGTTAGACGCCGACGTCCACCAGTGCTCGTAGATCATGGTGCCATCTACCTGAAGGCCTGACCTCGGACGCCAGAGCGGGAACAACCAGCGATGACATGGCACAGTTGGGGTCTTCAGATCGAGACGTTGTGGGTGGACGTGGTGGCGCACAAATCTGCTCCTGTTACAGTCAGATTGGTAGCTGCGCCCTCTCAAGGGTGACCTGCGCTAGCTTGGACGCTCCAAGCGTCGCTGGCCAAGCTGCGGGCGATACCCCGCTTCCCACGTCGAGCTCCAGCAACAGCAACAAGAACCCCTCGGTACTGGCATCTCCGGCTGGAAGTGGTTGAGTCACATGGATATCCATGGACGTGATTGCTATCCAGAGCTTGCAAAAGGACGTCCAACGTCTCGTATGATGAATACTACATGGTAAGAGACAGATCGAGTAGCTCACTTAATCATCTGATGGTTAGCTTGTGTTTCTTCGTCACTTCAAGTGTTTGCAGATGAACTAGGATTTGGCATGTATGGATCATGGGAAGTGCAAAGCTTCAATGTGGTTTTGGAGTGAAGAATTAGAATTTTTGCTACCGAGCAGTTCCAGTTATCTACAATGATTATCCTTTTATGTAATTCTCGAAAAAATATTATCCTTTTATATAGAGAAGTGAATAGATTTTTTAGTTATGTTTAAAATGTCATAGACGGAGGTAGGAGCAAGTGCTTCCATGATCCGCTGCAACGCGCGGGCACTAAGCTAGTATACATAAATTGATCTACTTTATAAACGTTTTAGTATGTAAGGAAGTTTTTTAGCAGAAATTCTCATAAGGTAAAATTGAAATGGTTTCCAAATACTAATTAAAGGAAAAACAACACAATTATAAGTGGAGCTGATAGCCAACTTAAAACGCTTCCTATTCTAACTTAAAGCATCGGAGTATAGCTTCTAATATAAAAATGAAAATAAGGTTACATACTTCAGAGGATTGGCCAGAACCCGCTGTCCAATCGTAACAAAGCTGGTCTCTTGATTCGACATAAACCAAGCAAGTGACGAAACACTAGAATAGAAAATAGAAAGGTAAAATTTAGCAAGAATATCATGAACAAGATAAAATTGGATAGAATTTTGGATAGATGAAGATACCTTCCAGTAAAAATATGCTCTCGAAGACCTAATATAGTGGGTTTGCTCTTTCCATAATTTTCACTCCCAAACTCCTCCAGCACATTTCTCATTTTAAATGCCTCTTCTAGGTAATTATCCTACAAGCAAAGGAGCAACAATTACCAATATGTATTAGGAATACTGTAGGTCCTTTAGGTTAGTCCCAACTGGTTCCACATGGTTTTCCCATGCACACATTGACCAGCTCATCCACAAATGCAGATTATTATTGTTTCTCCTTACTGCTAACATGGTATTGTTGTCGGAACCAAAGGAATTGGGCTCAAGATCTAGGTGTCACGATTTAAGAGATGGCCATGTATGCCAGCATCTTAACATGATTTTGGGTGTTGTTGGGCTAGAAAATGAACATGATTAGTAATATAATTAGATAGTGAGATTGCTTTGAGGTGTGTTTGGACAATGTCGATCAAAGTGCACTTTTCTGTATCCAATGTTTCCACAAAATACCGATGATTGACGTATCCAAGTGGTGAGGCCAGCGACTTATAGGAGAGAACCGAGTCACATCTGCGGCCCACATAAGACTACATTGTTGGCCTGGTTGGGCCTTCTTCGCCAACTTGAGCTGAGGATAGACTGGTTGACACATGGAATACAATGTAGAAATGAAAATTGTACCTGATTCATATCAATGGCCTGGAGTGCTTCTCCCCTGGTGAAAATTATGGCATGATTTTGATTTTCAGGTTTTCCCTCTCCAATATCTGTGGGTTTTCCAGGAAGCTTGATGCGGTAAATTTCCTAAATCAAGTTTAGAGCACAAAAAGTGTCACTAAATTAAAGAAGCATATGCAAAAGATGGTGCATTGTTCCTTTACATGAGTTTGTGGCTGGATGCATCAATAGGTTTGTACAAACTGATGTGAACCTACTAACAAGTGTGACCCACACCAGAAATTTCAAACAGAGAATAAAAGTGTATTTTAAAAAAAAAAAATATTCAGAAAAGCATCATAAAAACTGGATTCTCTACCTTTATCTAGAAACTTAACAAATATATATGATGCAAATGAAGTAAAAATATTTATCTTTATCTTCAGTAAGTACCTCATCATACTTTTCACCCACTCCTTTGACAAGAACAGAATAATAAGTCTTCTCTGTTGTTCCATTTCTGGTCGGAGCTTCTACCTCATCGATATAAGCAATCCGTAATGACGGGTACCTGTGCATTTTAGATATCAGATGGGTTTGAGTATTTAAGAGATCTTTGTGAAAAACTGAATGCACTAGGTTTTACGTTATCATGAGATTAAGGATGTTCAGATAGCAAGCTTTATCTTTGAGATCCTTCGATATTTTTTGCATGCCGTAGACTTGACAAGAGACAACATAGGTGAATTTGATATCAGCAATGGCCAGTGCCATATCTACAATGGACGCACCCTCTTGATAGGATGCTGGTGTTCTCTGGCGATCCAGTTTAGCTGCAAAATACTAAATGGAGTTAAAAAAATGTAGTCTTTAGGGGGAAAAATCTGGGATTGGCAAGTCCCTTGGACCACCACACCCTTTTTTATATATAGCTAAACTTAGGTACATCTTAACTAGTACACTGGAATACTCTAGACTCTGCTAGGACACTAACTTATACTCCCAACATTCACTGGAATGTTCCAGGCACTCCTAGGACAGCACTACTATACTAACACTCACTAGAATATTCCAGGTACTCCTAGGACAGTCTCCAACACCCCCCCCCCCCTCAAGATGGGTGATAGATATCGATCATTCCCATCTTGTTACAAGCTAAATTGCACTCTTTATTTCCTAATCCTTTAATTAAATAGTCTGCAATTTGCTCGCTAGAGGTTACATGACTTATCTTAATTATACCATCATCCAACTTCTCCTTTATGAAGAAGCGATCAATCTCCACATGCTTGGTTCTATCATGTTGAACAGGGTTTTTTGCGATATTGACGCTGACTTGTCACACCAAAAATTTAAAGGGCTTTTTCTCAACACTTTCAGTTCTGAAAGAAGATTCCTCACCCATAACATCTCACTCAAACCTTGCGACATAGCTCTCTCAGCTGTTGACTTCGAAACCACCGGCCGCTTCTTACTTCGCCATGACACTAAATTTCCCCCGACAAACACACAATAACCAGATGTTGATCTCCTATCATCCAAGCAACTTGCCCAGTGAGCATCACAATACCCATCCACATTTAGATGACCATTCCTTTTGAACCAGTCCCTTTCCTAGACTACCCTTCAAGTACCGGAGGATTTGATTGACCGCATCCAAGTGTCCACTCCTAGGATCATGCATGTATCTGCTCAGTACACTCACTGCATATGAAATATCAGGTCTTGTGTGACATAGATAGATGAGCCTTCCAACAAGCTTCTGGTACCTCTCCTTATCTGGTTCCCCAGATTCAGCACATAATTTGTGGTTTTGATCAATAGGGGTTGATACAACCCGACACCCAAGCATGCCTATGTCATTAAGCAAGTCCACTACGTACTTTCGCCGGGAGAGAACAATCCCTTTGGGGAATCTAGCAATTTCTATGCCAAGAAAGTACTTGAGTTGGCCAAGATCCTTTACCTCAAATTCCTTGCGTAGGCTGTCTTTCAATCGTGATATCTCCACTTCATCATCTATGGTGATTATGATATCATCAACATATACGGCAAGAATTGTAATTTGGCTATTTGAGTGCCGATAGAACACCGTATAATCCCCATTACACTGCTTATATCTCATACCACATACAACTCTTCTAAATCTATCAAACCATGCCCGCGGAGATTGCTTGAGGCCGTATAGAGATTTTTTCAACCTGCATACCTTCCCTGATGTTCTAGGAGTGGAGAAACCAGGTGGGATCTCCATGTATACCTCCTCCTGTAATCTCCATGCAAGAATGCATTCTTGACATCCAACTGATGCAAAGGCCACCCGAAGTTAGTTGCACATGAGATTAGGATCCTCACTGTGTTCATCTTTGCCACCGGCGCAAAAGTCTCATCATAGTCAATCCCATATGTTTGGCTATATCCTCTCGCAACTAGTCTTGCCTTGTACCCTTCAATTTTCCCCTCTGGATTTTGTTTCACGGTGTACAAGTTTCCAAGTTTTATTCCTTTCGAGAGCATTTAACTCCTCGATCATGGCCTTGCGCCACTTCAGGTCTTGCTTTGCTACTTTTCAGTCTCTTGGGATCACCACAGATTGCAATGATGCGATGAAGGCCATGTAGTTCGTAGATAGAGAGATGTATATGATACATAATTAGCTATGTCATGCTCCTCCAATTTGGAGGTTTTCTAGCTCCAGCTCGGGTTCCTTTACTTAAGGCAATGGGCAAGTCCATTGAATCCCTCGTAGTAGATGAACCTGTGTCACCAGGCAATTCAACAATTTTAACACACGTTGGAGCTTGTTGCTCCCCCTGCACCTGTGTGTCACCTGCTGTAGGGGGTTGTTGTTGTTGCAGATGCTCATGTTGCGATTTTCTTCTTGTATACACTTTTAAGTTTTCTTCCTCGTTCGGCTTTCTCCATCTCTCTTCGACAATAGGATATGGGACTGAATCAACCACAACTCTGAAAGGTTTATCTTCAATAGAATCAACCACAACACTCAAAGGTTCATCTTCCCTTGTCCTCAACAGTTCAGTCTCCCCCTTTCGACTAGCATCAGTTGTGCTAGGAGAGTCAAAGTCAAACAACGAGCTGAGATCCGTCTTCTCTCCGTGGAACGGCTCAGACTCTCTAAATGTCATATCCATGCTAACAAATGTTCTCCGCTCATTAGGGCTCCAACACTTGCAGCCCTTTTGCCCAGATGGGTATCCAATGAAGATGCACTTCACAGCACGTGGGTCCAATTTTCCTACTGAAGGTCTATGGTCTCTAACAAAGCATGTACACCCAAACACCTTTGGTGGAACAATGAACTCATTTTTACCAAAGATCATTTCATGTGGGGTCTTCATCCCAAGAATTCTTGATGGCATTTGGTTGATGAGATAAGTAGTAGCCATAACTTCTTCACTCCATAAGAATTTTGGCACATTCATAGTAAACATAAGCGACCGGGCTACCTCCAGTAGATGTCGATTCTTCCTCTCAGCTACCCCATTCTGTGGAGAAGTATCAGGGCATGAATTTTGATGAAGTATTCCTTTTGTGAAAGAAAGTTGCCAAATTCATGGTTCAGTCCTGATTTTGAACACCAATGTTGAAACGATTTTGGATATATATGCATAAAAGTCCCTGAAACAACTAAGCACCTCACTTTTTTGTTTCATGAGATATATCCAAGTCGTCCGCGAGTAACAGTCAATGAAGGTGACAAAGTACTTCATTCCACTAATAGAGACCACTGGAGAAGTCCAGACATCAGAGTGAATCAACAAGAAAGGCAATGTGCTTCGGAGTCCACGGCTCACATATGATGTCCTTGTGTGTTTTTCATATTCACAAGCATCATACACAAGTTTTTCTTTATCCATCTTCATTTCTTCCGGAAATATCTTACTCATAGTATCAAAGTACATATGGCCCATTCGACAATGTAAGAGTATCACCTTTGCTTCATCGTCACCAGCGACAGCTGTCAAAGCGGTGCATAATGCATCATCTGTTTCATGTCTATCCAAGTACCATAGTCCCTTATGCCTAATACCGACCCTGAGTCTCCTTCCAGTTGTCCTCTCCTCAATTATACAGTTGTATCGGTCAGCAATAATTCGACAATCAATGTCATCAACCAAGGCACTCATAGACACCAAACTCACTGGAAATGATGGAGCATACAAGACCGAAGACAATGTAATTGATGGAGTGCATTTCACCGTGCTAACTCCTTTGACAGGCTGATAAGTTCCATCGGTTGTTTGGATGGTCTCTTTATGCATGGGTGGATTTGGAGCATATGATGCAAATTCACTCCACCTTGCCGTGACATGTGCAGATGCTCCCGAATCTAGTATCCAGTTTGAACAAGTTCCGTTTAATGTAGGAGCTTGATTTGACATACCTTCTTCCGCTTGTGCGAGATTTACATAATTTCGTAGGGCTGTAGTTTTTTCACCTTGTTTTGGAACTTCCGCAATTCTTCTATCTCCTTCATCAATTCTTCTATCTCCTTCATCAATTGAGTCATTTTCTCAAGTAGCTTCTCAATTCTTTGATTTTCCTCCATTGATCAGTGTTGCTGAAAAGCACCCAACAAAAAAGCTTCTATGACTCATGTCTGCTCTAGTTGACCTTCTCTTGCAGATCACTTGAGCAACAATAGTGAACGGCTAGGTTCAGTACTTGAGACTGAATCCACAATGTTGTTCAGCTGTTCTACAAGTCCAGCCTGCACACGCTCTTCTCCGCAGCTATAGCACAACCCAAACCGCTCCTCTGCTGCAGTACAGCCCACTCCTAGCTGCACTGTCTGACCACTTCTCCTGGTTGCACTGCACACACACACCGCCGTCCGCCACCACAGAGACCTCAAAGTGGAGCAGCACAACGTCCGGTCCCTGCTACTTTTGCTGAGAGACACGAGCTCACGAAGCTCTCTCTTATGTCCTCTTCTAGCACACACCGCAAACAACAATCACCTCTGCTTTGAGCAGCTGCAGCTCCCTTGCTTCTTCTTACTTCTTCCTTGCAAGTCAACCTGGCCAGCACTTTTCCACCTGAGCTAGCTACCCCTTCCTGCACTCACACCTGAACAGCTGGAGCTCCTCCACAAGCCGATGTTTCACCACCGGCCACCACCAGGACCAAGCACGCCCTTCCTCAGCCTATGCCACAACAGAGCAGCCCTGCTTCATCACCATTGCCACTTCTCACGAGCACCAAGGCTCTGATACCATGTAGTCTTTAGGGGAAAAATTCTGGGATGGGCAAGTCCCTTGGACCATCACACCCTTTTATATATAGCTAAACTTGGTACATCTTAACTAGTACACTGGAATACTCTAGACTCTGCTAGGACACTAACTTATACTCCAACACTGACTGAAATGTTCCAGGCACTCCTAGGACAGCACTACTATACTAACACTCACTAGAATATTTCAGGTTCTCCTAGGACAGTCTCCAACAAAAAACTATATAGATGTACAAATAGTGCAAATAAAAGTAACAGAGAATCAATTTTTCTAACCAATATCAATTTTATCTTGAATACATTGAATCTCAAGTGCCCTCCTGTAGTACATCATTCCTCTCACTAGCACAGTAAAAATAAGGGAGTTAGACAACACGTTAGATATAGCTCATGCAACTCAAGGGAGTTAGTAAATTTACCAGTTCTGGTGAGTGTTTGTCCCCTATAAGATGCCCAGGGTGAGATCTCATCCATCTTTAATTTAAGGGACTCCTCATCCTTCGGTTTAAATTTTATCCGCTCAAGACAATTCTTCCATTCATCTATTAGCATGCAATAATTCATGATGAACATTTACTGATAGCAGAACACAAATAACATACACGACTGTTAGATAAATCAGTGTATGGGTACCTGGATATATTTTCCGTAAATAGAACAGGATGGATATGCCATCCTCATTTTTCTTATGAAGATCTTCGCTCGAAAAGAGTACCTCCTCTTTGAAGTATGGAGTTAGAACACTGATGTGAAAAAACAAATGCTGTTAACTGGATATTCTCTTCAGAAAAAAGTAAGCGATACGGTCAAAGCATTAGTAAAAACAAAATTAACAAAGAATGGTGCAGTTGACTTCACCAAACAGTTCAAAAGGAATCAATTAATTGCCAAGAAAAAAGGATTCATGAAAGAAAAAAGTGTCAGGCCAGTGAGTTAGGTTTCTGACCTGAAGGACATCATGCTGCGGACCTGTGGAGCCCTTGGCATTTTCATAAACAGTGAGTTTGCAAAGAAAGTGATCCTGCGCCGAGCTTCCAAGTTTGTTGGCACATAAATTGCAGATTCTTTTGTTTTCAGCAATAGTTGAAGCCTAACACACTGTTAACACAGAATACCAATAGATAATGAGGATACTGTTGGTTGTAACTTATAGGAATGAATGCTATTACTGAAATAAGTTGCTAAAAAGGATACATTACCTTCTCCCTCCATGCTTCATCCTTTATCGAGTCCAGATTGAGATTTGCAAACAGTTGATTGTTTCTGTTTTCATCCTTCAAAATACTGGGTTGCAAGAACGTTGGTTGTTAAAAAATTATTCCTGAAGGTGCACATTTCAGCAATCAGCATAGATCTTACCCTTGTCCATTCTTCATAATATCCTGTGTAATGATTTCCATTGTATCTTGTAACAGATTGGCAATTTGTGTCTTTATTGTGTCATGCTCCTCTTGCTCAGTTTTCTGTAAATCAATTAATCAGCTTCTGGAGTACCAAAATGGAAATACAGTATGCAAACTATATCTTGCAAAGAAATCACAAGGACGTTAGTTATCAGTACCAATAATAGAGTTAGCAGCTTATCGAACTTAGCACTTAGTTGAGGAAGTTCATCCAATCGGAATTCTTTCACAAGTGACTGACGGCGTATGCTATCTTCAAGACTATCACGTATTCGATCAACAACTCTGTACACATGAAGCAATGAATTCGTCATTGAATTAGTTAGCCACATGCCCATATGATAAGTTATTTTTGCAAGAAAAAACATGATATGACTTACTTCCTATCACTTGCTTCTTCTGTAAGGCTGTACAAAATATTTAATAATGTCTCATAGCATTCTATTACAGCATAATATGTATATGGATCCTGCTTTATCCTCTTTTTCAATTCTTCATCCCTTTTCTTGACACTCTTTGCCATGTCAAGTGCAATTGGAATCTAAAACACCATAATGATAAGCACTAAAATATTACCTCAAACAGAAAATCGAGTGGTTAAACTAATTGATGATGAAAAGAGAGTACCTTGCTAGCAAGAAGGAAAGGAGGCCACTGAAAAACGCTAGTGTCACCCACAGATGATGGAACAATCAATAAATCTCTCTCCCTAGAAGCAAACACAAAACAGTATCTTGTACAGTTCGTACCAATAAATAACTATGCAGTGGGAAGGTCTCCCCATGTTCATCTTTAAAAAAAAAATATATATATTAACACCAACAACAAACCTGTTGCTAATTAAGTCTTCATCTCTCAAAGAGATTATAAATGCATTCCATATGTCAGAGAACTTATCAATATGCAATTTTTTGTCCTCCTGGTGAAAAGAGTTTACACAAGTATTAGAAAATACAATAAATCAGCTATAGTGCCAAAATGAATGTCAGAAATCAAGTTAAGCAAAGTTTGACCTCACGCTCACGTCTCTTTGATTGACTACCATGTCTAGGCACAAGATTTTTACCAAAAGCTGTTGGGATTGCTTCGAATCTTGATCTTAACATACCAAGGGTTCGGATCTGCAGGAAGGTAAGTGTTCTGCAAACTTACTAGCAGCAGCTAAAGCATCAACACTCCAATTGTAAAATAAGACATGCTACCAACCTCACCCAAGCGGCTGAAGGCACCATTTACTCCACCACATATTGTGGAAAAAATAGCATACCATATTTGTGCATCCATGAAGTATACCTATAGAAAAAAATTAAAATAAGAATCTTGCTATATATACCCCCATACCACCCCCACAGACACGGACAAACACAATAATTAATACATACCATGACAATTGGTGCCCATATAGTAAAAACAACACCCAAATTATGCTGCACTGTGAAAATTAGCATTCTATTAGTGTTTGAAACCTTACGAAAGAATTACAGGTGACACTGCAATACTACAGCATAATCTTACAGTATGGAAAGAACTCGTGCCACACGTAAGTCCCCCGTCCCAAAAACATAATTATCTTGGTAGGTCCAACTAGAGGAGAAATCTGGCAACAGTGATCACAATACAGAATAATGTCAGTACATTTTGAATTTGAAGCTGCATAAGAGAAAAAATGGTTATACATGTGACAAATAAAAAAGGGGGTATATGTGGCAGGTTAATCTAAATTACTTGTGGGACAGATACGTGTTAGGAACTCGAACCTGTTCACTCATGTTAATTGATGCATCAATATGTGTTGGCTAGTACAATATGTTGTTGCAATTATGCAGAAGCTTTGTGTATCATCATTGATAGGTAGAGTTTGAACAAGTTATATCGACCGAAAGTCCGCACCCCAGAACGTGACAGCCTAGACTTGAAGTAACATCACACGCACATGCATGTCACCAACCATTCGCATGGGACTCCATATGCTAGATTTGTCCTTGATACCTCATCTTATATCATT
The DNA here is from genome assembly GCA_023614405.1 of Avena insularis. Classification (NCBI taxonomy): domain Eukaryota; kingdom Viridiplantae; phylum Streptophyta; class Magnoliopsida; order Poales; family Poaceae; genus Avena; species Avena insularis. The sequence continues at coordinate 276,266 of JAJUPC010000239.1, forward strand.
TTGCCATATTATGTTTGACACTTTTCAGAATTTGTAGTGTTTTTGTTGTCTGTTTCATTACAAATGTACGATGCAGGCACATTTACACACAGTAGGCTGGTAAAGGTAAATTTTGGCAAGCTCAAGCCAACTTTTGGCATGGCCGATGGGTTTCTAGGGAGACCACCTCTTGGTCAAGGACCAGCCTCGATAACCTGGAAGCCTAGTCGGTGAGACTAATAGGAATTCATGGGCTGCTAGCAAGCGAGAAAGAGTTTAAGAAAACTTTGTCTCCTTCGTACTCATGAGGCCGTGAGTCTGATGAACCAATGTTGGTAGTAGTTATGGATTTACAACCTAGAAATTCCCTTCTCAACATTGTACAAACAAGTCTCAGAATACAGACATCTGGCCCTAAATATCACAAACATGTGGGGTCTGGGTCCACCTGTCAGTGGCTCAAGGACAGCGCAAATTATCAAAGTGCAGGTAAAGTGGGGCATATGATCAAATCGCCTATACCATGTTGATTCTTTAACCAACTAATCCACCCACAAATTTAAGCTATTTATGAAGGTGGAGAATCCATCCATACCTTGATAAATATCAAGTGACTTGATTTTAAAGGCATTAGGCGTCTTAGAGCGGTTTGGGGGCGCTCTCACGCCTAAGCAACGCCTAGGCAGGCGCTTTGGACGCCTAGCTTCCTTTGGGCCGGGAGGGCAGATGCCAAGGGCGGCCACTGCCACGTCAACTGGGAGAGGGTGTGTAGACCCAAGTGCTATGGAGGCCTTGGGGTGCCTGACCTGGCCCGTGTCGCGACCAGCCTCCGTAACCGCTGGATCTGGAGGATGTGCACCAACCCGCTACGACCTTGGCGGGGCCTGGATTTGCGCTTCACGAAGGTCGAGCTGCAGGTGTTTGATGCCTCTACCGTTATGAGGGTTGGCGATGGCGACGATCGACCGTTGGCTAGACGGGAGCTCCATTGGCGAGACAGGGCCGGATTTGCTGGCGCTGATCCCTAAGCGCGCTCAGAAGCGCCGGACGGTCAAAGAGGCGCTAACCCAGCGCCGGTGGATCACTGACATCCAGGGCGTGCTGAGCCCGCTTGCCCTATGGCAGTACGTGCAGTTGTGGATCAGGGCGCGGGACCTCGAGCTTTCCATTGAGCCGGACACCCTTCTCTGGCGTTGGACGACGGACGCGCAGTACTCTGCCAAATCTTGCTACGAGTTCCTTTTTGAAGGTTCCATCGCTTCGAGATCATGGCAGATGAACTGGCGCACCTGGACGCCACCTAGAGTTAAGTTCTTCGTCTGGCTGGCCTGGGCACCAGGACCGCTGTTGGACGGCAGAGCGTCTTGCGAGACGTGGGCTGGTGCACCCTCCGCGCTGCCTCCTTTGCGACCAGTCGGAGGAGACGATGACCCATCTCCTGGTTGGTTGCCCTTTTTCCAAGGCAATCTGGCACGAGGTGCTCTCCTGGATTCGATCCACGATCTCACCGCCGGCTGGAGAGGGAGACTTCGTGGACTGGTGGCTGCAGGCTTCCTCATCTACCCCCCGCGCCTTGCGTAAGGGGACGTCATCGCTCATCATGTTGACAGCGTGGTGGATCTGGAAGCAGCGGAACGCGGTCGTTTTCGACAATGCGTCACCTAGCTTGTCTGTCCTTCTCGGCACGATTCGATCCGAGGTCCTGGGCTGCTGCTGGTGCGGCTGGCCTCCGGGCCCTGCTCCCCGTAGCCCCGTAGTCCTAGTGGGTTGAGTTGTGGGGTTGTCGGCTCCTCTGAGCCGGTGTATATATTGTACATAACTCTCCTTTTTCTATCAATGAATCGAAACGCAAAGCTTTTTGCGTTTTCGCGAAAGAAAAAGCGGGCGGGGGGGGGGGGGGGGGGGTGCCTTTCCGCCAAGGCGGCGCCTTTAAAACCATGATCAAGTCGGTACCTAATGTAAGCATATAGTGTTGAGTTGTGTTGGATTGTGTATGTGTTGGATGGATATGTGTGCGTGTGTGTCGGGAGGAGTCATTATTAATCTCTGGTGGCGCATTCGGCAGCCCTAGAGCATACTATTCATTTTGGCTCGTCTCTGACAAATTGGAGGATATGGTAGATGAGGAGAAGCAACGGCCAATCTTGACTCCTAATTCAGGTCACCGTCTTTTTACCTCACCTGGGAACAACTCAATTGGCTGCACCTTGGTGGTGGTAGAAGAGGATGTAGACGGAACATCGGCAAAACCTTCTCAAGTTTTGGCCACAGTTGATCAATCAGATAGCCTTCTGGCCGTTGAGGCTGAGACTGAGGCATGTAGTGCTACAGATGTTGGGGCCATGCAACAAGCTAATGTGCAGCTGCTGGACTCACACTCCAATGATACATGCATGCATGATACAGCTAGCTGGCCTAATCGGCTTTAGCAAACTTGGAAACGTTATCAGGTGCTACCCCTACGTCGCCGAGGACTCCAGACGGGAGTATTTGTGCTCATGAGGGTTTCCCCTCACCCACTACGATACAGGTGCGTGCCACCCACATACTCTGCTCGTGCCACTCGGATTAAGAACCAAGACCACCACTACTCTGCATAAATTTAGTCCACCATGGGCAAAGATGAACAGAACGGAGAGGAATCTTAGACACTGCCGGCTGCTGCTTCACTCTCCTTCGACGAAACAATTTAAAAGACATAATGTCCATCTGCAAGCCTCTGGCTTGACGCATGCCGGGTCACTTGCTGTGCGATTAAAGACATACCACAGGTGCCATCAACAACACATACATTCACATCCTCCCTCACTTCAACAGGTCAACACACAGATAAACCACAACAGAAACGAAATAGAATGTGCAAAAAGAGGGTGTGATCCAACAACCATATGTACACAAAAAAACAATATAGGACATTTTCTACCTTTTTGAAGAAAAAAAATAGCATGGTGATCCGATATATATAGCTAGAAAATATAGGTATGGTGAAGCAACAAGTAGGCGACTATGAAGGAGTACAATGAAAATAAAAGAGAGCAATATTTTAAATTTTGCACAAAGTGTATTGAGCAGGAGCATTCGTCAAAAATTTCAGAACTGGGTAACAGAAGTCAGAAGTTGGTGGTTCCAGGCTCACTACAGAATACAGTATGGTGGGGACAGGTCAACTTGCTTCTGAGCTTTTATCTTCAGACTATCTATAGTTAGTCATTCACTAGTAGCATCTACATACATCTCCACATACACGGTACTGTGCCGCATCTCTGTAGCTGAAGCTCTACCGCTCTGTTCTGGTCTGGTCATTGGGTATAGAGTTCTGCAATAGCTTCACCTGTTGTTGAATATGTTTGTGTCATGTGCACGGGGATAATCACTGAGACATGCATGCACGATGAAACTTTTGGGGCAAGAGAAAAGGAAACATCAATTTGGATAGATACGTTAATGAAGCTCCCCTCTCAAATGGATGGTCGTATTCTCGGTGCATCCCAATCCTAATGTACATATGACTCACTATGGGTGCCTATCCGCAATCATGGACTTCCCTTGTTGGCCTAGTTAAAAGCTGGTGATAGATGGAACAAGTTTGTACTATAACGATCTGGCTAAGGAGCAGAAGCTGAGGCCAAGTCAGCTATATGTTGATGTTAGGTGCATATCGTTGGTTACATATCATGAATGCAAACACTAATATATATGGGAGAAATATCAATGCATAGAAACTAAGAGACATGATTGGAAAAACACATTAATAGGAAAGCAATCCACGTTGAAGATAAAGAACGAAAAACATTGCAAAAAAAGTCAAGTAGATGTGCATGAATTTGGAAAACGCATGAATAATCAAAAGATGGTCAAACTTTGGACTAACCAAACTGTATGTCAGAAGGACATGCGATGACGGGAGGGAAGTTCCAGGCCATACCTTCTAGAGATGAGGTGATCGCTTATGGTGGAATACCCGAGGCGGATGCGCGAGGTCTTCGATCGAGTGAACGCATTCGGTTACAACCTCACGCGGACGACACACAACTGGATAGGGCGATCCGGTTAACTGGACGTCAAGATTCACCGGGGTTTCTAGGTATGACTTCAAAACCGAAACACTCCATACTTTCTTTTTGGGAGGATGATATTATTTCAAGGGCTCATGGGATGGGGGTTTCCTTAGGTAGATCTCATAGCAAAGTTTCTAAGTCGGTAAAGCTGATTCAAGATACAAAATTTGATAGACATATTACTATGTTGCATAAAAATACTAATGTTGTTGAGGATGATCCGCAAGTTCTTTTTGTTTCCAAAGTCTCGGGTCTTTGTGAAGATTTGACTGAGGAAGAGATGCGTTGTTAGAATCGGGCCTGGAGAATCATACGGATTCTATTATCCAGGGTGTGAAAGACACATGTACCCACAAGAAAAAGATGTATGACGTCACAAACATTAGACGTAGTTCGAGGATTAAGTTCAAGAAAAAATACGCATAAAATGAGAGCTACGATTTGGAATAGCGAGGGGCTTCGTGACCCTTGTAAAATTTGGTTTATCCAAGAGACTATTCGTGAGCAAAAGCTAGATTTCATTGCTTTGCTTGAAACAGGACGGTCTAATTTTACAGTTCAGTTTTAAAACATCTGTCAGGGAGCTGACTATACATGGTTTTGCCTACCTCCACACGGGAGGTCAGGTGGCATACTAATTGGTTTTAGTACAAGGCTAAGTTGTTGCACCAGCTAGAGCAAATCAAACCTTAATTTGAGCCAATACTAACCAATAAAGCATATACTCGTTTGCGCAACCAATAATAAATCCATTGTTATACTTACACTAGTAAATGTTATTATAGTGCCTAGATTATACCAACCTCAACATAATAACTGAAGGAGAGTTTGCATATAAGCAATAGAATCCAGAATGTTGTGTACCTATTTCATGAAGAAAAATATTAGTGTTGGAAAGTACGGTAAAACTGAGTGTTATTTGCAACAAATGAACAAGACAATGAGACTTACTTAAGAAGTGAACATGTGTCCTCATACATGCCTCGGGCAACATATAATTTTGGCTGATAAGTAAACATAATGTGAGAAATGACAACTATAATCAATTCTCCTGAGTCATGTAGATAGATCTCAAATATACCTGTGTCCACCACAAAAGGAATCTAACAATGCGAGAATTTGAGCGTTCCAATGCCCTTCGAATTGGTAGAAATATGAAAAACAAGGCACTGAATATGTTAGGCAACATGTAAAGAGCAACTGCAAAATTATAAATCGATTGACTCTGAAATTTTCCAATCCAATTGCTGAAGAACTTGATCAAGCCTGTGGGATTTTGAATAGAACTTGCATACGTCACTGGAAGAATTATCAACCAGCCAATAGCTACAACAAATTTCAGAACATGTCGTATCATCTGCGAGCACACCAGGCTCCTCCAAGCCTTCCAGTTAAGAATTATTTCAAGTGTGGCTGGAATTTTTTAAGAGGCTAGTTTAGATACTGTACAACATTTGAATAAAGAACAGTCAAAGTAATTTAATATTCTGCTGAGATGCCAAAAGGAAATTAAGCACGGAATGCTTAAAAACTGGAATAGAACTAAAGTACGGTTACAAGATTCAGGAAGTTCTGAGTCCCAAAGTACATTTGCACCTTGAAGGAAGTTTAGAAATGCAGCTGTTATGAATATTGTCATAACATTTCTGAAAACAGTTGGGTCGAATATAGCAGAAAGTGATCCAGAAGGGCTCCATGCAATAATTATCATGGCCTAGGAGAAAAAATAAACACATGATATGGAAATAAAGAAACATTCCTGTCAAAAAAAAAGAAACATGACATCTTTTAATTGAAAGATTAACTTCATACCTGGAGAGCTAATATGAAAAAAGCCCACATTCGATCAAAACTTCTGAAGAGATTGAAAAATGTACGAACTTCAACAAAATTTGTTTTGGACATCCTCCGTCTGCTAATTGAACGATCATGTCGCTGCATAATGCACACATATAAAGTTAGTTTAATTATGCAAACACATGTCATGTGGGGCAGGGTGTATACCTGCCATACCAAAGATAAGGGGAAAAGCCCTATGGCTTGATTCCCAAGAATACCTAATTAGTTTGTTTCCAAGTTTGTTAGCCCTTCAGCTCAAAAAAAAAATTGTTAGCCCTTGCCAAATCCTTCAGATTGGTTCAGGCATTCCTTTTCATAAACCATCTATATATGGAGTCCCGGATGTAAACGACATCATCTATCAATAAACTATCGAGGGAGATTAGGCTCCAACCCAAGGCTCGTGACAACTGGTATCAGAGCAAAGGTTGTTCCTGGACTGTTCCCTATCAGGCATCACGATGGCAAGTATCAGCGAGATCGAGAAGAAACTCTTCGACAGGAAAAATCATGGCAGATGTCCTCGATAAGGTGGCCACAGATGTCGATGCAATGAAGGAGCAGACGGCAGCGAATGCGCGCGCCGTCAAGATCCTGGAACATGGCGGCTCAAACAAGGGCTTGACAGAGGACGCCGACGTTGCCAATGCCATGCGCTCAGCCAAGCTGGATGGGGCAGCACGCCTGGATGAGGAGCGGAAGGGTCCCCCAAGAATTTTTTAAGCTCGAATTTCCCACATACGATGGGGAAGGCGATCTACTACCTTGGTTAAACTGCGTCGAGGTCTGGATGGCCTCATACCAGCGATTCTTCAAGGGGCAGCGAACAGAGGAGCAGGACAAGGTCTGGATGGCCTCGTACCATCTGACTGAGGATGCATCTCTCTAGTACAACCGTCTCGAGAAGATGCATGGCGAACCCCCATGGCCATGCTTCGTCAAGTACCTTAACCACAGATTCATCCCAACCATCAGGACTAGCCGCCCAGCAGAAATCAAGCGCCTCAAGCAGATGGGATCGGTCCAGGAATATAAGAAAAAATTCCTGACTTTGGTGTGCAGATGCGACAACCTGTCGGATGAACACCAGGTCGAATTGTTTATTGCTGGACTGCGTAACCCATTTCCGCACCGACGTGGACCTGCAGTACCCCTCCAACCTCGAGGCAGCCATGAGCCTGGCGCTCGCCTATGAGCGGCGAGGCATGTTCGATGATGAGGAGATTTCACCCCCACCTGCCAAAGGGCCCAACGCCAAGCCCCTGAAATCTTCCATGCTGGTGGCTGTACCATCACCTTCCAAGGCCGCACCGGCAATAAGTCAAGCTCCAGCAGTCCTACCACCTGCTCCAGGACAGAAACCCTTCAAGCGCTTGTCCCCGGCAAAGATGGATGATCGCCGCACCAAAGGCTTATGCTACAATTGCGACAAGAAATTCCAGCGTGGCCATCGCTGCAAAAATTTATTCTCCCTGTGACCTGTATGTCACAGGGTCCACATCTGATTCTGTTGTGAACGCCAATAAGATGGATGTGGCTGTCCGGACGGCAAGAAGATCAGGATGGTCGTATCGGAGCAGGAGACGGCAACTCGGCAAGAGTCCTTTAGGAAAGTAAAGGATTAGGAAAGAGTCCAACTGTATTAGGAAAGGTCTAGATCTAATCGTATTAGGAGAGGTCAAGGATCATATAAGGACGGCATGTATCCACGTTTGAGACAAGCAAGAACAATCAATCTAATCTCTCCCTAGCAATTCTCTCTTCTCAATCTATGTCTTCCCAATCCCTCGCAGCCATGCAGTCTGGCTATCTTATGCACAATAGTTATCCTGTTGTGGATCAGAACCAACCACCACGGCTTACGATGCCGACTCTTTCATGAAAGAAAGCATCTTTGACGAATTCAAGACGCGTATGCTAGAGATTGTCGTGGAGAAAGAAAGCAGGATGACAGAAGCTTATGTGGCACAAGCAGCGGCAGAGGCGCTTGAAGAAGTGCCAGAGGAAGAAGCAGTAGCGACACAGATGCAGATCAGCGCTGCGGTGATAGTGGGCACAACCAAGGGAATCATGGCCAAGCAACCAAGCGCAGCAGCGCAACTAGTGGCGGAGGTACTACAACCAAGGGTAATAATAACAGAGACGCAAATAGAAGTACTAGTGGAAACAAACCTAATAGGAGAACTGCCTACTTTGTCAGATCCAGCAGCGGCAACACAACCTGAAGCAGCACTTGTGGTGGCATCGGGTAGAGTGGAGGTGACGCTTGATGTGCCAAGACATGGAGGCGTGGGGGCAACAAGACCATGGTTGCCAGCCTGCAGTTTGAGGACAAGCTTCTTGTCCGGGAGGAGCTGGAATCACGGTATCACATCGATGTGGGGATATGGAGGACTTCAACCCTGGCCGCCACCCTGCAGCTTGAGGACAAGCTGCTTGTCCAAGAGGGGTGTAGTGTTGTGGACGCTAATAAGATGGATGCGGCTGGCCGGACGGCAAGAAGATCAGGATGGTTATATTGGAGCAGGAGACGGCAAGAGTCCTTTAGAAAAGTATAGGATTAGGAAAGAGTCCACCGTATTAGGAAATGTCTAGATCTAATCATATTAGGAGAGGTCAAGGGCCTGAACATCCATTATATCCACGTTTGAGACAAGCAAGAACAATCAATCTAATCTCTCCCTAGCAATTCTCTCTTCTCAATCTATGTCTTCTCAATCCCTCGCAGCCATGCAGTCTGGCTATCTTCTGCACAATAGTTATCCTGTTGTGGAGCAGTTACATGGTGGTGCCGGTGTCCATATCAGCGTTGGCCTCACCATCCTGCTCGACTCCGGCTCTACCCACAACTTCATCTCTGATGAGGCGGCAGATCGTTGTGACATCAACATTTCCCGGCGGCCTGGCATTTGTGTTGCAGTTACTAATGGCGACAAGGTGGTCAGGCATCTTCCATGGGCTGAATATCTCCATCCATGCTGAGAACTTCAAGGTGGACTGCTACACGCTTCCGCTTGGCAGGTATGATGTGGTTCTGGAGTGGAAATATATTTGATACTGTTGGAGATTGGGTTAGTATAGTAGTGGTGTCCTAGGACAGCCTGGAATATTCTAGTGAGCGTTGGAGTCTAAGTTAGTGTTCTAGCAGAGTCTAGAGTATTATAGTGTTAGACTGCCAAGTTCAGCTATGTTAGACTGGAGCCCTATTCTCCAGGAACTGCCATCGTCTCAAGACCGTGTCGTCGTCTATCCATGCACACATGCAACGCATGATCGTTGTGCGTCCTCGTAGCTAGGTTCGTAACTATAAGTTGGAGTGTGTGAGTGCGTGTGTAGCTCTTTACCTCTGTACACTTGTGTAAAGTTCAGTCAATACACTTATAGTGCATATTCGCACAAACCATCTAACCCTGTAATCTTTCATGGTATCAGTTTGATCTTCGATCCTATGGTTGACAACTCCGGCACCGCACCCGTCGTCTCCAACTCGATTGACCCCGCCATCCGTCCTTCTCTCGCTGCCACGGCAACACTGCCTCTCACTCAGGTTCCTCCAGCTCCTGCCATGGCTCCTCCCGGTATCTCAATTTCTTTCCAGATGTGTGGTGTGCGGATTAAGATCATCCCACGCACCCTCGAGCTGGCCACCAGGTCTTATACCTAGTGGCGTACCTTTATGGAGCTCGCCATCGAGCAGTACGACGTCCTCGACCACCTCCTCTCCGGTGCGGCCCCGGCGAACCCTGACGTCGAGTGGCGGACCATCGACCTCATCCTCAAGAGGTGGATTTACGGCTCCATCTCCCAAGAGCTATCTGGCATGATCCTGGATTCCGAGAAGACGGCACACCAGCTCTACACCACGATCGCCCAGGTCTTCCTCAACAACAAGCGCCACCGCATTGTCCACCTCACCTCCGACCTCCATGAGCAGCGGTAGGGCAACCTCACCATCGCCCAATACTGTGCTCATTTCAAGAACATAGAGGATGCCCTCCGCGTGTCGACCAGCTGCCCAGCGACGACACGTTGGTCACCTTGCTCACGTGCGGGCTTCATGAGCAACATCAGGTCACGGGCAAGATTCTTCTGTCGAACGTGGGTCGGATCTCCTTCGACGACGCCCGCAACATGCTCCTAATGGACAAGATGCAGTCCCACGCCACCGAGCCAATCCGCCCTCATCACGCTTGGCCTGTGGCACCGGGCACGGCGGTGGCCACCGCCCGCTCCAGGCTTCCCTTGTCCTCCAGGAACTCACAGCGGCAACGACACCTATGGCGTCAACTATGGTGCTCCAACCTTGCCGTCTCCGAACCAGGAGAAGACGAAACACAAGCACGTTACCAACAACAGTGGCTACACCGTCAATTGCGCCGTCTCTCCTGAGCTTCCGGACCAGTGCCCGTGGGTCGACTGCTTTCATGCTAGCTAGCTTAGCAAGCCGCGCCGTGCTTTCTGGGCATCCTCGGGTCTCTCGCCCGCTCCAGCAGGCGCACACTGCGCTCACCCATGTCTAGTACAGTGGGCACCCATACGACACACCGCCATCGGTTCTCCACTCGACGTTCTACAGGCCCCTTCCTCGGCAGCCTCCTCAGCAGATGCTGATCCCGGCTCCTGGTCAAGCTTTCGGCTAGATGCCCTAACCACAATACCATGGCTACAATATGCAGCAGCCCAGCCACATCAACGTCACCAACTTGTTCGAGAAAATGGCGCTGTTCGGAGCTCTCTCGACCCTGTCGCTCCACGGCAACAGCGGGCCCGGACTTTGTCGCCTCCAAGCATCTATCTGCAACTCTAGGTAATCTATCTCACATCCAAAACCCTGGTCAATCGAGTACCGGTTATTGTTGGCAATGGAAGCAATTTATCTACTACTCATCTCGTTTACACATCTATTCCTACTTCCTCTCGATCGCTTTATCGCCCTAATGTTCTCGTCGCTCCTAGGATTGTTCATAATTTATTATATGTTCGTCGCTTTACTAGTGATAATTCCCTATCAATGCTGAGTTTGTTAGCTTTATGCGTATTAACATGCGTGGCATTCATTTATGGGGTCTTCTGTCTGGCGAGGTCCCCTATCCGTCGCGTCCAGTTCCTCTAGTGGCTCCTACCCCGCCGACGCCACCTGTTCTTGCCATAGATGCTTCTGAGGCTAATAGGAATGCAGCCACGAATGCTCATGATGATGCGTTGCTGCATATGACCAACAGGTCTCAGGTTATTCAGGTGTTCTTTTTGTTTATCGTGATGATCTGACTGCTTACACTCGGTGGTGTGATGAGGAGGCTCGTGGTGCAGTTGTCCTTAGTTCCAGTGTTTTACCTCAGTTTGCTTCTAAGTTTGTGTCTTAGTACTGTCTTTGAGATGTGGACTCACCTTCGCCATTGCTATCAGCCTTCTGGTGATACCCTCTATGTCCGCGCTCCGTCAGGAGCATGCTCTTCAGCAGGGTGACTACTATTGATGAGTTTTACAGACAAAATTCTGCTATATGGCGCCAACTCGACTCTCTTCGCTCAACTGTCTTGGTACTTGCTCGTGTTGCCAGACTGTTAGGTCAGATTTGGAGTTTCATCGCACACAAGAGTTCTTGTCTCGTCTCCGTGAGGACTTTGAGCCTCGACGTGTTCATTTGTTTTCCCGTGGTCGTGTTCCTATTTCCAAGGTGCTTGTCGAGCTTCGTGCAAAGAAGACTCGCCTTTGTGGTATAGGTTTGCTCCAGGTTCCCTCTGTGCTCGCTGCTCGAGCTCCTTCTACTCCGTCTACTATACCAATGTTTTCTCGCTCAAGTGCCCAGCCACTACCACCCACTCCCTCAGGTGGTGGGGAGCGCCCTCGCACTCGTACTCACTGCGGATACTGTGACAGGGATGGTCACCCTAAGTCTGATTGCTTCAAAAAGAAGCATGGGATGCGCAATAGGGAGCACATTTCTTCTCGTGGGACCTGACACCATCTATTGTCTCCCTGACTGAGCAGGATATTGTATCACTTAAGCATCTACTTGCTGCTTCAGGTTCTTTGGCTCTATGACCGGTGCTTCTAGTGCTAAGGGACCATCATCTACACAGTCAAGTACATCCCCATGGGTTCTGGATTCTAGAGCTTCCTTTCATACGTCTTCTAATTCTTCCGTCTTATCCTCTCTTAGAGCTCTCGATCTTCCTATTAGTGTTCTTACTACTGATGGTACTCCTCTTTCTGTTGCTAGTCGAGGCACTCTTTCCACTCCTTTTTCTTTTCCAGATGTTTTGCATATTCCTCGCTTACCATGAACCTATTTTCCGCCGGTCAACTTACTGATTCTGGTTGTCGTGTCATTCTTGACGCTGATTCTTGTTCTATCTAGGATCGTCGCACGGAGGCTCTGGTTGGTGCTGGCCCTCGCCGCCATGACTCTCAAGGTTTTGGGAGATATATTGGCTTCATGTTCCTTCCGCTACCACCAGTCCATCCGCTTTCGTCACTTTAGCTACCAACTTCGTCCAGTAGTGGCATCATCGGCTTGGTCATCTTTGTGGTTCTCGTCTTTCGTCTTTAGTTCGTCGAGGTCTCCTTGGAGATGTCTCTTTACAATGTCAGTGTTGTAGGCTTGGTAAACATGTTCAGTTACCTTATCCTACTAGCGAGTTAGTGTTTCAGTGTCCTTTTGATTTAAGTACATTCCGATGTGTGGGGTCCGGCCCCTTTCACTTCAAAAGGGGGTCATCGATACTATATTATCTTCATAGATGATTACTACCGTGACACTTGGCTTTACTTTATGTCCTCTTGTAGTGAGGTTCTCTCTATTTATAAGTGTTTTGCTGCCATGTTACACATTTAGTTCTCTATGTCTATTCATGTGTTCCATGTTGATTCTGCAGGCAAGTATTTCTCCAACACGAGGCTTGGCTGAGCGCAAGCATCATCACCTTCTTGAGACGGCTCGTGCGATGATGATTGCCGCCTCTCTCCCACCTCATTTTTGGGCTAAGGCCATCTCCACTTCCACCTATCCCATCAACATTCAACCCGCAGCTACTCTGCACGGTGGTATTCCTCTAGAGCGTCTTTGCGGCCGTTCTCCCGATTATTCGGCACTTCATTTGTTTGGTTGTGTTTGCTACGCACTCCTTGCCCCTGCGAACACACCAAACTGACAGCTCGGTATGTTGAATGTGTTTTTCTAAGTTACAATGATGAGCATAAGGGTTACCGGTGTTGGGATCATGTAGGTCGTCGGATGCGTATTTCTTGGGATGTGACTTTTGATGAGTCGGCCATTCTACCTGCGACCATCCTCCTCGACATTTTCAGTTGAGAACATCTCTTTTCTCATGTTTCCTGAGACAAATCCCGTCGTGCCTCGTGTTCCTACTCCTTATCTCAATGTCAACCCGACACTATCTTCTCCTAAGGTTTCTTCTCCTTCCTAGTCACATGACTTTCCACCTTCATCAACGATGTCTTCCCCATCTTCATCTCTTCGTTTTTCTTGCCCTTATACCTCACCCAAAACAGGAAAGCCGAGTGTGATTATTAGAACAAATGATGTTCTCTATACCCTTCTTATCCAAGCAAGTATGCCGCATGAATATTGGGCTGAAACCCATCATACAACAATGCATCTACTAAATCTCCGTCCCACCAAACCCTTAGACCACACCACTCACGAAACCTTATTTTCTCAGCCCATGTCCTATGACCATTTAAGAGTTTATGGGTCTCTTCTTCCCAATACCTCTGCCATGGTCCCACACAAATTAGCACCACGATCTCTTCCTTGTGTCTTCATCTGCTATGCTTTCGAACACAAAGGATATCGCTGCTTGGATTGCACCACTGGTCGGGTCTACAATAGCCGTCACGTCATCTTTGACGAGGGAAATTCTGCTAAAACCGATCCTACACCTGAAGATTATACCTTCGATCCTACACCTGAAGATTATACCTTCGATCATCATAATCCACGACCCGACCACATCCTCCCGCTTCCGCTTTGGACTCATCGTCACCAACCCTATTGTGGTGCCAGACTTACGACAGTGCCGTGGCCCACGACCAGCCCAATAACCCCTTAAACTTGCGATGCACACGATTAGAACACAAGCACATAACGGGATTTTCAACCTTGTCACTTGTTTACTCTCTCTGTCATCGCTCATCTTTTACCTATCCCATCTAATTATCATTCTTCCCTCAACTATCCCAACTGGGGTCAAGCCATGCACTTCTAGTATTCTACCCTCGTTGATAAACTCCACCTAGCAGCTCATTCTGAAACCCTCCGGTGACAACATAGTCTCCGATAAGTGGGTCTACCGTCCGTCACAAATTTCCCTCTGACGGAACTCTAGCTCACTACAAAGCCCGTTGGGACGTCCGCGGATTTTCTCAGGAACATGGAATTGACTACCGACAAAACCCCTTTCTCCCGTAGTCAAACCTAGCACCATCTGAATTATTCTTTCTCCTGCTGTCCCTTCCAATTGGCATATCCATCAATTAAACGTCAAAAATGCATTCCTCCACGACACCCTTTCTGAAACCGTCTACTGTCAACAACCTCCCGGTTTCGAGGATTCTCACTACCCTGATCATGTCTACCTCCTCCGAAAATCCCAATATGGCCTCAAGCAGGCTCCCCGTGCTTGGTTTACCCTCTTTGCCTCCTTTATCACTTCGGCAGGATTTGTTGCCTCTAGGTCCGATTCCTCCCTTTTTATTTTTCGCTCTAACTCTCATGTCGCATGTCGTCAATGTACTCACTGCCTCTTCCGACGATTTTCTTCATAAAATCATCTGTACACTCAACTGAATTTTCCATAACCGCCCTCGGTGTTCTTAGTCACTTTTTAGGAATTTTCGTCATGCGCTCTTCATCTAGTCTTCACCTATCTCAATGTATGCTCTAGTCATCATACATCGTGCTGGTATGCATGACTGTAACCCTATTAAAACCCTTATTGAATATGGTTCTGAACTTTCCCTCCGTGAAAGTAAGGGGATCTTCTTGACAATCCCACTCATTACCATAGCTTAATTGGCGCTCTACAATACCTAACTTTAACTCGTCCCAAGATATCATATGATGTGCAACAAGCATGTTTGTTTGTGCATGCCCTGCGCACCTCTCGTCTTAATCTTGTACTTCCTCCGACCCATATTAGTTGATTTGGATTTATGTAGATTCGACAGTATCTAGACATATTTAAGTGCTAGATACATCTGAATCTAGACAAATCCAAGTCAACTAATATGGGTCGGAGGGAGTAAAAAGGATCATTCGTTATATCAAGGGAACCCTAGATCTTGGTACTCATATTACTCCCTCTTATACTACGTCTCTTGTGGCTCGGATGCCGATTGGGCTGGCTGCCCCAATACTCGTCGCTCCACTTCTGATTTTTGTGTTTTTCTTGGAGAAAATCTTATTTCTTGGTCTTCCAAACGCCAACTAACCATGTCTCGGTCGAGTGTTGAAGCTGAATATCATGTGGTTGCACACGTGGTCGCCAAGAGCTGTTGGATTCGTCATGTTCTGCAGGAATTGCACCGTCCACCGTTGTTTATTGTGACAACGTGTCTGCTGTGTATCTGTCCGTCAATCCAGTGTAGCATCCACACACGAAGCACATTGAGATTGACATCCATTTCGTACGTGACAAAGTTCAGGTTGGAGAAGTTCGTGTTCTACATATACCCACAGCCTCGCAGTATGCAGATATATTCAACAAAGGGCTCTCATCTCATGTCTTTGTTGAGTTTCGTTCAAGCCTCACCGTCCATGAGCCTCCTGATGACACTGCAGGGGGCGGGGCGGGGGGGGGGGGGTGGTGGTGGTTAGACTGAATCCCTATTCTCCAGGAGTAGGACTGACACCGTCTGAAGACCATGACATCGTCTATCCATGCACACATGGAGCGCATCATTGTTGTGCATCCTTGTAGCTAGAATCGTAACTGTAAACAGTTGGAGTGTGTGCGTGCATGTGTAGCTCTTCTATGTCAACCTTTGTACACTTGTATAAAGTTCGGTCAATACAATTACAGTGCCTATCTACACAAACCATTGACCTCTGTAATCTTTCAAGCTATATATAAGAGGGTGTGGAGGTCCAAGGGACCTGCTCAACCAGAAATTTTTCCCCAAAACCTACATAGTATGAGGTTAAGGGCTTCCTTGTATACGAGCACAAGGTTAAGGGCTTCCTCCTCCGGCCGGCCGAGCTAGAAATTGGCAGAGTTTCTCACAGCCAAGGCAGGTGGTGCATCATCACTAAATAGTACAAGTACAGAGCAGACCCAGAAGATGGAACTGCCACCAAATGATATCAAATTGGAGGCGTTGAAAATTATTTGAGCTGGTCAAGAAGAGCTTTGCTCATCTTAAGGACCAAAGACCTCGAGAGCAATGTTGAGGGTGAAGCAACCGAGCCAAGAGACAAGACAACTGCAAAATAGAAGGCATGGAGTACTACTAGTTCGCTGGTTGTGGCATGGCTGTTAAATTCCTTATCCCCAACAACTGCAGCATCTGTGGAGGAGATCCTCTCAAGTGCAGCCGAGGTGTAGAAAACTTTGAAAAAATTGTATTTGGGTGAAGGAAATGTAATGTTGATGGCTGAAACAGAGGAGAGAGTGAGTGAATTGAGACAAGGGGAGAAGTCTGTGATGGAGTATGTTGCTGAGCTGCAACATTTGTGGGCTGATTTAGATCACTACGACCCTTTGGAGCTCCCACAAGCAGATTGCATTGCTGCTGCTAGGAAGTGGATTGAACGCAGGCGAGTGATGCAATTTCTGAAAGGCCTAAACTCTAAGTTTGAGGGAATACATGCCACATTGTACCATCAACCTTCACTTCCCACTCTAGAGGATGCCATAGCAGCAATCGCACATGAAGAGGTCAGATTGAAGTTGACAAAGAGCGATACAACTCCATCTCGTCCAACCTTCGTTGCAACTCAAAACTTGGAGACTAGGGACTGCTTCAACTGTGGTGGGAATGGTCATTTGAGCCGAAATTGCACAGATCCACGCAAGGAAATCCGGGGTAGAGGAAGAGAATATAATAGAGGTGGATTTAGGAGAGGCAGAGGCAGAGGCCGAGGATACTCAAGTGGCCCTAGAGCAAATGTGGCCGTCTCCAAAGAAGGATCCTCGGGCGCAACTCACGAAGAGTTAAAGATCAAAGCAAAGGTGACTAATGATGGATGTTATGGGGACTTCAGCTTTGACAAATTCGCTCACCTTGCATATACTAATGAAGGTAATTGTGCCCATGCATCTACATTTTTCCATAAGTCTTGTTCAAATTGGATATTAGATTAAGGTGCATTGAAGCATGTTGCGAGCACATTGAAAGAATTTGATTCTTACACCCAATATCCACCCAAACATAAACTATTTAAACTGCCGATGGTACATCTCAGCCCATCAAAGGAGTTGGAACAGTTCAGTACACACCCACAATTAAGTTATCTTCAGTCCTTCACATTCCTGCCTTTCCCCGTAAATATTATTTCATTGAGTGCCTTGGTTGATGATATAGATTGTCGTGTAATGCTTGACCGCAAGATGTGTTTAATTTAGGAAAGGCTGACTGGAGAGAGGCTTGGGACTAGAACCAGGCATAATGGATTGTGGTACATGGACCGAGAGGTGGCAAGCACTGCCGTATGTACTGTACTAACAGCAACTATAGGAGAGAAGGAAGCCATGGTGATGCTTCAACATTGTAGAATGGGGCATTTATCTTTTGCTAAAATGAGCAAGGTTCTGCCTGATGTAATGTGTGGGATGGATAAAAACAAATTAATGTGTGATGTTTGTGAGTTTGAGAAACACACTAGAAAATCCTATGTGAGTAGGGGAATCCGGAGTATCTCTCCTTTTGTACTTGCTCATACAGATGTGTGGACCCTGTTATCTCTGTCAGTGGAGCACTCCTAGAAAAAATCACCACTCATAATTTCTCCAATTGCAGAGTCGCCATGGAAAAACTCCTTATTCCAATTGTACAACTAAAAAATATTGCTGGTTCCATATCTGGCATTTCTTTTAGTTGGCTGTTATGTGCATAACTACAACTTCTGCGATTTCTGTTCCGACCGTACTAAAACAGATAGAGTAAGGGAGTAACTATAGTAGACTGAAACCCCTGAGAAGTTTAACAAATCAATAATATATGCTATGATAATGTGCAACCTGACATGTGAAAAATCAACAAATAACCTCTTATCTTTATGCAAGATTGCAAAAAATATCTGGTGCACGAAAATTAGGAAAAAGATTAGTCAGTAACCTCAATGTCGTCTTTTATTTTTGTAGGATCGCCAAAAAAGTCAGAGGCTGGATCCATTGGCCATCCTAGCTGTTTGAAGCATTTCTTCGACCTGAAAGTGTGGAGGTTTATAACAAAAATGTGACCAGTGAGAAATGTTTTTTTAGATCTTATTGATAGGTAAAGCACAAAATGAACTGTTAAGAGTAAAACTTACCAAAAGTATTCATTCAGGTCATCATAGTTTCTCCACTTTGAGTGGCTCACAGTACCTTTCTTACTCATCATAGCTTCCTTTTGCATCAAATGAACATTAAATAACATAAGCACAACAAAGAACATTTACCAAGGAATTCTATACAAGACATTTGAGTGCATACATTGTGAATAACACTGTAGATGGGTTGGATAACCAGCTGCAGAAATGCATCATCACTCCCCTCTCTCCTGAAGGGTGGGTCAAAAGAACCTTCTCTTCTATCAGATATTATGTCATATAAATCCCTTGCCATCTAGATCATGAATTTAGGGTAAAAAAGATTGGTCAAGAAGTTAGTGTGTCTTCAAGGCATGCCCATGCACATTAGCTCAAGGTCTGTTTACGAGAAAAATGTGAAACTCTAACAAAAAGTTGCATGCAGCTCCATTTCAAAAATATATCTGTAACATTTTAATTTCATAACAAAAGATACAAATGTCATAAAAACATGGAAGAATAAAGAAACACTTAACTATCTGTGAAGCCAGCTATTATTTTGTGTACTGCAGTGTTACATAGTTCTCTTTGGAGTTTGTGCTCATCCATAAATAGTTAATGGGTTTCGTGCGTTACACCATTTACACCTGGTAAAGAGCATGTTCTTTTCCAGCTATAAAATGTGCTAAAATGTAAAGGACTCCTGAATTTCCAGCACAAACATAGCAAAACAGTATATAGTGGGTATACGTATTCTGAAATAATCAGCCAATGACAAGCATCTTCCTCATAAACCCTCATCATGTGCATTTCCCGACACTCATGTCTTCCAGATAAGTCTTTCTTTTTTGAAGAATCGCTGGAAACTTGACCCCCGTGTCGTCCTCTTCCTGGGCGACACGGGGGACCCTAATTCACCATCGCTGCCGACCCCTCCCCCACCTCCCTTACCCCCGCCGCCGCCGGAGGAGGCTGTCCAATGGCGGACGGGGGCGGCAGGGCATCCTCCCTTTCCTTTTTCCCTAGCCCCCAACTTCTCCTACTCACCATGTCCATCTTCGATCTGATCTGCCGGCAGGACCTGGCTAACATTGGTGAGGATCCTGGCTAGGACCGCGGCGCACGACCGCACCATCCGGTGAGATGCACGTCCCAATATCCAGGGTGAAAACCCTAGGTACGACCTTCGGTGGTTGTATCTAGCAATGGTGGCTCCTGAGTCATCTCCTTGTTGAAGGCATTGTCTAGAGTATGGACCTCCTCCAGAGTGAAAACCTAGGATCTGACCATGTTGGTCAGCCCGGACGATGACGGCATTAGTGCACTGTTTCCTTTAAGGCATCATTTTTGGAGAAGCTTTCTCTAGGTGGAGGTGTCGTCCGCATTGGTGGTGGTGTTGTTGCTGCGAGTCTTTGTTTGCTTCGGTGGAGTTCTTGTATTTTCCTTTTCTTTTTCTTTGCTTTTCGGCTGTGTGCATCCTAGCTGTGCAGAGGCCGGGTGTGGACTCTATAGATTGTATCATCTTGATGTAAGCTGTATGAGTTTAATAAAAGTGCCTATTATCGGAAAAAAAAGTCTTTCTTTTTCATAGGTGTGATAGCCTATAGGAATCAGTTATGAATAACTGAGTATAGTCAGAACTTATTTGTTCTCAGGACTATATAGTACCATCAAAACGTGACCTTCAGAGCTGGATCAGAAGACTTTTCCTCATCACATGATTACATAACCATTGCCATATGAATAGGTCTATGAACTTCACCCTTATGCAATCGTAAGCTTATACTGATGGATAAGTCTCTGTACTGTTGGTCTTTGTGGGGTTGCAGCACACATGGTCCTTGTACAAGGACTGGCAGTTAGGATAGAGCATCAAGACTGCTGCTTTAGGACAGCATCTTAGACTAGCATCTAGCATATGCTTGGCTGGTTAGCAGCCTATAAATATGTATCCCCAACCCCTGTGGTTGGCATGGCATTTGTGTGAGTTTGTGTAAAAAATAAAAACCAGAAAATTGCCCCAACTCCTAGTGTCATCCTCTTCTTCAATGAGAGTAAATTTAGAGATCCTATCAAATGGTATCAGAGCAAGGTTGTCTTGTAGGCTGAGTATTTCCTACTCATCCCCTTCACCGGGTGTGGAGCAGCCCCAGCTCAAGTTGTCCCTGGTGGCCTCTCTCCTTCCGCGTAGTCGAGCAGCAGCTCGTCAGCAGCAGCTCTCCCTCCACGCAAGACGCAACAGCCCCCAGCAGCTAGCCATGTCCACATGTCGCTCTCAGCACGCGGCTACCTCGAGCGTGCGGCGTCGACAGGAGGCCGAGCTTCCCGCAGCAGAGGAGCGTGAGCGGGCGGCGGCAGCAGCCCGTTGCGACGGCGGCCAGGGCATCAAGGCTGGCAGCGGCGGAACTAGCAGCAGACAGACCGGAGGCAGAAACAGCAGCAGCGGTGGAGGCAGCACGCGCAGCAGCGGCGGAGGTCCAGGCTCTGCGCGGCAGCATCAACGGCTCCATTTCAGGCGACGGCAGCGTCGACGCAGCCCACGAGCGGACGGCGAAGTGGGCAACCGAGCACGCCCAAGCACACAGCGGTGGCGCTCCCGAAGGAGGCGAGCACGGCGGTGGCGCTCCCAGAGGAGGCAAACACTGCGGTGGCGCTCCCGGAGGAGGCGCACACGGCGGTGGTGCTCCCGGAGGAGGCGAGCACTACGGTGGGGCTCCCGGAGGAGGCGCGCCCGGCAACGGCGGCGGAACGACCAAGACAACAGCGTCTACGGGGCCGGACTGTGGTCAGGGACATTGGTCCCCGTGTTGGGTGGCCTACCCTCACCAAAACCAACTACGTCGAGTGGGACGCGGTCATGAGGGTCCGGCTCCAGGTGCAGCACATGTGGGAGGCAGTCCAGGATGACAACGTCAACCACCATGACGATCGACAGCCGCTGGACGCCCTCATTGCCGCAGTCCCGCCCGAGATGCAGTTCTCGCTTTCCAACAAGTAGACTACCAAGGAGGCCTGGGATGCCATCGCTGCGTCGCGCATCAGCAGCGACCATGCTCGCAAGTCCACTCTGCAGACACTCCGCAAGGAGTAGGATAACCTGGCCTTCAAGCCAGGTGAGGACGTCGATGACTTTGCTCTCCGTCTCAACACTTTGCTGCAGAAGATGGTGCAGTTCTGCGACGTCACCTACAATGACGAAAGAGCTGTCGAGAAGCTCTTTCGATGCGTCCCCGCGAAGTACAAGTAGATGGCTCGCTCAATCGAATCCCTGCTGGATCTCAGCACGATGTCGATCGAGGAGGCAATAGGTCGCCTCAAGGTCGTCGACACCGACAAGCCACAGCCTCTCTCGGGGCCCATCACCACTGATGGGAAGCTGCTCCTCACTCAGGAGCGGTGGGATGCCGGCCACGGCGACAGGAAGAAGGAGTCCTTCCGCATGACGGTGACGCCGCAGCGCGGCAAGCCGAGGGTGCAAAGACGCCAGCAGGCGCAGGCGCTGATGCGGGGAGGCGCCGCCGGCAGGCCCAAGACGGCCCAAGACGACGCCTGCCACAACTGTGGCTGGCTTGGCCATTGGTCCAAGGAGTGTCAATAGCCACGACGCAGCCAGGCCCACGTCACATAGGCGGGGGAGGAGGAGCCGGCTTTGTTCATGGCACATGCGAGCATCGAGCTACGCCCTGCGGCACCGACCGCATCGGCTCCCCTCCACCTCGACAAGCCAAAGGCACACGCCCTACTCGGCGACGGCTCCAGCACCGACAAGACTAGCGGGTGGTGCCTCGACACCGGCGCCACCCACCACATGACCGGTTGACGGGAGTTCTTTACGGAGCTCGACTCCGACGTGCGAGGCTCCGTCAAGTTTGGAGATGCCTCCGCCGTGGAGATTCAGGGTGTCGGATCCATCATCTTCACCGCCAAGACTGGAGAGCACCGGATGCTCACTGGTGTCTACTACATCCCCGCGTTGAGGAACTCCATCATCAGCTTGGGACAGCTGGATGAGAACGGCTCGCGTGTGCTGATTGAGCACGGGATCATGCGCATCTAGGATCGCCATCGTCGCCTTCTTGCCAAGGTAACTAGAGGCGCAAATTGGCTATATGTCCTTGATGTGCAGGTGGCACAGCCCCTTTGCCTCACCGCTCGTCAGGACGACGAGGCATGGCAGTGGCACGAGCGCTTCGGGCATCTTCACTTCGAGGCCCTAAAGCGACTCGGCATCAAGGAGATGGTGCGAGGCCTGTCGTGCCTCGAACACGTGGAACAGTTCTGCGATGCCTGCGTGGTGACGAAGCAGAGGCGTCTCCCCTTCCCCTAACAGGCGAGCTTCAGAGCCAAGGAGAAGCTCGAGCGTGCACGGGGACTTGTGTGAACCTGTGACTCCGGCCACACCGGGAGGACGACGCTACTTCTTGCTGCTCGTCGATGACTTCTCCCGCTACATGCGGGTGGTGCTTCTCGGCAGCAAGGAAGAAGCAGCGGACGCCATCAAAGTCTTGGCGAATTCACAAGAATGGCGAATTCATTGGCCGATCGCAATCACGATGAGGGCATTCAGCGCCACTACTCCGCCCCATACAACCCACGGCAAAACGGCGTCGTCGAGCGGCGCAACCAGACGGTTGTGGGGATGGCTCAGGCCCTCCTCAAACAGAGAGGGAAGCCGACTGTCTTCTGGGGAGAGGCGGTGCTGACAGTCGTTTACATCCTCAACCGCTCACCTATGAAGGCACTCGACGGCAAGAGGCCGTACGAGGCTTGGCATGGGCGCAAGCCGGCGGTCTCCCACTTGCGGGTCTTTGGCTGCCTCGTGTTCACCAAGGAGCTCGACCACATCGGCAAGCTCGACGACAGGAGCACTCCGGGAATGTTCATCGGCTATGCGGAGGGCTCGAAGGCCTACCGCATCCTCGACCTGAAGACACAGCGTGTGCGCACGGCGCGAGATGTTGTGTTCAACGAAGGGCGAGGATGGGCGTGGGACAAGGCGGTGGACGACGGCCACTTCGAGGGAGCCGGGGGAGCAGGCAGTTCCTGGCCGAGCACGCCTACCTCAGTTCCCGAGTCTCCATCGATCCCGGTGGCTGCCACACCGATGGCACCACAGCCGCCGACGCCACGTGCTCCAGCACTAGCAGTCACACCTTTGGGCACGTCTACACCAGCATCAGCTCCCGTCGAGCACAGTTCGGTGGAGTTTGCTTCCCCACTGCCTCACGACGAGGAGCGCATCGACGTGTATCATGACGGCGAGCCGCTGCGGTACCGCACGATGGAGAACCTATTCCGCGACCAGCAGGTGCCGGGACTGGTGCCACACGACCTGGAGGCGTAGCTCCAACTTGCATGTGACGACGGCGACCCTCGGTCCTTGGCAAAAAGCCCAGCGAGACGCGGCATGGCGTGTCGCGATGTAGTTGGAGATGGATGCGGTCGAGAAGAACCGCACCTGGGAGCTCGCTGACCTCCCTCGTGGTCACCGGGCGATCACCCTTAAGTGGGTGTTCAAGCTAAAGAGGGATGAAGCCGGCGCCATCGTCAAGCACAAGGCTCGCTTGGTGGCCCGAGGTTTCTTGCAGCAGGAGGGGGTCGACTTCGACGACGCCTTCGCTCCCATGGCACGGATGGAGTCCGTGCGACTCCTCCTTGCGCAAGACGCCCAGGAGGCTGGCGCGTCCATCACATGGATGTCAAGTCTGCCTTTCTCAACGGCGACTTGAAGGAGGAGGTCTACGTGCAACAGTCGCCGGGATTTGCGATTCCTGGCTAGGAGGGCAAGGTACTTCGTCTGCGCAAGGCTCTCTATGGCTTGCGGCAGGCACCAAGGGCATGGAACGCCAAGCTGGATTCCACGCTCAAGACGATGGGCTTCGAGCAAAGCCCGCACGAGGCGGCCGTCCCCCGACGGGGCAATGGAGGAAATGCCCTGTTGGTAGGTGCCTACGTCGACGACTTGGTCATCACCGACACCAAGGATGCAGATGTGGCGGCGTTCAAGGAAGAGATGAAGGCCGCCTTCCAGATGAGTGATCCGGGGCTCCTCTCCTACATGGGGATCAAGGTGCACCAGGACCACTCTGGGGTCACGCTTCGACAGACCGCCTATGCCAAGCGCGTCGTTGAGCTAGTCGGGCTCACCGACTGCAACCCAGCTCTCACTCCGATGGAGGAGAGGCTGAAGCTGAGTCGCGACAGCACGGCGGAGGAGATGGACGCTACACAGTACCGACGTCTTGTGGGGAGCCTCCGCTACCTCTCCCACACACGGCCGGACTTGGCATTCTCCGTCGGCTACGTTAGTCGGTTCATGCAGCGACCGACAACGGAGCACCAAAAAGCTGTGAAGAGGATCATCAGCTATGTTGCGAGGACTCTCGACCACGGCCTCTACTACTCTAGGTGCCCTGGGGTGGCACACTTCGTCGGGTACAGCGACAGCGACCACGCCGGCAACATTGACACCAGCAAGAGCACAAGCGGGATCCTCTTCTTCCTCGGCACGTGCCTCGTGAGCTGGCAGTTGGTCAAGCAACAAGTGGTGGCCATGTCCAGTTGCGAGGCCGAGTACATAGCGGCATCCACTGCCTGCACTCAGGCTCTCTGGCTTGCTCGATTGCTTGGTGATCTCCTCGGTCGAGACACCAGTTCAGTGCAGCTCATGGTGGACAGCAAGTCCGCTCTGGCCCTGGCGAAGAACCCCGCGTTCCACGAACGGAGCAAGCACATCCGGGTGAGATACCACTTCATCTGATGCTGTTTGGATGAAGGGAGCATCACGGCGAGCTACATCAACACCAAGGATTAGCTTGTGGACCTGCTCACCAAGCCTCTTGGGCGGATCACGTTCCTTGAACTCTGCTCCAGGATTGGGATGGTCCAGCCTTCCCACAAGACAACACACAAGGGGGAGAATGAGTCTTTGTACTGTTGGTCTTTGTGGGGTTGCAGCACACATGGTCCTTGTACAAGGACTGGCAGTTAGGATAGAGCATCAAGAACTGGCTGTTAGAATAGCATCCTTGACTGCTGCTTTAGGACAGCATCTTAGACTAGCATCTAGCATATGCTTGGCTGGTTAGCATCCTATAAGGCCTCCTTTGATTTGTAGGATTGTCTCATGAATTCCATAGGATTTAGACCCTGTGGAATTTTTCCTTTGGACAGTGTTTGATTCATGGGATTGTACCCTACAGGAAATAGTCCCATAGGAATTCGGTAGTGCATTTTCATAGGAAATTTAACATGAGGTCAGACCTCAAGGAAAAATCCTGCCAATATTTCCTATGCCTGTAGGATTCCACTAGAGAGGGCAAGTCAATCCTATGCAATTCCTATCCCTTTTATGTTTCCTATCCTGAAAATCAAAGGAGGCCTAAATATGTATCCCCAACCCCTGTGGTTGGCATGGCATTTGTGTGAGTTTGTGTGAGAAATAAAAACCAGAAAATTGCCCCAACTCCTAGTGTCATCCTCTTCTTCAATGAGAGTAAATTTAGAGATCCTATCATATACAGCTACATATAATGATAAGATTTGGCATTTACTGCCTTGTAGCATTACACCATAGTGTTAAAAAGGAACTGAACATACTAGATTTTCAATAAATTGCAACGAAAGTATGAATTTAAATGAAAAAAATCCCATTCAAGAAATGTCTCAAAAGCAGAAATTTCAGGTACAAGAACAAGATTGCCACTTACATGGTGGAAGATATAACAAAGGCATTCAGGCATAAAGCGGACATTTGAAGCTTCACCCCAAATCAGAAAATATAACCCTATGTAAAGAAGCTCTGGTTGTTGTGTGGAGGCATCGGTTGGAATTCTGCAGGGATTCTTCACGGTTAACGAGGATTATTTTGAGCTGTGCAAAAAAAGGTTCACTTACTTGATGTTTGACTCCAAATGCAGATACCGACACCATGAAATATAATTTTGAAAAACTTTATTCATCAAGTGCTTCACTGTATTACTATGTATCTGCAAGTTTAACATGGACACTCATGGGAGCTTAAAACCATTTGCAGAAGGGATCCATGATATTGAACTGATTCAGCTAACAAACAATGTTCACAGAAAAGATTTACCACGTGATTTTGTCTTCTGCCCTGGTCGACACTACCACTTTCTCTCATATCGATGTTAGCAAGCAGCAAAATCAAATGCTCCTTTTGATTTTCCACATTACCTTTCTACAACAAATAAAGCCAAAGATAGTATGAAATCCTAAGAAAATAACAGAACACCTTGGTGCCTAACCACCCAACACAAAACCAACATATCACTTTTTGACTAGAGTAGTTATAAATTCGCAGCTCCAGTGACTCCAAAACGCTTAGCATGATTCATGAATGTCTGTACACAACTTTTATATGTGTGATGTCATTACTTTGGTCTAAAAATAATTACATGTCCTCTGCTTGACTAGCACTTTTCACTAGTTTCTGCCGTACTTGCACTTTCCACTAGTTTCTGTTTGGGTTTCATATCTAGCCTACCCCGACTTGATTGGGATAAAAGGCTTGGTTGTTGTTGTTGTGTAGTATAACCCCATATTGTATTGTTCATTAGCATAAGATAAGCATTTAGTATCTGCCTTCCATGCCAAACCAATTGTTCAAACTACCAATTACAAGCTGATTACCCAGAACTAGAGAGACACAACTATGATGGATGAAAGTCATCACAATACAAAAAGGATGAAGAGGAGCTGTTCTTAGAGCCTGGCTTGACCAGCTTGTCTGTCTATATATTTGCAATAAAATTTTACTTCCGCGGCCTCCTCTATGGTTTTCAATAAAAGGTAGGAAATAGAAAACCAAAAAAATTCAAAATCACGTATAGTCATACAAAATTTTATCACAATATAGTTAATAATATAATTTAAGTATTTACTAGTTTCCACCTGAAATCCAAATGTTTGCCAGAGCCAATCGAGCAAGTCACGGACAATAGGTCGATCTGTTTCTTCAGGCACGGTATTCATATCTGGCCTTGGCGTTGGAAGACTCTCCATCCCCCGAAGAAGGTCCACTGCTGCTTTAATCTGCAGTTTCCATGGCCAAGAAAATCTTTCATACACATGTATATTAAAGAAAATATCCGAATGAAATTTACAGTATATGACCTGACCTCAGGTATTTCCATTACAGGTTGGGTGGGACCAGAAATATTAAGGGGTAAAATGTTGTAATGTGAAAAGGAAGCTTTCTCCTTCTCGACCCCTTTAGCATACTGATCAAACTGAAAAACAAATATTCCATGTTATAATGTTTTGTGATGTGCAAGGAGTCATGAAGGTGAAACGGTATGTTGCAATTATTTGCAATTGACAGATGTAGAACCTCGGAGTGAGACTTTTCTGGTGTCACGGTTTTTAGCACGTCATAAAGGACAGATGCAATTTGATAGTATCTCGCCATCTCATCCCTATGTCATACACAAAAAGGTGAACATAGCTCAGGGATGATTTTTTTTTTACAAGAAGATTGTTAATGCAATGCACACTGGAGCTTACGGTTTTCTCATGTTCAGACCCTCCTCCAGATTCTTTCTACAATACTGCTCATAGAACCTCTGAATCTCCTTTGCATCGGTTGATGCAAGCCTGCGCTTTGTTTCTTGTTCATCCTGCAAAATAAAAAACGTAAAACATGTGGAGACACATGTGTTACTACTTTCAGAAGCGAGCTGGAGAGTTATCAATTTATGTATCCAAGCACCATATTTCAGATTATTCTTTTCCAAAATGTGAAACTATATGACTTCTCACAAACAACCTTCATGCAGGCTAACATAGACTAATGGTTTATGCATGAATCAACATTCCAAGTTACTTGAAGCATTATCTAAGCTATTACCATGACAAGCTGTCACCAGTACCTAGATGCATAGATGGCATGTCATTGGTTTTGAGGCATATACTCGCAGCGGCTATGGGGCAAGCCCAGAATGGCAACAGTGTGGGCTTGGCATGTGTGCACGTTACCAGCCTCGTGTGTGCAGACAATGATGTACATGAAAGGGTGTGTGCAGGGATATAAAGAGATTTAAGAAAAGCATGAGTTAGATGTGGTTGGATCATTTAATTCAGGAGGAGTCTAGTTAAATGAGGAACATTAGGTTGCAGTTTGGTCAATAGTTTGAGTTGTTATCCGATAGGGGATCAATTCAATCGCCTATATAAGGGCTACTGTGTGATCCTCTGAATGACTGAATCGACCAATGCATAACCAATAAGTTCAGCTAAGCCTCAGAGCTTATGAAAATAACATGGATTAGGCTCTCAATCAGGTAAGCGAGGGCACGTGCCGCACCCCGGTCTTTGGACCCTCACCCAGGATGACCCATACCAATATGACTCCAACACCTTTTGGCAAAATTCTGTTAACTTCTTATAAACCCAGGTTTCCATACTGCATGTCTTCATTGGGGTCAATAACTTGATCAGGGGAATAAATACAAGAACGTAACCAACTAGCCATTTATATTATTTTCTTTAATAATATTGCTTGGCTAGCCAAATTTATCAAGACACGGTGATAATTCTCTGATTTTGCAGTTGATTTAATTATGTCGTTGAGTGTTGAGCATCCAGGTCCAGCAGCATGTGCATACCTTCTCCAGCCTGTGTAACAGATAGGTTTTGAACTGCCTAACTCCACGACCGCTTGAGTTTGGATCCATTGTGTGCGCCTTCTCGAATGCAGTAAAACGGCCTTATGAGCAGCCAGGAGTAATAACATAAGAAGTCAGGCAGAAAAAAAACATAGGAGCGAAAACGAAGCTATGAAAGTAATGGTCATTGCCAAACCCAGAAGATATACACCCATGATGCAAGCTCATGTAAAACTAAATTTTAAGGGTGTGGTATGACATGAGCAGTCCACTTAGGCAAAAGCTACCTATGGAAGACAGTAGCAACACTTACCGTTAAGGTAAAGTGAAACAAACTTGATCTTACACACACACACACACACACACACAAGGTGTACAAATTAGGCAGAAAATTGGCAATGATCATGCATCTTGGTTTGAGTAATAAGTCAGGCAAATAACGAACTCCCTCCCTCCGAAAATAAGGTGTACAAATTAGGCAGAAAATTGGCAATGATCATGCATCTTGGTTTGAGTAATAAGTCAGGCAAATAACGAAGTCTCTCCGTCCGGAAATAAGTGACTTCGATTTGTCTAGATCCTATGTATCTAGACGGGTTTTAGTGTGTAGATACATATGAATCTAGACAAACCAAAGTCACTTATTTCTGGATGGAAGGAATATTATTTATCAATTGCAGGTATAGACAGCATCTGTGTAGGCAGACGGAGCCAAGTGAGTGTGGAGACGATAGGAGTATGAATCAGTAGGAGAGTATACTGACAGAGGTACGCGACGCGCGGGTTCTCCTCCTCAATCTCGTTGGCCGCGCGGAGAATCGGTACGATGGGCGCGAGGGAGGAAGGCACGAGCTCACTCTCTATGATATCCCCGGGCTCCTCACCGGAGAATCCGTCCGTCCTCATGGTGATTGCCCGCGACATGTTCCGCTGCCCCATCGAGCGCTGACGCTGCGGCCCCGACGGCCCGCCGCCGCTCGACATGGACATGCTGCCTCCCCAAGGTGGAGAGCGCGGAGGTTGCGGTGATCGAGCAGAGAGAATACGGTGGCGGCGGTAGTGGTGGTGACGAGGAAGGGGAGCGGAGGGGGCAATGCATCGTCTTAAGAGTCGGGGAAGTGCGATGCTGAGGGAGTCCTTTTTCGCTTGGTGGCTTTGGCTTTGGCTGCCTTCCTGCAGCTGCTGCTACCTTCCTTTTTCTTTTGGTGTGAACGGGCGTGGGTGGGTCATGGGTGGGGGCCGGGGATGGCCGACGAGGGAAGCAAGGAATTACTTAGCAAAGGTGGGAGGAAGACGGAGGCAGGCGACGATGAGGGCTGACGGGTGGGGACTGCCCTGGCTTTAATTTAGAACGTGTTTGGGCTCGCATGTTTTGCTCCAGTACGGATTACGCTGCAATCGGTTAAACGTATTTGTTGCAGACTATCATGTAAACGAATTTTAGAGTATTAGCTGAATGCTTTTGCGTTGCTACGGCCATTAATTTTAAATCTAAATATATTCAACGAAACATATATGTTTTACGAGATATATATGTTTTACATAGCTTATGATTGAGTTTTGATAAATATCATCTTTGCACTCCCAATCTCTCTGCACGTGCTATCCCACTCAAACAAGCAATATTACTATAGCAATAGAATAGTAGTAGCTTCTCTCCATGCTCAGGTACATACTGGTGACAATATCATGCACATGAAGGCCTCGACCACATTTGTCAGTGTCAGCCTCACCTTTGTTGTAGATCATTTGTTGTCGATCATGGCAGGGATGCAACGACGCGATGTACCACATATGATAGGATGGATGAAAAACAGAACAATTGAGCAACATTCTCTAGGACTTAACCCGCATAAAACCTACTCAATCAGCAAACATAGTGATAGGGCAAAGGTGTCCGATCTTTCGATGAGATGGTGATAGTCGATTTGGTGGAGTTCGTGATGCAGCCCAATACTTGGCATTCACCATTGGTCCACACCATGCTCATCAACCACACCCTCAAAGGTGAACTCATTCCATATCTCACCCTCCTTTGGTTATCATGTGAATGGAATCCTACTTGAGACAAGTGTCCATGCTATGATCAGGCCCATGACCATGACACCGAGAGGAGATGACAAGAGGACCCCAGAAACCAAGACCCCCAAGCAAGAGGCCTGGAAGAGAAGACGCAAGAAGTTGCGGACGCCAGACCGGAGTCTCCGGCCATCACACCAGAGTTTCCGGACCGTCCTCTGGTCCGGACCCAGGAACCAAGCCCGGGACAGCCAGAAGCCCCCTCCGGAGACGGGTTCGAAGATTGACCGGAGTCTCCGGCCTCCTCGACGCCAGGCATGTTAAGGCCTTTTGGGCCTGGCCCATGTAACGCCCAGAACTCCCTGTTTATGTCTATTTTGCCCCTAGCTCGTGGCTGGCCTATATATAAGCCCCCACCCCCTCCTTGAAACCCTAGAGTTGATGATGAATGAAGGCTTGTGCCTAACCCTAGATGGGAACCCCTCTCTATAGTTAATCTATGAGTTGTACAAGGCCTTGGAGTTCGGTTGTTCGTCTCCAAGTCGTCAAGACCCTCCTCAAGTGTTTGGTCTCTCCTCATCAAGGATTCTAGTAGTGCTAGGTCTCTCCCCTTTGGGATTCTACTTGGTTGCTACTTCTCCTTTGATTTGGATTCTATCATCCGCTTGCCAATCTCTCCTTTGGTGATTCTACCTAACGGTCTCTCGCCGAGGATTCTATTGGATTGGTTGTTCGAGCCAACGGGATCAAATTGAATCGGGTTGTGATTGTGTGTGTTTGTATCTTTACCTTGCGTTTGTGTTGCGTTCATCGTGTTCATCGGGTATCCCCTCACTCCCCACCTCAAATCCGTGAAGATCGGGCCACCCTAGGGTCAATCCCACAAGGGATTCCATATCAACCGGTATCAGCAGCTTTTGGTTGCCACGGATTTGCCTTCGTTCCCCCATATCCACCATAAATTCGAAAATACCAAAAAATTTAGCCCCAAATTGCTTTTGGATCGATCGCTTGATTTGGTGAGTTGATTGTGGTTTTGGTACATTAGAAACTTGTCCTTGGATTTGGTCTACCTTTGCCCTGCGTTTCCTAGCCCAATTTGGTCGAAATTTTCTGGATTTGAGGGTTAAAGGGCCGAATTTCCTCTCACGAACTCGAGTTGTTCATCGTGCTGGAACCAGACCGGAGTCTCCGGCCCTAAACAAAATTTTGACCCCTCTTCCTTTTTTGACTCATTTCCTTTGTGTGTTTGTGTTTCGCCTGAGTGTCTATCAACTAACAAGCTTCCGCAACGCCAACAACACCTCGTGCTCGACATCGACACCGCGGAACTCGAACCATCCCTTCACCAACGATTGCAAGTACAACATCACCACAAGGTATAACTTGCACAACCGTTGTTAACCCCCCTTCTTCCTGTGTGTGTTACCTAACCTATCGAGAGTAGCCCTCTTATGTTTGCCGAAGCATTGTGCGCTTGCTCTTGCATAGTCATGATATAGAGGCAATAACAAAATTGACTCCATAGTTCAAAAAAAAGATTTTAAGCAAAAGAAACAAAGAAAGATACCAATAGCTAAAGAGAGTCCAAAGCTTCTAAGCAAGAGTGCGAGCAAGGGTAAGGCAAGCGTACAAATCCGTTGCTTCTCAACCTTGTGCGAACGGGCTATGGTATCTCCTAGCGTTGGCACGACACCGAGCATTAGTCTTCGTTAGGTCCAATTTTGTTCATTGCTCATTTTTCATAGTCGTGCTAGCCACATTAATCTCCACCGTGTGTGTATAGTCGTAGGTTCTCGTCGCCCTTTTTGACCTTTTCCTTTGACTTTGTTTTTGTTGGATTGTACCCACTTTTGACAATATCCTTTTCTTTTGGTTGTTCCATTTGCTATCCACCTTTCTAACCTACCACCATAGGCCTTTGTGTGTGTGTCTTGCGTACCCGCTATTCGCTTTTCTCTCGGCAACAACAATCTTTCCAATCGTTGACTCCGGTGAGGCAAGGTAGCAATTACCATTCCACCAATCTCACCATATCTATCAAGTGTGTTTGTGCACCATGTCTAGGGCAAGTGGAGCTAGTGGAGATAGCAATTTCAACAACCAAGATGGCTTTGCCACGCGCCACAACTTATGGGCACAACGCCAAGAATTCAACAATCAATTTGAGAGACTTGAGCACCGTCTTGATGATACTTTTCGAGAATTTGAGTACCGTGAGCGGTAACGTCAAGAGGAGCACCATGCTCAATTCCAAGCTCTTCACCAAGCTATTGACAACCTTGGCAACCGACACGGTCATCGCTCAAGCTCGTCAAGTTCCTCCCGCACGCACTCCTCAAGTCGACATGGCGAGTCTTCAAGGTCACACTCCCGCCGCGGAGAACCCCACCACCATAATGGGACCCTGGCTAAGTCATCGTCGCCCTCAAGCGGTGGACCCAAATGCTCCCCAACCTCAACAACAACGACAAGAGCATGGTCCACCACCACACCAAGCAATCATCGACGTGCACCAACCTCGGGAACGCCAAGATGAAGCTAACCACAATGATAGGCGTCGTCATCCTCCTCATAACCACCACGAGCAACGTCAACAAAAT
Organism: Avena insularis; assembly: GCA_023614405.1. Classification (NCBI taxonomy): domain Eukaryota; kingdom Viridiplantae; phylum Streptophyta; class Magnoliopsida; order Poales; family Poaceae; genus Avena; species Avena insularis. The sequence goes on from JAJUPC010000239.1 coordinate 309,864, forward strand.
CAAGAACCGGTATGGGACACAAGTGATGATGATGAGGATGCACGCCAAGCTCGATGCAATAACCGGCATGCACAACACCACCATCGACAGCGTCAAGCTATGAATGTCAATGATGCCGACCAACGGCGAAGGAGAGACTTCGAGCATCATCAAGCTCATCCACCACAACAACCTCAAGGCAATCAAGAGCCTCCTCCTCCGCCTCCACGCCCTCCAAGTGACGCAAGTATGCACCAAGAACGTTGCAACAACCACCATAAGCGTGATGATGGCAAGTTTGGGAAGCTCAAGTTCGTTATGCCCAAGTTCAAAGGAGAAGAAAATGCCGATGCATACCTTGAATGGAGCTCAAAGTCGACCAGATCTTCCGAGTCCACAACTTTTCCGAAGAGAAGAAAGTGGCAATGGCATCTCTTGAGTTTGAGGACTACGCCAATGTTTGGTGGGAAGACTACCAAAGCAATCGTGAGAAGCAAGAAGATCCACTGGTCACCACTTGGACCGAGATGAAGAATGTGATGTATGCAAGATTTGTCCCCGAGCACTATCGCCAAGACCTCTTCGACAAGCTACAAAACTTGAAGCAAGGAACAAAGACAATTGAAGAGTTCTATAAGGAGATGGAGATGACTATGATGAGAGCCGATGTGAAGGAACTCGAGGAGCAAACAATAGCACGGTTCCTCAACGGTTTGAGCCGCCCAATACGCAAGATAGTCGATTTCCAACCTTACAAGACTCTCGTGAACCTTCTTCACCAAGCAACCAAGGCCGAGCGCCACTTGCAAAAGGAACATGCTTATGAGAAGCAAAGGGCGTACTTCGCTTCAATCAACTCGAGTAGCCCCTCCAAGCCAACAAACCAAGCAACAAGCTCCTCCAAGCAATCCAAGACACCCATGGCATCCTCCTCCAACACAACAACGAAAAGTCAAGTAGTTTGCTACAAGTGTGGAGGAAAGGGCCACAAGTCTTATGAGTGCATCAACACAAGAGTCATGCTAACGGATGAGAACGGCGCAACATACTCTGTAAGCGAAGATGAATTTGAAGCTATGAACCAAGCCGCTATCACAAAAGATGCCGCAATGCAAGATGAGGTGAACATGATCCAAGCCCCTCACTTGTCATCGCCCAAGTCTTGACGACCAACTCCATCCCTAGAGAGGACCAACGCCTCAACATCTTCCAAACCCGAGCTGGAATTGATGGCAAGTCCATAAAAGTTATCATTGATGGAGGAAGTTGTCACAACCTTGCGAGCATCGATCTTTGTGAGAAACTCAAGTTACCATACATGGAGCACCCTCAGCCCTATCATGTCAAGTGGCTTGATGACAATGGCACCATTTAAATCAAACACAAGGTCAAAGTCTCCTTCAAGATTGGTCCATATCAAGACACCGTGGAGTGTGATGTCGTGCCTATGACCGTGTGTCACATGCTCCTTGGAAGGCCTTGGCAATACGACAAGGGTGCACTACATGATGGTACATCCAACCAATACTCCTTTAGGTGGAATGACAAGACATTGGTGCTACAACCTATGATGCCAAGCCAAGTTATCACTTCCAACATGACGTCGTTGCCCAAGATAAAACAAGCTAAGGACCCTTATGAGATGAGTGGTGAGAGAGTGATCCACCAACACGTGAGTGAGTGCTACAAGCCCCAAATGATTGGAAAAATCATGAGTGCCGCGCCGCATGCCACCTCACGTGAGAAGAGTGATTTGAGTGTACCCAATACTAACAATCCATCATACAACTCTTTCTCCTTGTTGTCGGTTTTGCAGGATACACAACCTCACCTACCACCTACAAGGAACACGCTACAAGATCTCCAACCACATCTTGATGACAAGCTCAACTTCAAGATCTTCAACAAATTTGAACAAGGCTACGACACCGGAGATCCAACAACATACAAGCTCAAGACCATGTGCACAGATCTCTCCCTATATGATGATGGAACTTCGTCGAGGAAGACTCGTTTTGAAGCGGGGGGAGATGATGCAGCCCAACACTTGGCATTCACCATTGGTCCACACCATGCTACATCAACCACACCCTCAAAGGTGAACTCATTCCATATCTCACCCTCCTTTGGTTATCATATGAATGGAATCCTACTTGAGACAAGTGCCCATGCTATGACCAGGCCCATGACCATGACACCGAGAGGAGATGACAAGAGGACCCCTGAAACCAAGACCCCCAAGCAAGAGGCCTAGAAGAGAAGACACAAGAAGTTGCGGACGCCAGACCGGAGTCTCCGGCCATCACACCGGAGTCTCCGGACTACACCGAAGTTTCCTGACCGTCCTCCGGTCTGGACCCAGGAACCAAGCCCATGACAGCCAGAAGCCCCCTCTAGAGACGGGTCCGGAGATTGACCGGAGACTCCCTTCCAGACCGGAGTCTCTGGACCAAACACCGGAGTCTCCGGCCTGCTCGACGCCAGGCATGTTAAGGCCTTTTGGGCCTAGCCCATGTAACGCCCAGAACTCCATGTTTATGTCTATTTTGCCCCTAGCTCGTGGCTGGCCTATATATAAGCCCCCACCCCCTCCTTGAAACCCTAGAGTTGATGATGAATGAAGGCTTGTGCCTAACCCTAGATGGGAACCCCTCTCTATAGTTAATCTATGAGTTGTACAAGGCCTTGGAGTTCGGTTGTTCGTCTTCAAGTCGTCAAGACCCTCCTCAAGTGTTTGGTCTCTCCTCATCAAGGATTCTAGTAGTGCTAGGTCTCTCCCCTTTGGTATTCTACTTGGTTGCTACTCTCTCCTTTGATTTGGATTCTATCATCCGCTTGCCGATCTCTCCTTTGGTGATTCTACCTAACTGTCTCTCGCCCAGGATTCTATTGGATTGGTTGTTCGAGCCAACGGGAGCAAATCGAATCGGGTTGTGACTGCGTGTTTTTGTATCTTTACCTTGCATTTGTGTTGCGTTCATCGTGTTCATCGGGTATCCCCTCACTCCCCACCTCAAATCCGTGAAGATCGGGCCACCCTAGGGTCAATCCCACAAGGGATCCCATATCAGTTCGGGCTTGACGATCCGACTACACGTGCGAGCACGAGCGCCAATGCAATCGCTAGGCCAATCTCCTGGAGGTTACCGATCCTGCGGGAACACGATCAGCCTCACCAGCGAGGGTCTTAATTCCTACCTGAAATCGAGAACAAGTAAGAAATAATATTGCAATTAAGATATTGCGGATTAAGATGAAAGCTTTATTGAAAAGGTGGGATCTTGTATAGGTGCGAAGTACAAGAGGCCTCTGCGACGCTCGAGCCTTGGCAAAGTTGCTATGATGGCTAACTTAATGTCTAAACAAAATCCGAGACTATGGTGACGACTAAGGGGGTATTTAAGGAGGAAAAGGTAAGGTTTCGGCCAGCCACAGAAGTGGTGGTCGAATCCAACCCTAGAAGTCCTTTTCTCCTCAAATACGAACTCTAAAAAGTGGCTATTTTTGTTAAAAAAAGTGGCTATTTAAAATCCTGTGAAAATTACATGGGTCTGGCCCAAAATAAAGGTGTCGCGGCACCATATTAAGCTATGGACGAATTTGTGAGGTATTAATCTTGAATATTTCGTCCAGGCCTTCTTTCTTCATTATGGTGGCCTCAAAGTTCTGAAATATTCATCCGTGACCTTCTCTTGAATCATCACATGCTTGCTGCCATCTCCATGCATGACCATGCTCCAATGCTTGTCCCTCTCATCCATGCTTGGTCCGTCATTCCTAAGAGTAAGAAATACATCTGATTTAGGTAGCATCATATTCTCATGTATGTGAGGAATAGTCCCAAGAAACGAAAATACCTGATAGTTAAGTTGTTTGGCACGAGATCGAGTGATAGGTCCTTGTATGTGTGTAGCTGTAGGTACAACGGTTGTATCAATAGATGGGATGTCCACATCATGCTCCCCTTCTTGAATTGAAGTCGTCGTTGACGCAATCTCATCTTCCACACCAAAGTAAGGCTTCAAATCTGCAATGTTAAACGTAGGACTAACCGTACCAAAGTCTGCAGGCAACTCAAGTTTATATGCATTATCGTTTATTTTCTCTAACACCTTAAAGGGACCAGCAGCACGCGGCATTAACTTAGACTTGCGTAAATCAGGAAAACTATCTTTACGCAAATGTAACCAAACAAGATCTCCAACATCAAACACAACATGCTTTATCCCTTTATCCCCAGCAAGTTTATACTTAGCATTCATGTGTTCTATGTTATCTTTAGTAGTTTTATGCAAGTTTAATATCATTTCAGCGTGTTGTGTAGCATCCAAATTATTTTGCACCGAAGAAGGTAAAGACAATAAATCAATAGGTGCACGAGGAACAAAACCATACACGATCTCAAACAGGCACATCTTTGTGGTAGAATGCAACGGACGATTATAAGCAAATTCTAAATGAGGTAAACACCCTTCCCACAATTTTAAGTTCTTCTTTAAAATAGCCCGCAACATAGTAGACAAAGTTCTATTTACTACTTTAGTTTGTCTATCAGTTTGGGGATGACATGTAGTACTAAACAACAATTTAGTCCCCAACTTAGCCCATAAGTGGCTAAGAAATTTAGTATCACGATGAGAAACAATAGTATTTGGCACACCATGTAAACGAACAATTTCACGAAAGAACAAATCAGCAATATGCGCAGCAGCATCCGTTTTATGACAAGGAATAAAGTGTGCCATCCTAGAAAACCGATCCACAACAACAAAAATAGTATCCCTCCCCTTCTGTGTATGTGGCAATCCCAAAATAAAGTCCATAGAAATATTCTCCCAAGAAACACTAGGAACAGGAAAAGACATATATAAACCATGTGGATTAAGGCGAGACTTAGCTTTTTGATAAGTAGTGCAGCGTGCCACAAATATCTCAACATCTCGACGCATACGTGGCCAAAAGAAGTGTACAACAAGAACATCCTACGTTTTCTTGACACCAAAGTGTCCCATCAATCCTCCTCCATGCGCCTCCTGTAACAACAAAAGACGAACAGAACTAACTGGAATGCATAGTTTGTTAGCACGGATGTAGTGACCTTGGATCGGTAAGGATCCTAAGTCCCTGTGATTATCATGCTAGTCCCTGGATCAATAGCTAGAACTCACAGTCGATGAAATATCATATAAAACACAAAGTCTTTACTACACGGAGAATCCAGAGTATGAATTTATTACAAAAATTGCTTAGCATTATGCTAGCTCAAATAACAGCGAAAACATAAAAGCAGCATGAGTCCATCAACACCCCAGGCTTGTCGAGTGTAGACCCGAGATCCCTACGCACCTTTCAATCTTCGGATTCTGCACATAAGACGTGCAGCCAACAAGTTGGGTCAATACTTTGAATATTGGCAAATTACACCAAGGAAAGAAAAGACTATCTCTACATGCAAGGCTGGTATAGGCTGTAGAGTTCATTTGCTCAAAGCTAGTTTTCTTAAGTAGAGAGAAGAAGAGAGGATTGTCCTACTTTGTAAACATTTGCTTAGATAAAATAAGGTCGAGTGGCACACGAGGATATTACGCACCAAGTGTCCAAACAACCAAACACTTGGATATTACGCACCAAGCGTCACTTGGATATTACACACCAAGTTCCCAAATTCCCACCCATTAGCGATATTACGCACGCCATGGGGTTTCAAAACTTTGTTTTAGAAAAGAGAGAGGAAGATCCTTCAGAGGCTCCATCCTTCAGATGCTCAATGTTGTTTTGTTTCCGTGAACACGGCTGATCGATCAGATTACAATACTCTCGAGAGTTTGTGCACTTTACCCACAATCCATGATCAAGTCCTTTTACAGACAAGACCATGGCGAGGCTTTACCTTAGTAGCCCCTCTACCTTCTGGATCCAACCGTGCCAAGAACCTCCGAATGTTGGTACCCAGGTGAGGTTTCCCACTAAGTACTAGGCCAAGACAGAGCCCATGTGTATTATGGTTGCACTGGAAGCTTGAATTACGAAACATGGCAGACTTCTTTGATTCTGGCGGCCGTCCTCCACCAAAATCTCACTCGTTGACCCGACAACCATTCCGCCCAGAAGAAAACTTAGTTTTATTTTGAAGTGGATTTGAGAAGAAAAGTTTGCTCTAGAGAGCCTTTATACTTAGAAAAATTCTTTGTCTTTCGAACCCCCAACGGTACTTTGTATTATAGCATAGCAAGCAATACTTAGCAAAAACAGGGGTAACCTATTAGGATGGGAAATCCTAAGTATAGAGCTACTCATGGCATACTACAAAATCATCGCACTTGCAAAATAATACTAAGGGGAAAATCTACTAGAACATCCTACACATGCATACTACAGAATTTTGAAGATCTCATGCATAGAATCAAAACTGGGACAAAATTATGAACAAGTGGTGTAACTTGCCTTGATCCGAGCAGCACTCTACACAATAGCACTCCTTAGCGCACTCCGAACAATCTAACGAATCACAAACATAGATCTGATCACAACTTGCTCAAAACATATCACAAAGGGAATCATGCATGCATGCAACATGGTATTTTATGCAAGTTTGGTTCTTCTAAATTGACCAAGGTAGCAAGTTTGTGTTGTGATAGTGTAAAGGTGTCACTAGGATTGATTTCCCAAAGGTTTAGATCTAAACCACTAAAACAATTCCTAGGATTAAAGGAGATCAAATCATCTAATTATCCCCAAGCTAGATCTAATGATCCTAAGCAAGGTTTATTGATTTTGTTCAGTAGGTATTGTGGAAACAAAGTTATTGCAACAAGAATCAATTAAAACAGAATTTTAATTATTTTCTATAGAATAAACACTCTAATCTAATGATTAAAATCTACACCTAAAACCTTACTGTGAACTTGGGATATTATTGCAGATTTGGATTCTAATCAAAATTAGGAATCCAACGGTATATTATAAGCTAAAATTGGCCAAGTAGTTATTTTTCTATGATTTTCGCAATAATAAACTCAATCTGCAAAAATCAAACCAAACTAGCCTAACCCTAGCTCAGATCGCCAAGTGGCGGCGCTGGTTGGTCCAGTGGAAACCATGTCCCGGCCTTGGCAGCGACGCTGACCACGTGTACGCCGTGACTCGCCGATACCCCTTCGATATACTTCTAATCTAACGCGTTCAATCTCGATCCGACGGTCAGGAGAGGCGGCGGCGACTTACAAGGTGTGTGGCGGCGTGGGCGCGGTGGCGTCGGCGATGATGATGGTCGCGCTCGGTGGTTCCACGGGCGGCGAGGTCGTCGAGGTTCGCCTGGCCCTTGCGGTCACGCTCGCCCCCTCGGCCGATCCCCTTGCCTCCTCCTCCGACTGCGGTGCTCTGATGCCTCCTCGCTCCTGGCGGTGCTCCGGCGAGCAATTGGCGGTGCCTCGGCAGGGTTCGTGCTAGGGTTTTTGGGGGAAACGATAGCGGGGGGGGGGGGGGTCAGCTTATATATCCCCAAAGTCTTGGGGAAGGGGGTGGCCGAATCCCGTTCGAATCGGACTATCCCGACGCGGCGGCGTGCATGTCCGCCATGGACTCTGGGAAGGTGGCGATGGGAGCGGTCCCACGTGTCAGTGGCGGAGGGAGGGGGTTGTGGGCCGGCGCTGCTAGCTGGGCCCTTGGCGACACGGCGCGGCTGCTGCGGCCGGTGGCGGCAGGTAGTTCACTGGCCGGCCTAACTGGCCCGTTTAGGTTAGTTAGCCCTTTTTTTTCCTATTTTGTTTTATTAAATTCTGTTTCACTAAAACTTAGATAACTTTTGCAAACAGGGTCCAAACTTGATGAAATTTATTTCTAAATTTTTATAAAAGGAAGGTGGTCAACATAGGACCATGGTTTACTGTTTTTGCATAGTTTTTATAAGGGGTCAACCTACTACAGCAAAAGTGCTTACATATGGAATTATTTAATAGGGTTTTAATAGGTTTTGGTGTTAGGATCTTTATTGCAATTTTAAATTGTAGGATGCAATGATGCAAGGATGATGCATGACACTAATAACATCCTAATACAAATTCTGGGATGTTACAAACCTACCCCCCTTAAGAAGAATCTCGTCCTCGAGATTCGGGTTGGCTAGCAAATAGGTGTGGGTGTTCTGCCTTCAAGTCTTCTTCACGCTCCCACGTAGCTTCTTCCTCGGAGTGGTGGTTCCATTGTACCTTGCAGAATCTTATAGTCTTGGTGCGGGTAATCCTTTCGGCTGTTTCCAGTATTCTGATGGGTTTTTCCTCATAGGTAAGGTCATTCTCCAATTGAACCTCATCTAGGGGAACAGTGTCTCTTAGCGGGGTTTCAGCCATCTCCGGGTGACACTTCTTTAGTTGTGACACATGAAACACATCATGAACAGTCAGTCGTTCCGGTAACTCCAACTGATAAGCAACTTCTCCTCTACGGGCCAGAACCTTGTATGGTCCTATGAATCGTGGGGCTAACTTGCCCTTGATTCCGAACCTCTTAACTCCTCGTAGGGGTGAAACTCGAAGATACGCACGGTCCCCTATTTCATAAGCCACATTTTTGCGCTTGGAATCAGCGTAACTCTTCTGTCGGGATTGGGCAACCTTTAGCCTATCCTGAATCTGTCGTACCTTTTCTTCAACATCCTTTATCAAGTCAGGTCCAAAAAGACTGCGTTCACCAACTCCATTCCATAGCAATGGAGTCCTACACTTCCTGCCATACAGAACTTCAAACGGAGCCATCTTGATACTTGTCTGGTAGTTGTTGTTGTATGAGAACTCAGCATACAGCAGGTTATCGTCCCAACTAGACCCATAGTCCAGCGCAAGCTCTCAACATGTTATGGGGTAACCCGGGGGTTGGCCCGATCTTTCACGAATTCCACGAGAAACGAGGGGAAAGCGGTGGTCGGGAGATGAAATCGAGGAAGGAGATGAAAACCGCGAACACACGCACACCAAAACACGATACACGCCTATCTCTCACGCCGGTGGCAACCGGTCCAACATAATCCCTAGGATCGGTGTTGGTGGCTCGCTCCACGCCAACAACGGGGGACGAGGTGCTTGGTGAGATCTTGGCGACTTGGGCGGAAACCGAGAACCCAAGGCCTTGTACAACTTGAACGCACTAGGCAAGATCCAAGAGGGGGGTGGATAATCCGGTGCTCCTTGGTAGGAGCATGAGACCAATAGATATAAGTTCCTCAAAGGGTTCCCTTAATATCTATTATTATCCAAGTCTAGGGTTTACAATGGAGGGGGGTGGCTATATATAGTCCAGCCACAAACAGGTAGTTTGAACGAAAAGATAAATTATAGGAAGGGTTACAAGGCACGGGGCCGAACTCGAGCGTTCAGGATCGGTCGGCGGTAGTATCGGTCCTAACAGTAGTACGGTCCGATCTTCAGTAGTACAATACCGCTTGAGGGGTAATGCTGAGCTTCCGTCAGGCGCTGTGGCGGCGGTAGGAGGCGGTAATCACCGCCGTCCGTAGTACCATTGCTGAGCAGTAGTACCTGCTTGCCTGGGCGTGGAGTGGTGCTTCTGGGCGTCCGTGTAGTAGGTAGGATCGCTTGATGTAGTACCGTCGTCTCAACCGATAGTATTACCAGGCGTCTGGCGATCGGTTGCTTCCTCCGTTCCTTGGGTCCTTCTCTTCGCACTGATGATGCACAGTGTATGCGTATGAAGTAGCAAGCCATCCAAGGGTGTGTCGAAGTCACACAAGGAGAGGAGCGAGTTCACCTTAGCTTGAAGGAGTTTGGCTCGGGCGCGAGTCATGGGTCCACTTGGGGAGCTCGTGGGAGTAGATGTAGTAGCGGCCGTAGGACGGGCTGCATCAGCTCCCCCCCTTGGGAAAGAGTCGTCCTCGACTCTTCAACCGTCACAACTTCCTCTTCGCCATGGTAGGGTGATTGGTCCTTGACATTGAATGTCGAGCTCACAAGGTACTTCGATGTTGGTATATCGATGACATAGGCGTTGTTGTTGATCCTCTTTAGCACCTTGAATGGTCCATCGCCTCTTGGCTTTAGCTTGGAGTCGCGTTCCTTGGGGAAGCGGTCTTTACTCAAGTGTATCCACACAAGGTCGCCCTCATCAAAGATCATCTCTTTCTTGGTCTTGTTTAGCCTTGATGCTTGGCGAAGGACTTGTTGCTCGATCGTATCTCTTGTGTCTTCATGGAGTTTCTTCATTGTTTGGGCACGCTTGACAACGTCCATATTGGCACGTTCGTGAAGTGGAAGTGGAAGGATATCGAGCGCGGTGAGAGGCTCGAAGCCGTAGACGATCATGAACGGGCTCCTCATGGTGGTGGAGTGCTTGGCGCGGTTGTAGGCGAACTCGGAGTGTGGAATACATTCCTCCCAGTCTTTAAGGTTCTTCTTTATCAACACCCGGAGGAGTGTGCCAAGACTTCGATTGACGACCTCGGTTTGTCCATCCGTTTGAGGATGCGAGGCGGACGAGAAGAGGAGCTTGATGCCGAGCTTGGCCATGAGAGTCTTCCAGAAGTAGCTCATGAATTTTACGTCGCGGTCGGAGACGATTGTTCGTGGCACACCGTGTAGTCGAATTATTTCCCTGAAAAACAAATTGGCTACATGTGAAGCATCATCGGTCTTATGGCACGAAATGAAATGTGCCATTTTAGAAAAGCGATCCACGACTACAAATATAGAATCATGGCCATGTTTAGATCTAGGCAAGCCTAATACAAAATCCATGCTAATGTCCGACCAAGGTGCATAAGGAATAGGCAATGGCATATAAAGACCAAAGGGGTTGGACTTAGACTTAGCTTGGATACATGTAGTGCATCGTTGGACGTGGCGCTCCACATCGCGTTTCATCTTTGGCCAAAAGTAGTGAGTGGAGAGCATGTCATATGTCTTGTCACGGCCAAAGTGACCCATAAGGCCTCCACCATGGGACTCTTGAAGAAGCAAAAGTTGGAGAGACGATTTCGGAATGCAAAGCTTGTTTTGTTTGAAAAGAAAACCTCTATGCAAATAGAAATCATCAATCCCCTTGTCTATTGAACATTGGGAAAATATTGGTCCAAAGAAAGGATCGGACGCGTACAAAGATTTGATGTCATCAAGACCCAAAACATTGACTTCGAGTCGTGTAAGAAGGCTTGTGTTTTTGCGAGACAAGGCGTCCGCTACCACATTTTCTTTGCCCTTCTTGTATTTGACAATGTAAGGAAAAGACTCCATGAACTCAACCCATTTTGCGTGCCTTTTACTCAAATTGGCTTGGCCCTTAAGATACTTCAACGACTCATGGTCGGAATGGATGATAAATTCTTTGGGCCAAAGATAGTGTTGCCACACTTGAAGAACTCGAACCAAGGCAAAAAGTTCTTTGTCATAAATGGGATAATTGAGGCGTGCGCCATCAAGTTTCTCACTATGGTAAGCAATAGGACGCCCATGTTGCATAAGGACGCCACCAATGCCAATACCACTAGCGTCACATTCAATTTCAAAGGTTTTTGTGAAATCCGGCAATGCAAGAAGTGGTGCTTCGGTGAGCCTCTTTTTGAGCTCATCAAAAGCCTGTTGTTGTGCTTTTCCCCAAACAAACGTGACATTTTTCTTGGTCAATGCGTTGAGGGGGCAAGCAATTGTAGAAAAGTCTTTGACAAAACGACGGTAAAAGCCAGCCAACCCATGAAAACTACGAAGTTCACTAACATTTGTAGGGATGGGCCAATCTCGTATGTCCTTGACTTTTGAGACATCAACTTCAATGCCATTAGAAGACACGACAAAACCAAGGAAAATCAGCTTGTCTCTAGCAAAAGTGCACTTTGGGAGATTAGCATAAAGCTTTTCATGACGAAGGATTTGAAGGACCTCCTTAACATGAGTAACATGCTCCTCTAGTGACTTGCTATAGACAAGAATGTCATCAAAGTAAACAACTACACTCTTCCCAATGAGAGATCTCAAAATATGGTTCATTAGACGCATGAAGGTAGATGGGGCGTTAGATAAGCCAAAAGGCATAACCAACCATTCATAGAGACCAAGCTTGGTCTTGAAGGTGGTTTTCCACTCATCACCTTCGGCCATGCGAATTTGATGGTAACCACTACGAAGATCAATTTTCGAAAATATAGTGGCTCCACATAACTTATCAAGCATGTCATCAAGACGCGGTATAGGATGTCGATAACGCACGGTGATAGCATTGATTGGACGGCAGTCCATGCATAACCGCAACGTATCATCCGTTTTTGGAACTAGGATCACGGGGACCGCGCTTGGGCTAGTGCTAACTTGGATCAAACCTTTGGAGACTAGTTGGTTGATTTGGCGTTCGATCTCCTTCGTCTCTTCCGGGTTTGTGCGATACGTGGCGCGGTTTGGGAGTGGTGCGCCGGGTATGAGGTCGATGCGGTGCTTGATTCCACGAAGAGGAGGAAGGCCATGAGGAAGCTCTTCGGGAAATACATCTTGGAATTCCTGCAAAACAGCCATCAAAGAAGGAGGAACATTTGTCAAGTCGTTAGTTCCTTGCGCTAGTCCCTTGCATACAAGGACATAGTGCAAGATGGATGGGTTGTTCCGCACTTCTCTCATCTCACTTTTGGTGGCAAGAAGAACACTCTTAGTTTTTCCACTCGAGTTTGGCTTGTAGCTCTCACTCACTATGGTGTGGTTCTCTCGCTCACCACTCTTCTCACAAGGTGTTTTTGTGTATTGCGCCCTCGCTAAAGCCTTTGCATTGTCCGCAATTATTTGGCCAGGAGTCATCGGTTGCAACACACAAGTTTTATCAAGCCATTTGAAGGTGTAAGTGTTTGAGTGACCATTATGCAAAGCACGCTTGTCATATTGCCACGGTCTGCCGAGCAACATATGACAAACCGTCATTGGGACCACGTCACATTCCACCGTGTCCTTGTAGTGCCCAATTGAGAACGTCACCGAGACGGTGTGCTTGATCTTGACGGATCCTTGGTCACTTAGCCATTGGATATGGTAGGGGTGTTTATGCGGATGGAGGGTGAGGTTGAGTTTCTCACACAATTCCGTGCTTGCAAGGTTGTGGCAACTCCCTCCATCGATGACAACTTTGATGGACTTCCCATTGATGCCGGCACGAGTTTGGAAGATGTTCGAGCGTTGGTCTTCATTTTCATTGACTTGGGTAGTCAAGACCCTTGTGACCACAAGCGATGGACTTGCGTCATGCTCACACACAAGAAGTTCTTGGTCCTCTTCCAAATGTTGCCTTGCCATGGCTTCCTTGACCCTTGCATCAAACTCTTCTTCACTCAAGTATTCTTCATCGCTGTTGTCATGGATGAACAAAACTTTCTTGTTCCCACATGCATTCGAATTGTGCCCTTTGCCTCCACACTTGTAGCATTCACCATTGAATGGTTGATCATCCCTTGTGTGTTTGCCACTTGGGGGCTGTTTTCCTTGAGGGAGAGTTGGCTTGAAGGGAAGCTTGGTGGTACTTGTGGAGCTTCCACTTGGAGTTGTTGGAGTAGTGGTTGGTGCTTGCTTGAAGGTGAAGTACGTCTTTGCCTTGTTGTACTTGATGTCCTCTTGCACTTGACGCTCGGCCTTTGAAGCGATGTGCACAAGCTCAACCATGTTGTTGTACTTTTGGAACTCGGTGATGCGCTTGATGGGATGGTTCAAGCCATTTAGGAAGCGTGCCATTGTTTGTTCATCTCACTCGTCAATGTTGGCACGGATCATGTTGAGCTCCATTTGCTTGAAGTACTCTTCCACGGTCTTTGTCCCTTGACTAAGCGTTTGAAGCTTGTTAAAGAGGTCACGCGTGTAGTGTGAAGGAACAAAGCGGGATCTCATATGAGCCTTCATATCTTGCCAAGTTGAGATTGGAGGCTCTTCTTTTTTTCATGAAGCGAGTTGGACTTATTCCCACCAAAGGTTGGCATACTCATCAAACTCGAGGGATGCCATGGCCATCATCTTCTCATTGCTATAGTTGTGCATGCGGAAGATCTTGTCGACCTTGAGTTCCCAAGAGAGATATTCCTCGGGCTCATTGGAACCGGTGAACTTGGGCATGGTGAATTTGAGCTTGCCGAAAGTTTCTTCTCCATTGCGGTTCCGGTTGTGGCGGTTGCCATGAATTGGGCGGTCATCATCATCATCTGAGCTCTCATGTCTTGCTTGGTGATGGTTGCGTTGCTCTTGCGGTTGTTGAGGTGCCGCGTTTGGTGGTGGAACTTGTTGTTGACGACGAGCTTGGGGAGCTTGCTCGTTTCATTGACGCGGTTGAGGACGAGGAGGAGGTTGATGGTCCTCACGACGAGCTTGGGGAGCTTGCTCTTGTTCTTGTCGTGGGTGGTGCCGAGGGGCATTGTCTTGCGCCCTGTGGCGAGGAGGACGTCGAGCCGCATGCGCAATGGGCTGCTCTTCTTCTTCTTGATGTGGAGGGGGGTCGGCATGACCATCATGTTGCCGACGTGGACGATCATGTCGATGATGACGCCTAGGAGGATCTTCGAGTGCTTCATGTCGACGGTGATCTTGTTCGTCCTCTTCGGATGCTTCACTTGTTGAAAGGACATGTCGACGGCGATGGCCTTGGTGGTCCATGTGAGGTTGCTCTTGTTGAATTACAAGTGCCCTAGGTTGTGGCCGGTTCGCTTCGCGTCTTGGAGGTCTTGCGGAGAGGTCACCATCATAGCTTGACGTTGCGGCGTGACGCGGAGATGGCACCGCTTGCGAAGAGCTCATGGATTGAAGAACGGGTCAACCCCGGTGCCTTGAAGCGTGACGGCGAGGTGCACTTGATTCGCTTGAGGAGTGCCGAGATGAGCTTGATTCGCGCGAGCGTGGCCTTGCTAGTCCATCGATGAGGCGTTGAAGCTTCTCATCCGTTGAGGCGAGTGCACGACCAAGAGCTTCATTTTGATGCCCGAGGTTGTGTTGCATGGCATGCATTTGGCCACGGACTTCTTCGAAGCGGTTGTCGATGTTCTTGTATTCCACACGGGCTTCACTAAATTGTTCGTCTTGGCGCCGCTCGAGAGCTTCACAACGATAGTTGAATTCTCCTCGGACCTTCCAATGGTCCCATCTTGTCATGAATTGTGTGTCATCCTCCGGAGGTTGTGGTGGTTGAGATGGCTCTCCATGCCTGTCCATGATGAAAAGCCAACAAGGGTTGTATATGGGGAATAAGGGTGCGGAGAGTTAGCCTTTTACCTCACCTTGGAGATTATATCAAACCAATTGCCACACAAATGAGCGAAAAGCGTGCAAAGTGAAATGGGCAAGAAACTCACACACAAATATGCTAGAACTCTCAAAAGCTTTTGGTGAAAGGTTAGGTTTGTGGAAAACCAAACGAAACGATCCAAGCAAAAGGTTATTGTTCTACGTGGTAAAGAACCAAAGATCCAAAGCAAAGGATACGATCTACAAAAACACGAAAAACACACACGTGGAGAAAAACGGGGTTAGCACGACTATGAAAATGAGCACAAAAGGTCCTAACGAAGACTATGCTCGGTTGTCGTTCCAACACAAGGAGAGACCACAACTCGTTTGCCAAAAGAGGATAAGCAATAGATTTGTGCACTTGCCTCGGTGCGCTCTTTCTTCTCTCTTTCTTGGCTTACAAGCTTGGTATTCTCTTTGTATTGGGAGGCTATTTATCTTTTTCTATTTTATCTTTTTTTTTATTCTTTTTCTCCCTCTCTATACTACTATGTTAGCTTTTGTATTTGGCCTCACACTCTCACTTTCCGAAGGCAAGTGCACAATGCTTAGACAAACACAAAATGAGTTGCTCTCATAGGATAGATACACACAAAGGAAGATATGGGGCTGTCAAGGTGGTGCAAGTTATACCTTTGGTATTGTTGACGACTTGCAACCGTTGGTGGGGGATGATGTTCGAGCGTCACGGTGTCGTTGAGCGCGGGTGATGTTGATGCGGAAGCTGTTGTGAAAATGGCGACAAACACGCGGAACACGAACAAGTGAGGTGGAAAAGTCAGCAAACGAAATTGAGGCGTTAAAGGGCAAAGAAGCACAACAGTCGAGCGGTAGTACGCTGGTTACTTCCGTAGTGATTGTACTGATGTAGTACCGCTTACTTCGGCCGGTAGTACCGCTTAAGTACATCGAACTGGAGCGAGATGAGCTTGAAAAACCTCACATTCGTGGGAAATCTGACCGAAAGGCTGGGTTAGAAACAACAGGGCTATAGATCGACTCCCAAAGCAACAGATCTATGGACCAAAACCACGAAAAATGCACCAAATCCAGAGATCGATCCAAAGGCAAATTGGGGCTCTTTTTGGTGGGATTTTCGATTTTAAGGTGGATAAAAGAAAAATTGGGGGGAAATTCGTGATCAACCGTGCTCTTGATAACAATATGTTATGGGGGTTGGCCGATCTTTCACGAATTCCACGAGAAACGAGGGGAAAGCGGTGGTCGGGAGATGAAATCGAGGAAGGAGATGAAAACCGCGAACACACGCACACCAAAACACGATACACGCCTATCTCTCACGCTGGTGGCAACCGGTCCAACATAATCCCTAGGATCGGTGTTGGGCGAAGCTCGATCTCCATGCCAACAACGGGGGATGAGGTGCTTGGTGAGATCTTGACGACTTGGGGGCGAGAAACCGAGAACCCAAGGCCGTGTACAACTTGAACGCACTAGGCAAGATCCAAGAGGGGGGTGGATAATCCGGTGCTCCTTGGTAGGAGCATGAGACCAATAGATATAAGTTCCTCAAAGGGTTCCCTTAATATCTATTATTATCCAAGTCTAGGGTTTACAATGGAGGGGGGTGGCTATATATAGTCCAGCCACAAAACAGGGGTAGTTTCGGAACGAAAAGATAAATTATAGGAAGGGTTACAAGGCACAGGGCCGAACTCAGGCGTTCAGGATCAGTCAGGGCCGGTAGTACCGGTCCCAAGAACCGTAGTACGGTCTCAACCGCTCAGAGTGTAGTACCGCTTGAGGGCCTGGAGCTTCGTCGGGCGCTGTGGCGAGTGGTAGGAGGGGCGGTAGTCTCACGTCAGAGTACCGGTTGCTTGGCCGGTAGTACCGCTTGCGTCTGGGGCGTGGAGTGGTGCTTCCTGGAGCGTCCGGTAGCTGGTGCCGGTAGGACCGCTTGGAGCGGTAGTACCGGTCGTCTCAACCGGTAGTACCGCTGGCGTCTGGCAGCGACTAGTTGCTTCCCCTCCGTTCCTTGGGTCCTTCTCTTCGTACCTGATGATGCACAGTGTATGCGTATGAAGTAGCAAGCCATCCAAGGGTGTGTCGAAGTCACACAAGGAGAGGAGCGAGTTCACCTTAGCTTGAAGGAGTTTGGCTCGGGCGCGAGTCATGGGTCCACTTGGGGAGCTCGTGGGAGTAGATGTAGTAGCGGTCGTAGGACGGGCTGCATCACAACATATCCTCCAAAATTTGATTCACCCTTTCTGTTTGGCCATCTGTCTGAGGGTGGAAGGCAGTACTGAATTCTAGTCGGGGTCCAAGAGACTCATGTAGCTGTCGCCAAAATTTTGAAGTAAACTGGGTGCCTCTATCTGACACAATTCCCTTGGGAACACCATGTAGACTTACAATTCTTGACATGTATATCTTAGCAAGCTTAGCACTTGTATACGTGGTTTTCACGGGGATGAAGTGAGCCACCTTGGTGAAGTTGTCCACCACTACCCAGATAGAATCAAATCCAGAACGAGTCCGGGGCAATCCCGTGATGAAATCCATGCCTACCTTGTCCCATTTCCAGTCGGGTATAGGTAGTGGTTGGAGTAGTCCTGCCGGTTTCTGATGCTCGGCTTTAACTCTATTGCATACGTCACACAGAGAAATATACTCTACAATGTCTCTCTTTAGGTTATTCCACCAGAATCTATCCTTCACATCCATGTACATCTTCGTGTTACCTGGATGAATTGAGTACGGCGAATCATGAGCTTCTTGTAAAATCATCTTCCTGATTTCAGGGTCATTGGGAACGCACAAACGCTTCCCATACCAGAGGGTTCCTTGTTCATCCAGACGAAATTCCTTAGTCTTTACTTCACTTATCCTGATTCTTATTTCTTCCAACTCTTTATCTCCCTTTTGTGCTTCCTTGATTCTCTCTTGGAAGGTGTACACTATTTCCATAGTCGCTACGTGCCCTTTCGGGACTATCTCTAGCCTGAGATCCCTGAATTGTTTGCATAAATCCTCTGGAAGTTCCCCTACGGTAAGTCCATTCACATACACCTTACGACTTAAGGCATCAGCCACCACGTTTGCCTTTCCGGGGTGGTACTGTAAATCCAAGTCATAATCCTTAATTAGCTCAAGCCATCTTCGTTGTCTCATATTCAACTCCTTTTGGGTGAAGATGTACTTCAAACTTTTATGATCTGTGAACACATCACAATGTTTGCCCATGAGGTAGTGTCTCCATACCTTGAGTGCATGAACCACAGATGCAAGTTCCAAATCATGTGTGGGATAATTGTGTTCGTGGTTCTTAAGTTGTCGGGAGGCATAGGATACCACTTTCCCATCCTGCATCAATACACTTCCAAGTCCTTGTCGAGAAGCGTCACAATAGACTTGAAAATCCTTTTGGATATCAGTGCATACCTAATCGGTGTCGTTACAAGGCGTTTCTTCAACTCTTGAAAACTTGCTTCACATGCCTCGGTCCATAGGAATTTCTTTTCCTTCTTTAATAGTTCCGTCATGGGTTTTGCTATCTTGGAAAAGTTTTCGATGAACCTCCGGTAATATCCTGCGAGGCCCAAGAAACTTCTAATATCTTCCACATTCTTGGGTGACTCCCATTCCGTCACGGAAGCTACCTTACTAGGATCTACGGCAACTCCTTTAGCTGACACAACATGACCAAGGAATCCCACTTCCTTTAACCAGAACTAGCACTTGCTGAATTTGGCATACAACTTGTGTTCTCTTAGCTTCTCCATGATAAGGCGCAGATGTTTCTCATGTTCCTTCTCATCCTTAGAGTATATGAGTATATCATCTATGAATACTACGATAAACTTGTCCAAATATTCCATGAACACCTTGTTCATCATGGTCATGAAGTATGCTGGGGCATTGGTTAGACCAAAGGACATCACGATGTACTTATACAATCCGTATCTTGTGGTGAATGCTGTTTTGGGCACATCCTGTTCTCGAATCTTCAGCTGAAAATAGCCTGATCGCAGATCGATCTTTGAGAACACACTGGCTCCTTTTAATTGGTCAAACAGGTCGTTGATGTTGGGTAGAGGATACTTATTCTTGATCATCACCTCGTTTAACGAGCGGTAATCCACAACCAGCCTCTTGGTTTTATCCTTCTTCTCCACAAATAGGACGGGTGCTCCCCAAGATGACGCGCTGGGTTGAATGAACCCCTTGTCCAATTGTTCCCTAAGTTGTTTCTTGAGTTCCTTTAACTCGTCCACATCCATCTTGTATGGTCTCTTAGCTATCGGCCCCGTGCCTGGCATTAAGTCAATGAGGAACTCGATATCACGGTCGGGGGGCATTCCTGGTAGTTCCTCCGGAAAGACATCTGGGTATTCCTTTACAATAGGTACCTCCTCCATGCTAACCCCCTTAAGAGAGTTCACCATGACTTCTTTAAGTGCGAAATTCGACTTGATACGAATCCTCTTCCCTTCCGGTGTTGTGAGCATGACAGTTCTCTTGGCACAATCTATGACTCCTTCATATTCGGTCATCCAATCCATGCCCAAGATTATGTCTAAACCTTGTGATTCTAGAACTACTAGACTGGTGGGAAAAATGTGTGTCCCAATCCTTAGTTCTAATTCCCGGCAACCGGAGTTTGCCACTATTTCTCCCCCAGGAGAACTTACCCTTAGAGGAAAGTTTATAGTCTCCGTTGGTATCTTGCCTCTATCCACAAATACCCTTGATATGAATGAATGCGATGCACCAGTATCAAAAAGAACAACTGCGGGAATAGAATTGAGTTTGAACTTACCAATCACAGTGCAGCGCATCACAAGCATCCTCCATAGAAACATGATTCACCGTGGCTTTGACAAACGGATTTGGCTTCTTCCCGTTTCCATTGCCATGGTTGTGTCCATTTCCATTCCCATTGCCATTGCCATTGCCATTCTTCCTCTCGGGGCAAGAGGTTGCATAGTGCCCTGTCTTGTTGCACTTAAAGCATGTCACCTCACTGAGATCCTTTCCATTGCTGCCATTCCCATTGCGGTTTTTATGCCCATTGTGTTTGTGGCCACCATGGTTATGACCGTTATGGTTGTGGCCATTATTGTTATAAGGTGGTGGTGAGGAATTACGCTGCTTCTGGTATGGAACAGAATGCTTGTGAGGGTTAGACTTCCTCTTGCGGTTTTCTATGCTCTTCCTCTTTGATTCAACCACAATGGCTCTGTCCAGGAGTTCCTGAAAGTTGTCAAATTTCTGAGCCACAAGCTGAATGGATATCTCATCATTGAGCCCTCTTAAGAACTCCTCCTGTCTCTTGGCATCGTAGAAACATCATCAGTGCATAACGGGCTAGCTTATTGAAAAGCTCACCATACTCGGTGACAGAACGGTGCAGCTGGTGTAGGTCGCGAAACTCGCGCCTCTTCAGGGTCATGACACCAGCAGCCACATGATGAGTGCGAAAAGCTAACTCAAACTGTTCCCAAGTGATAGCATCAATATCCGGGTGGGTGACTTGGTAGTTATCCCACCATTCTGCAGCAGGCCCTTCAAGCTGGTGTGCGGCATAATGCACCCTGTCGGCTCCGACAGCTTGCACGGTGTCTAGCTTCTTGTTGATCGTACGCAGCCAGTCATCAGCGACGATTGGTTCAGTGCTGCTAGTGAAGGTAGGTGGGTTCAGCCTCAGAAACCGAGTCAAGCGATCCTGTTGAGGAGGTGGCAGAGGTGGTGGTGGTGGCGGGTTGTTGTTGTTGTTTTGCATGTTCTGAGTGAGCAGTTGGATCAGCTGGTTCTGAGTGGCCAAAAGTTGTGCTATTTCTGGCAGGATTTCGGAGTTCGCATGTCTTGGCGGCATCTGCGGGGTTTAAGAGAATAGTTAAGAAATAGACAGAAAGACTAAGTAGTAAACTCCTACCCTTAAGAAAACACACCAAGCACACAAGGCACACAAGACATAACAACACAGCTTAACACAGAAACAACCAAGTTTAACTAAACTAGACTTGTCTTGGTATTTATTACAATCGCGAATAACGTTCTACTATAGAATTAAAGGTGGTCCAACTATTACACATCTTCCACGCCTTCCTCTTTCTCGTCCTCGAACGAGTAGCCTTCCTGCTCTAGAGTTGTCTTGTACAACTCCATCTCCTTTGTGGTGGCTTCAAGCTTCTCTTGGAGGTTCTTTATCTCATCCTGTAGCTTCTTGGTAGTGGCTTCCAGCTGCTCCTGAAGTCCCTCCTTCTCGCTTTGTAGTTCCTCCACTAAACTTGACTTCTTTGCGGCTTCAAGTTGCTTTGCCAAGTCCCTCTTGGAAGCTCGCACATCATTGATTATCTTGCAAAGGCCTTCAGTTTGCACTTCATCTCCATTGATCTGCTGTTTGAGTTCCCTAATTCTCTTGTTTTTATTTATCACCCTCTTCTCTTGGTTAGCGAACTTCTTCTCTTGGTCCTGGAATTTTATCTCTTGGAACTTCATTGCCTCCTCCTGCTGCTTGATCATTTCTTCCTTCTCCTTGATGAGGGCGCATAGCTCGTCGTTCTTCAATATCTCGAGGAAGGTACCCTTTTCAAGGTCATGGATGTGGCACTCCAAGTCTTGATATTGTGTTCTTCGGCGCTTGGTTGAAGTTCTTTCCTCAAAGGTTAACTCCATGGGAATTCCTTCCTCATCTCTTCTTCCAAAGAGGCCGCCGCAGTGTCCTTGGAGAGCTTCATGATGACGTCCACATAGGCGACCAATGAGTTGCTGCAAGCTGATGCTAAGGGCCTTCTCCTTGGAATCGCTAACAATGTGGATTGTTATGTCTTCCTCCGGGTTCTTGCCTCGCTCTTTTCCTGGCTGGATGACCTTGACTCCCCAACAACCGTCCTTGTGGAGTTTCTTCATTGTGCTCCCCTGGATTGTTGGGAGAGGAAGGTCCAAACGTGTGAGTAGATCCATGAGGCATCCACCAAAGCGAAGGGGCTCGATGTCCGCGACGGTGTCGTAGAGAAAGCTTGTCATCTTTGAGTTAGAAGAAAGAAGGTTAGATACTTAAACAAGTAGAAAAACAGGTAAGGCACAAAAGCTAGAGGTGGTTCCAATCCTAGGGTCACGTCCTACAGGCAACGATGTGCTCTGATACCATCTGTAGTGACCTTGGATCGGTAAGGATCCTAAGTCCCTGTGATTATCATGCTAGTCCCTGGATCAATACCTAGCACTCACAGTCGATGAAATATCATGTAAAACACAAAGTATTTATTACACGGAGAATCCAGAGTATGAATTTATTACAAAAATTGCTTAGCATTATGCTAGCTCAAATAACAACGGAAACATAAAAGCAGCATGAGTCCATCAACGCCCCAGGCTTGTCGAGTGTAGACCCGCGATCCCTACGCACCTTTCAATCTTCGGATTCTGCACATAAGGCGCGTACCAACAAGTTGGGTCAATACTTTGAATGTATTGGAAAATTACACCAAGGAGAGAAAAGACTATCTCTACATGCAAGGCTGGTATAGGCTGTAGAGTTCATTTGCTCAAAGCTAGTTTTCTTAAGTAGAGAGAAGAAGAGAGGATTGTCCTACTTTGTAAACATTTGCTTAGATAAAATAAGGTCGAGTGGCACACGAGGATATTACGCACCAAGTGTCCAAACAACCAAACACTTGGATATTACGCACCAAGCGTCACTTGGATATTACACACCAAGTTCCCAAATTCCCACCCATTAGCGATATTACGCACGCCATGGGGTTTCAAAACTTTGTTTTTAGAAAAGAGAGAGGAAGATCCTTCAGAGGCTCCATCCTTCAGATGCTCAATGTTGTTCTGTTAGTGAACACGGTTGATCGATCGATTGCAATACTCTCGAGAGTTTGCGCACTTTACCCACAATCCATGATCAAGTCCTTTTACAGACAAGACCATGGCGAGGCTTTCCCTTAGTAGCCCCTCTACCTTCTGGATCCAACCGTGCCAAGAACCTCCGAATGTTGGTACCCAGGTGAGGTTTCCCACTAAGTACTAGGCCAAGACAGAGCCCATGTGTATTATGGTTGCACTGGAAGCTTCTGAATTCTGAAACATGGCAGACTTCTTTGATTCTGGCGAGTCCTCCACCAAAATCTCACTCGTTGACTAAACCATTTGTGAGAAGAAAACTTAGTTTTATTTTGAAGTGGATTTGAGAAGAAAAGTTTGCTCTAGAGAGCCTTTATACTTAGAAAAATTCTTTGTCTTTCGAACCCTAGCAGTACTTTGTATATATAGCATAGCAAGCAATACTTAGCAAAAACAGGGGTAACCTATTAGGATGGGAAATCCTAAGTATAGAGCTACTCATGGCATACTACAAAATCATCGCACTTGCAAAATAATACTAAGGGGAAAATCTACTAGAACATCCTACACATGCATACTACAGAATTTTGAAGATCTCATGCATAGAATCAAAACTGGGACAAAATTATGAACAAGTGGTGTAACTTGCCTTGATCCGAGCAGCACTCTACACAATAGCACTCCTTAGCGCACTCCGAACAATCTAACGAATCACAAACATAGATCTGATCACAACTTGCTCAAAACATATCACAAAGGGAATCATGCATGCATGCAACATGGTATTTTATGCAAGTTTGGTTCTTCTAAATTGACCAAGGTAGCAATTTTGTGTTGTGATAGTGTAAAGGTGTCACTAGGATTGATTTCCCAAAGGTTTAGATCTAAACCACTAAAACAATTCCTAGGATTAAAGGAGATCAAATCATCTAATTAGCCCCAAGCTAGATCTAATGATCCTAAGCAAGGTTTATTGATTTTGTTCAGTAGGTATTGTGGAAACAAAGTTATTGCAACAAGAATCAATTAAAACAGAATTTCAATTATTTTTCTATAGAATAAACACTCTAATCTAATGATTAAAATCTACACCTAAAACCTTACTGTGAACATGGGATATTATTGCAGATTTGGATTCTACTCAAAATTAGGAATCCAACGGTATATTATAAGCTAAAATTGGCCAAGTAGTTATTTTTCTATGATTTTTGCAATAATAAACTCAATCTGCAAAAATCAAACCAAACTAGCCTAACCCTAGCTCAGATCGCGCCAAGTGGCAGCGCCTGGTTGGTCCATTTGAAACATGCGGCTTGAGCGCTGGCGATGTCTTGACAGGTGGCACGCCGTGACTCGCCGATACCCCTTCGATATACTTCTAATCTAACGCGTTCAATCTCGATCCGACGGTCAGGAGAGGCGGCGGCGACTTACAAGGTGTGACGGCGACGTGGGGCGGCGGTGGCGTCGGCGATGATGGCTGGCGGCGCTCTGGTGGTTCCCTGGGGCAGCGGCGAGGTCGTCGAGGTTCGCCTGGCCCTTGCGGTCACGCTCGCCCCCTCGGCCGATCCCCTTGCCTCCTCCTCTGACTGCGGTGCTCCGATGCCTCCTCGCTCCTGGCGGCGCTCCGGCGAGCAATTGGCGGCGCCTCGGCAGGGTTCGCGCTAGGGTTTTCGGGGGAAACGATAGCGGGGGTCGGCTTATATCCCCAAAGTCTTGGGGAAGGGGTGGCGAATCCCGTTGAATCGGACTATCCGTGGCGGCGTCGTGTCCGCCATGGACTGGGAAGGTGGCGATGGGGCGGTCCCACGTGTCGATGGCGAAGGAGGGTTGTGGGCGGCGCTAGCTGGGCCCTAGCGGCCTTTGGCTGCTGGCTGGTGGTGGCGAGGTAGTTCACGGGCGCCTAAGCTGCCCGTTTAGGTTAGTTAGCCCTTTTTTCCTATTTTGTTTTATTAAATTCTGTTTCACTAAAACTTAGATAACTTTTGCAAACAGGGTCCAAACTTGATGAAATTTATTTCTAAATTTTTATAAAAGGAAGGTGGTCAACATAGGACCATGGTTTACTGTTTTTGCATAGTTTTTAGAAGGGGTCAACCTACTACAGCAAAAGTGCTTACATATGGAATTATTTAATAGGGTTTTAATAGGTTTTGGTGTTAGGATCTTTATTGCAATTTTAAATTGTAGGATGCAATGATGCAAGGATGATGCATGACACTAATAATATCCTAATACAAATTCTGGGATGTTACAACGGAACACAAATCCATCATTGAAGATGAACTTGTTCCATGTTCTACCATCTCTACAATTCTGCAACACATCTTTAAATTCAGCATCATGCACATATTGTTCCTTAATAGTTTCCAATCCAAATATTTTAAAGTCAAGTTAAGATAACAAAGTATAACAGCGCGATAAAGCATCAACAATAATATTATCTTTACCCTTTTTGTGTTTGATAACATAAGGAAAAGACTCAATAAATTCAACCCACTTTGCATGACGACGATTCAACTTAGCTTGACTACGAATATGCTTCAAAGATTCATGATCAGAATATATAACAAATTCTTTAGGCCATAGATAATGTTGCCAAGTTTCTATTGTCCGAACCAACGCATATAATTATTTATCATAAGTAGAATAGTTTAGACTGGCCCCACTCAATTTCTCACTAAAATATGCAACAGGTTTTCCCTCTTGTAATAACACACCTCCTAAACCAATTCCACTAGTATCACATTCAAGCTCAAAAGTCTTATTAAAATCAGGAAGTTGGAGTAAGGAAGTATGTGTTAGCTTATCTTTCAATATGACGAAGGCCTGTTGTTGTGCATCGCCCCAAACAAAGGGCACATCCTTCTTGGTAAGTTCATTCAGCGGCGCGGCAATTGATCCAACGTCTTTGACAAAGCGCCTGTAAAAACCAGCGAGGCCAAGAAAACTCCTCACGTGTGTGACCGTCTTGGGCTGCGGCCAATTCTCAATAGCTTCAATTTTGGCTGGATCCACGTCAATACCCTGTGATATAACAACATAGCCAAGAAACGCAACTCGATTGGTGCAAAAGGTGCACTTCTCAAGATTACCAAACAAACGTGCATCACGTAAAACATTAAAAACAACACGTAAATGGTCCAAATGATCCTCTAAATATTTGCTATAAATTAAAATATCATCAAAGTAGACTACCACAAAACGTCCAACGAAAGCACGTAAAACTTCGTTCATTAATCTCATAAAAGTGCTGGGTGCATTAATTAAACCAAACGACATTACTAACCACTCATATAAACCGAACTTAGTTTTAAATACCGTTTTCCACTCATCTACCAATTTCATACGAATCTGGTGGTAAGCACTACGCAAATCAACTTTAGAAAACATGGTAGATCCACTCAATTCATCAAGCATGTCATCCAAACATGGAATAGGATGACGATATCGAATAGTAATATTATTGATAGCTCTACAATCAGTACAC
Organism: Avena insularis; assembly: GCA_023614405.1. Taxonomy (NCBI): domain Eukaryota; kingdom Viridiplantae; phylum Streptophyta; class Magnoliopsida; order Poales; family Poaceae; genus Avena; species Avena insularis. The sequence continues at coordinate 336,387 of JAJUPC010000239.1, forward strand.
ATGCGCGAAGAACCATCTTTCTTAGGTACCAAAATAATAGGAACAACACAGGGGCTAAGGGACTCACGAATATGATCTCTGTCGAGTAGTTCCTAAATTTGACGTTGTATCTCCTTTGTCTCCTCTGGATTGGTTCTATATGGCGCGCGGTTGGGCAACGTAGAACCAGGAATTAGATCAATTTGGTGCTCAATTCCTCTAATAGGAGGTAGTCTGTGGCGCTCAATGAAAAACGTCCTCATATTCCTGCAAAAGGTTAGCAATATCGGGTGGCAAAGAAGGAGGCATATTCTCAAATGAAAACAAAACCTCTTTGCAGATAATTGCATAACATTGAGTATTGTTTACATCTAGTTCAGCAATATCAATTTTATTTGCAGGCATACATGGACTCTTCAAACGAATTTCAGTAGCATGTTTAGAATCAGATTTAGTGTTCATTGGTGGTACAAAATCTGCAGCAACAGTCTGATTCTCACTTTTATTTTTCTCCTCAGTTTTAGCTCTACTAGATCTAGCAAGGTCATCTTTTAAAATCTGTTCGGGAGTCATAGGTTTTAGAACAATTTTTTTCCATCGTGCATAAGAGAATAGTGATTAGTTTTGCCATTATGAACAAATTCTCTATCAAATTGCCATTGTCTACCAAGTAACAAAGAACAAGCTTGCATAGGTACAACATCACAATCAACAAAATCAGAATATGTACCAATAGTAAAATGCACACGTATCGTTCTTGTTACCTTGATCTTGCGAGAACTCTCAAACCATTTGATGTAATATGAATGTGTGTGTTGTCTTGTTGGAAGTGCAAGCTTCTCTACCATGTCAACACTAGACAGATTATTACAACTCCCTCCATCAATGATGATCCTTATAGCTCCTTCCTTGACAACACCAATTGTTTGGAATAGGTTGTGGCGTTGATCATGCTCAGATTTGCTCAATTGCACAGTCAATACACGTTGTCTAATTAAGCTCTTGTATTGATCAGCAGTTTCAGCTCCCATTACCTCTGTCTCTTCATCAGAATCACAATTGTCTCCATCTCGAGCAGAAATAAGAGCTAATGTATCTTCATCAAAGTCACTCGCTGAATCATATTGACCATCATCACGCACCATCATAACACTTTGTGTTGTGCACTGTCTCTCAATATGACCAAAACCCCAGCACTTGCGGCATTATATATCCTTTGTTTTACCCGTGGAAGCCATAGAAGATACACTACGAGCAGGAGCATTGGATGATGGTGGAGGAGCAACTGACGGAAATCTTGTGGTGATAGGGCAAAGGTGTCCGATCTTTCGATGAGATGGTGATATTCGATTTGGTGGAGTTCGGGCTTGACGATCCGACTACACGTGCGAGCACGAGCGCCAATGCAATCGCTAGGCCAATCTCCTGGAGGTTATCGATCCTGCGGGAACACGATCAGCCTGACCAGCGAGGGTCTTAATTTCTACATGAAATCGAGAACATGTAAGAACTAATATTGCAATTCAAGATATTGCGGATTAAGATGAAAGCTTTATTGAAAAAGGTGGGATCCTATATAGGTGCGAAGTACAAGAGGCCTCTGCGACGCTCGAGCCTTGACGAAGTTGCTATGATGGCTAACTTAATGTACAAATAAAATCCGAGTCTATGGTGACGGCTATGGGGAGTATTTAAGGAGGAAAATGTGGGGTTTCGGCCAGCCATAGAAGTGGTGGCCGAATCCAACCCTAGAAGTCCTTTTCTCCTCAAATACGGACTCTAAAAAGTGGCTATTTAAAATCCTGCGAAAATTACATGGGCCTGGCCCAAAATAAAGGAGTCGCAGCACCATATTAAGCTATGGACAAATTTGTGAAGTATTAATCTTGAATATTTCGTCCAAGCCTTCTTTCTTCATTATGGTGGCCTCAAAGTTCTGAAATCTTCATCCGTGGCCTTCTCTTGAATCATCACATGCTTGCTGCCATCTCCATGCATGACCATGCTCCAACGCTTGTCCCTCTCATCCATGCTTGGTCCATCATTCCTAAGAATAAGAAATACATCTGATTTAGGCAGCATCATATTCTCATGTATGTGAGGAATAGTTCCAAGAAACGAAAGTACCTGATAGTTAAGTTGTTTGGCACGAGATCTTGTGATAGGTCCTTGTATGTGTGTAGATGTAGGTACAACGGTTGTATCAATAGATGGGGTGTCCACATCATGCTCCCCTTCTTGAATTGAAGTCGTCCTCGACGCAATCTCATCTTCCTCACCAAAGTAAGGCTTCAAATCTGCAATGTTAAACGTAGGACTAACCGCACCAAAGTCTGCAGGCAACTCAAGTTTATATGCATTATCATTTATTTTATCTAACACCTTAAAGGGAACAGCAACACGCGGCATTAACTTAGACTTGTGTAAATCAGGAAAACGATCTTTACGCAAATGTAACCAAACAAGATCTCCAACATCAAACACAACATGCTTTCTCCCTTTATCCCTAGCAAGTTTATACTTAGCATTCATGTTATCTTTAGTAGTTTTATGCAAGTTTAATATCATTTCAGCGCGTTGTGTAGCATCCAAATTATTTTGCACCGAAGAAGGTAAAGGCAATAAATCAATAGGTGCACGAGGAACAAAACCATACACGATCTCAAACGGGCACATCTTTGTGGTACAATGCAGCAAACGATTATAAGCAAATTCTATATGAGGTAAACACTCTTCCCGCAATTTTAAGTTCTTCTATAAAACAGCCCGCAACATAGTAGACAAAGTTCTATTTACTACTTCAGTTTGTCCATCAGTTTGGGGATGACATGTAGTACTAAACAGCAATTTAGTCCCAACTTAGCCCATAAACATCTCCAAAAGTGGCTAAAAAATTTAGTATCACGATCAGAAACAATAGTATTTGGCACACCATGTAAACGAACAATTTCACAAAAGAACAAATCAGCAATATGCGCAGCATCATCCGTTTTATGACAAGGAATAAAGTGTGTCATCTTAGAAAACCGATCCACAACAACAAAAATATTATCCCTCCCTTCTGTGTACATGGAAATCCCAAAACAAAGTCCATAGAAATATCCTCCCAAGGAACACTAGGAACAGGAAGAGGCATATATAAACCATGTGGCTTAAGGCGAGACTTAGCTTTTTGACAAGTAATGCAGCGTGCCATCTCGACGCATACGTGGCCAAAAGAAGTGTGCAGCAAGAACATCCTCCGTTTTGTTGACACCAAAGTGTCCCATCAATCCTCCTCCATGCGCCTCCTGTAACAACAAAAGACGAACATAACTATCTGGAATGCATAGTTTGTTAGCACGGAACACAAATCCATCATTGAAGACGAACTTGTTCCATGTTCTACCATATCTACAATTCTACAACACATCTTTAAATTCATCATCATGCACATATTGTTCCTTAATAGTTTCCAATCCAAATACTTTGAAGTCAAGTTGAGATAACAAAGTATAACGGCGGGACAAAGCATTAGCAATAATATTATCTTTACCCTTTTTGTGTTTGATAACATAAGGAAAAGACTCAATAAATTCAATCCACTTTGCATGACGGCGATTCAACTTAGCTTGACTACGAATATGCTTCAAAGATTCATGATCAGAATGTATAACAAATTCTTTAGGCCATAGATAATGTTGCCAAGTTGCTAATGTCTGAACCAACGCATATAATTCTTTATCATAAGTAGAATAGTTCAGACTAGCCCCACTCAATTTCTCACTAAAATATGCAACAGGTTTGCCCTCTTGTAATAACACACCTCCCAAACCAATTCCACTAGCATCACATTCAAGCTCAAAAGTCTTATTAAAATCAGGAAGTTGGAGTAAGGGAGTATGTGTTAGCTTATCTTTTAATATCACGAAGGCCTATTGTTGTGTATCGCCCCAAACAAAGGGCACATCCTTCTTGGTAAGTTCATTCAGCGGCGTGGAAATTGATCCAAAGCCTTTGACAAAGCGCCTATAAAAACCAGCGAGGCCAAGAAAACTCCTCACTTGTGTGACCGTCTTGGGCTGCGGCCAATTCTCAATAGCTTCAGTCTTGGCTGGATCCACTTCAATACCCTGTGATGTAACAACATAGCCAAGAAACGCAACTCGATTGGTTCAAAAGGTGCAGTTCTCAAGATTACCAAACAAACGTGCATCACGTAAAGCATTGAAAACAGCACGTAAATGGTCCAAATGATCCTCTAAAGGTTTGCTATAAATCAGTATATCATAAAGTAGACTACCATAAAACGTCCAATGAAAGCACGTAAAACTTCGTTCATTAATCTCATGAAAGTGCTGCGTGCATTAGTTAAACCAAATGGCATCACTAACCACTCATATAAATCGAACTTAGTTTTAAATGTTGTTTTCCATTCATCTCCCAATTTCATACGAATATGGTGGTAACCACTACGCAAATCAACTTTAGAAAACATGGTAGAGCCACTCAATTCATCAAGCATGTCATCCAAACGTGGAATAGGATGACGATATCGAATAGTAATATTATTGATAGCTCTACAATCAGTACACATGCGCGAAGAACCATCTTTCTTAGGTACCAAAATGATAGGAACAACACAGGGGCTAAGGGACTCACGAATATGATCTCTGTCGAGTAGTTCCTGAATTTGGCGTTGTATCTCCTTTATCTCCTCTGGATTGGTTCTATATGGCACGCGGTTGGGCAACGTAGCACCAGGAATGAGATTAATTTGGTGCTCAATTCCTCTAATATGAGGTAGTCCTGGTGGCAGCTCAGCGGGAAAAACATCCTCATATTCCTGCAAAAGGTTAGCAATAATGGGTGGCAAAGAAGGAGGCATATCCTCAAATAAAAACAAAACCTCTTTGCAGACAATTGCATAACTTTGAGTATTGTTTACATCTAGTTCAACAATATCAATTTTATTTGCAAGCATACATGGACTCTTCAAACGAATTTCAGTAGCATGTTGAGAATCAGATTTAGTGTTCTTTGGTGGTACAAAATCTGCAGCAACAATCTGATTATAACTTTTATTTTTCTCCTCACTTTTAGCTCTACTAGATCTAGCAAGGTCATCTTTTAAAATCTGTTCGGGAGTCATAGGTTTTAGAACAATTTTCTTTCCATCATGCATCAGAGAATAGTGATTAGTTTTGCCATTATGAACAGATTCTCTATCAAATTGCCATGGTCTACCAAGTAACAAAGAACAAGCTTGCATAGGTACAACATCACAATCAACAAAATCAGAATATGTACCAATAGTAAAATGCACGCGTACCATTCTTGTTACCTTGATCTTGCGAGAACTCTTAAACCAATGGATGTAATATGAATGTGTGTGTTGTCTTGTTGGAAGTGCAAGCTTCTCTACCATGTCAACACTAGACAGATTATTACAACTCCCTCCATCAATGATGATCCTTATAGCTCTTTCCTTGACAACACCACGTGTTTGGAACAGGTTGTGGCGTTGATCTTGCCCAGATTTGCTCAACTGCACACTCAACACACGTTGTGTAATTAAGCTCTTGTATTGATCAGCAGTTTCAGCTCCCATTACCTCTGTCTCTTCATCAGAATCACAATTGTCTCCATCTCGAGCAGAAATAAGGGCTAATGTATCTTCATCAAAGTTACTCGCAGAATTATATTGACCATCATCACGCACCATCATAACACGTTGTGTTGTGCACTGTCTCTCAATATGACCAAAACCTCAGCACTTGCGGCATTGTATATCCTTTGTTTTACCCGTGGAAGCCATAGAAGATGCACTACGAGCAGGAGTATTGGATGACGGTGGAGGAGCAACTGACAGAAATATTGTGGTGGCCTTGGATGTGGTGGTAGCAGGTTGAGAATCACGAGAAGGAGGCGCTGATTGTCGGGATGTCCAAGTGGATGTGCGACCTGCCGAATTATTAGTCCTCCTCCATGGTGTTTGACGATCCTGCACTTCACGTTCAGCTTTGCAAGCAAGATGAAACAAACGAGTGATGGAATTATATTCCTTATAGTCTAATATGTGTTGAATGTCCTTGTTTAATCCACCAAAGAAACGTGCAAGCATTTGTTCGGTAGATTCTACAAGACCACACCGAACCATCCCCATTTGCAATTCCTGATAATACTCTTCGACATAATTTTTCCCTTGTTCCAAACGTGTTAGATTCTTTAGTAAATCACGTTGATAAGTGGGAGGCACAAAACGAACATGCATAGCAGTTTTTAAAGCAGTCCAAGTACGAGGAATGGGAGTAGGATTTAAACGACAATACTGAGACCACCAAAGGGAAGCAAATTTAGTAAATTCACTTGTAGCAGCACTAACACGCATATTTCCAGGATATTTTAAACATCCAAAATGTTGTTCTACTTCCATCTCCCATGAAAGATATGCATCTGGATTATATTTACCCTCAAAAGATGGAATATTTAATTTAAGCTTTGCAACATGATCATCATCATGTACCGGTGGTCGAGCGTTGCGGTGGTAATGTCGGGGACGGCCAACAGGGTGTGAAGGTTGTTCAACCTCCTCGTCAAACAGATCGTCATCGTCGGGGTTGTAGTAGTACCCGTCGTCTGTCCCCAATGTCGCAGTAGCAGCCGCGGTGGAAGCCTAAGGTGCCTCAGCTGCAGCGGTAGCCGGCGGAGGTGCGGCGATCGCTGAACCAGTAGTATGACCCGTGATCGAAATGCGCCGTGCGCCATGCCGAGGTGCCAATGGGGCGGGTGCGGGTGCCGGCAATCTGTCCAAAACCTCCTTGAACCAAGCATCATGCTTGTCGTTGAAGGATTTATCGAGTCCACAGATCTTGTCCATGGCGTTGGTGAGTTTGGTGTCAAACTCCCCTAGTCGTGCATCCACATCTTCAGCGCGACCGACCAAGAGCTCGGAGAAGTGGGCATGTAGTTCTTGGTTCGTTATTGTGGCAGGGTTACACGAAGTATCTGTCATGGTTAGTCCTTTAAAAAGCACAGGTATATATGCTTATAACTACGGAACTATGGTGGAAGGCACGCGTAATCCGTCAAGCAATATACGAAGCTCTTACAAGTTCTTACCAAACAGCTGGAAAAGGCGATGTGCAACCACGAGGAGCAGTGGGTCCAGAGATTGAACCGAGCGATTACAGGAGTCGAGACACCGCACGTGGAGAAATCTGTGGAGCTCTGGGAAGGCTTAGCAAAGGGGTTAGCAATTATCAAAACAACAATACAAATGTTAAAAGAATGCTCAACGACGGTACTGGGCTGGTCCTAGGCTAGACCGTACTAGAGACGCGAGCCTAGATCACCAACGATGTTACGACGCGACACAACAAGCAATGTATGATGATATAGCACCCTGAAAAGCGAACCGAGATGTCGAAAATCACTATGATGGCGAGTGTCTAGAACTGATCTACGTGGTCTAGAAACAGGTTAGCCCCAATTTTTTTTTTCGAAATTTGTGTATTATGCTCCGAAAAGCGCGCAGGTGCCAAAAAAATATCGCTATAACGGCCGACGGAGAAAAGTGATCCCCGGGGCCGAAAATCAGTATAGCCAGAAATTTTTTTCGGAGGCCGATTTTTTTTTTGCTCTCCTTCTGGACTTACGACTGAACTTCTAACTCGACACGGACTTTAGCTCAATACGGAAATAACAAGAAAGGAGAGTAAAAAGAAATAACTAGGAAACAATAACTCAACTCGGACTCGTGCCACGGCAGGAAAGGTGATCGGATCCGTGTCGCGGTAGGAAGGCGGTGGCGGAGTTTTAGGGTTTATGGTGGCTGGATGTATGGCAGCAGTATTTGGTGGCGGAATATGGTGGCGGTGATCTGCGAGTGTGGCGGTGACTACTGTGATCAGAACTCGAAACTCTAAGGGACGAGACACTAAGACCAGCAACTCGACGCGACGATGCAGACACAAATTCAACAATGCAAAACTGAAAATATAATGCAAGGCGTAGATTGGTGATGGGATGGATCTAAACTCTAACTGTGTTTTTGGCTTTTTCGTGGGTTACAGGTAAAACAGATCTAATCTACAAAAATAGTAAAATCTCACCGAGCAACCTGAAATCTGATACCACTTGATAGGGCAAAGGTGTCTGATCTTTCGATGAGATGGTGATAGTCGATTTGGTGGAGTTCGGGCTTGACGATTCGACTACACGTGCGAGCACGAGCGCCAATGCAATCGCTAGGCCAATCTCCTAGAGGTTACCGATTCTGACAGAACACGATCAGCCTGACCAGCGAGGGTCTTAATTCCTACCTGAAATCGAGAACAAGTAAGAACTAATATTACAATTCAAGATATTGCGGATTAAGATGAAAGCTTTATTGAAAAAGGTGGGATCCTGTATAGGTGCGAAGTACAAGAGGCCTCTGCGACGCTCGAGCCTTGGCGAAGTTGCTATGATGGCTAACTTAATGTCTAAACAAAATCCGAGTCTATGGTGACGGCTAAGGGGAGTATTTAAGGAGGAAAAGGTGGGGTTTCGGCCAGCCATAGAAGTGGTGGCCGAATCCAACCCTAGAAGTCCTTTTCTCTTCAAATACGGACTCTAAAAAGTGGCTATTTAAAATCCTGCGAAAATTACATGGGCCTGGCCCAAAATAAAGGTGTCGCAGCACCATATTAAGCTATGGATGAATTTGTGAAGTATTAATCTTGAATATTTCGTCCAAGCCTTCTTTCTTCATTATGGTGGCCTCAAAGTTCTGAAATCTTCATCCGTGGCCTTCTCTTGAATCATCACATACTTGTTGTCATCTCCATGCATGACCATGCTCCAATGCTTGTCCCTCTCATCTATGCTTGGTCCATCATTCCTAAGAGTAAGAAATACATCTGATTTAGACAACATCATATTCTCATGGATGTGAGGATTAGTTCCAAGAAACGAAAGTACCTGATAGTTAAGTTGTTTGGCACGAGATCGAGTGATAAGTCCTTGTATGTGTGTAGCTGTAGGTACAATGGTTGTATCAATAGATGTGATGCCCACATCACATAGCATCAAAAAGTTACTAAGAGCCCTTCATGCGGAACAATCAAGTGACAAAATGTATCACTGATGGTCAGATGGATGCAAATTGAACAATCGAGCAACATTCTCTAGGACCGGAACAACTTGGTCGGACTGGCGCCCCGCGGGTAAGCAGGTCTTGTCGAGCACGAAGAGTTATTTCGTGCTCTCCATGTTGCTAGCTCCACACATCGTTGGCTGCCCACATCCCAGGATATTTCCCCGTCGCCACTCTTCTCCCCTCATCCCCGGGCACCCCAAACCTACATCCGCCGTTGCACCCTATGTAGTGCTATGCCGCCCCTACTCCCCTACCAGGATGGACGCGTGCTCGGTAGGTACCATGTGTCCCCCTAGACGCCCATGGTGGCCTTCGCTTTCACATCCTAGCCCGCCTATGTTACCATTACCTTTGGATACCTTTGATAGGCTACACATCGCCAAATACAGATGATATGTAAAGCAAACATTATTAGACATACAAGGGAGGCTCGTAGCCATTTTACACGACCAATGAAGGAGGTATGGTCTCACAAAAAATTCACTACAGTAAGTAGAAAACCACTATCTATAGACTACTAAAAGAATAAAATTTCTCCTTGTTCTCCTGAATGTGCACTGACCAAAAAACATATTTATATAGAGCAGGGATGTTTAGAATATGTTACAGCCATGGCGTTCTCTCCATGTCCTTCCGATTTTTTCTACACAACAAGAAATATCAATGCCACGGATGAGTATCTCAAAGAAGCCAAGATACTCTTAAAGTAGTACATGTAAATTTTCCCAAATGAAAAGCCCGTAGAAAATTTAATAAATTCAGTTACCAAACCGCTTGAGACTTAAATATTTGTCCAAAAATTTCAGTTTTTAAATTACAGTTATATGCTCCACGAAAATTCAGCATCAGGAAGCTTTATACAGAAAGTATACACACATCAGTTCGCATGCTCCAAACATGCGACATGTCAAAGAGATGATACCTTGACTTTAGACCTGGCTGGCTCTACATCAACATTTGAATCCTCTCGATCATACGCACTTTGAAAACTTTGAGCAATACGCTTAGTCCTGTAGCATAGAACATGATGTTTTTAATTTTTAATTGGCAGGGGAGATGACCCAGAAACCCTAACCAACCACCCCAGGCCTAATCAACCAACACCCCTGACCAAAACCCTAACCCTAACCTACCTAACCCGACCGGACCAGACCACCACACACCTAGATGCACACATGAACACGTCACACTCACACCACAACTCACGCACACACCCAACACACACGACACGTCGTGGAGGACACGCACACTGAACGCACACCACATGTCGTGGAGGACACACACGCACACACCAACCCTGCAAGGGACAACTGTGTCCATCGCTACCAACCGTGTCCGCTCCCCATGCCTCGAGGTCGAACCCGAGCTCCCGAGAGGCCGTCTCCCGCGCGATTCCCTCTTTCGCTTCCCTCTAAGCGCCGCTGATAGGGGTTAACCTCTTGGGTGGCCCGATCTTCATGGATCTCGTGGTCAAATCGATGGGAAGCGAGGGAAAAGGGAGAAGGTAGCAGAAGCGAACACACACCTCGCGAAGAACACGGTGAACACATGCAAAACTCACACGATACAAGGTCGATTGCTCCCGAACGACGGTCATCGATCCGATAGAATCCTCGCAAGAAAAGATCGGTCAATGTGCTCCCTCAATCCACATCGGAGAGGGAATAACACCTTGGGGAGGGTCTTGATAGCTTGGAGAAGAGACACCGACTCCAAGGCCTTGTACAACGATGGAAGCATGATGCAAAGTCCAATCGAGGCTGGTGATGATAGTCGGTCCCCTTGGTAAAGGGGAGGCAAAACTAGAGATTCCACACAAGGGGGTTGTCTTTAGTCTCGCATCTATGCCTAAGGGATACATGAGGGGTGGGGGCTCTATTTATAGGCCATCCACTAAACAAGGGGTAGTTTGGAGATAAACTAGGTGAAAAGGTAAGTAAAGGGAATACATGGGCTATGGCCCAACTAGTGTGCACAGGCGCTGTCATGACCGGTAGTACCGGTCCTCGGATCTGATAGTACAGGGCACAAGCAATAGTACCGAGGCCTACGCCAGTAGTACCGCTTGGGTTTGGCGGCTGTTGGACGACCCCTTCTGGCTCGTGCGGTAGTAGCTCGGTGGTAGTATCGCTTAACTGGTAGTACCGGTTCCAACGACCGGTAGTACCGCTTGGACCTGGCAGGTACTGATTTGTCTTCTTCCTCCTCTTCCAAGCTTCCGTCTTGTCGGCCTTGAGGTTCTAGGCTTCCTCCCTTGTATCTGTGCTTGTCAGTGTGAACCTATCATGGTCATAGGATGGAGTATGAAGTAGTATACCATTCAATAGAGTAGGAAGTGGGATCTCACAGAGGATAGGATTCACCTTTGGAGTCCATGATGACGTGGCATGTGTTGGAGACCTTGATGTGGTAACGGCCGTAGGTCGGGTTACATCATCTCCCCCCTTCAAAAAGAGTCGTCCTCGACTCTACATGCGCATCACAAAGTAGAAGAGGTCAAGAGACATTCTTGATCGTGGGGTTCACCATATAGTCGTCCTCGGGAAGATTGACTTGACAACACTTCAATGTTCCTTCACCTTCCATGAAGCCTACAAAGCTCACAATAAAAGCGAAGCAACACTCAAAGAGTAGCCAATTCATGAATATTATAGTATGAGTCCTCAAGTAGAAGGAAGTCACCATAGCTTGTAGATATAGCTCAATGAAGGGTAGCCATAGGTATCTCTCTTCAGTTCTTCTTGTCAATACACGGTCCATAGAGGTTGACGCGTATGCATTTGTACCTTGACACAACAAAGACCAAGCAAAATATATTTTTGTGCGTGATAGAGGAGCATGTCATTTGTGGCATGTCCATTCTTGTTCACAACACTATTAGCACAATTCATGTATAGCAAATGGAATGCATATGCAAGGTCAATGTGCATGGAAATCGCTTGAACATCATCCAAATGTGGGAACTCAAAAACTCCATACAATGTTTTAGTGTGGCACTCAAGGCAATTAACTAGAATTTTGATCAACGTCCTTGATGCGAGAATAGGAGAATTCAGCAAAAACACACAAGGAAGAATGTCCAAAGCAACAACATTATGTGTGAAAACCACCCATTGAAAAGAGAAATTGCTCAATATGTTGGATGCCATACACATATCATCAAAAGCAAAAAATCATGGGAAATGAGTATCCCAAAGGGAAGCAAAAATAACATGTTTGCAAACAAACCATATGAAAGAGAAAGTTGTCCTTATGTTTGTTGCAACAACTATACGAGATACTTGGAAGCTCTCATGACAATACATGCTCTGAATGGCATTATGGTTGCACACAAAACATCGGAAAGAGAAATTGTTCAACACTTTTGTTGCAACATACAAAGCATCAATATCCAATAACAAAGAAACATGAATGTCATTAGGTGAGATAATACCATCAACATGCTTGCAATCAAACCATAGGAAAGAGTAATTTGTTAACATGAAAGATGCAAAGCATGCAAAAGGTATCAGAGTTGGGTTCGATCTTGAACTCACTTGTGGGATGCTCTCAAGAGCTCCTTTTGTCAACTCTTGCTCAACCGAGGTTGACATTCTCATGCAGATACCTACACACATCATACATAGAAGGAAGAACGTGTGTGCATGGTATAGAAATACATCATCCATCATGACGTATCTCTTCTTGTGTACATCGCCATTAATTTCAATCAAGTACGAAATAAATGCATGGTGAGTATGCAAGTGGGGAACATGCTTATCATGGCAATCATAAAAATCTCAAAAAACTAAGAAAGCTATGGGGTCATCTCATTACAATCCATGTGATAAGTATTGTTACAAGCAAAACAATTGATAGACAAATTATTCAACTTATTGCAAGCAGCGGGAGAAATTGGATAACTATCATGGTAAAGCATGTCCAAAGCAATTGGAGGATACACAAAAGATGTATAGCATGGCATGTGTATGGAAAATTTATCACAATCAAACAATTCCACATGATCAATATTATGCAAAGGCAAAGCATCACATGGGAATATGAATGAAGCATATGTAATGTCACAAGTATCATCCATAACATGCATATATATCCTCACAATTCATCATTTCCACTAGTGGGATCATGGCATCTTCAACACCCTTATTTTTACCTTGTTCATACCTCTCATATGAAGTGGGTGTTGTGGTAGTAGTGGCCTCCTTGTGGACGAGTTAGTCTTCTTGATGTAGCCATGGCGTAGCATCCTCTTCATCCATCATGTACATCTTCTCCAATTGGGGCATCATTGCTTCGTGGCTTGGCGTGTCTTTATCCATGGAACCTAGCACAACATAAGAGAACACATTAGAGGTAGATGGCAAGCCGTTAGAAACCTAAATGGTCTCACTTGACTTATCAACTACCACTCTCAACTCACTAGGTGTATCACTCATGCCCTCAAAGTAGAAGCACTCAATCTCACATAAGGTGGAGTCACTCATCTCACTCTTGTTCTCACTCAAGTGGGCTAAGTGGCTCTCATACTCACATGGGACTGGTACCACATCATCACTCAAACATATAGGGATAGGCTCGGTTTCCTCAACTCCATGCGCCTCCTTTAGTGAAGGGAAAACCCCATGCTCACCATTCTTGACCTTGTCGTCTCCAAAGTTGGATGCCATAATGGGCATCATTTCTCGCCTCCATGATCGAAGGGAAAATCCCATGCTCGACCGTCTTGTGGACATCTTGTTGTAGTGGTGGAAGTAGGCTCATGGTGTTGTTGAGAGCGGTGCTCGGATCAACTTCATCACATATGTGGCCTTGGCTTCCTCCATCTTGGAGCATAGACATCCTCTTGTCATACTCAGCCAACTTGGCGAAGCAGAGGTCTTCATTTTCCTCATTTGCGAGGTCGTGGAAGTCAAGTGTAGGCATTGAAGCTTGATGGCATTGAAGATGCTTGTGGAAGTAGGCACTAGTAGTTGAATGTGCCTTATTGATGCAGCCCGTCCTACGGACGCACCTCCATCTACAACACCTAGTCCCCCAAGTGGACCAATGACTCGCGCCCGAGCCAAGCTCCTACAAGCCAAGGTTAACTCGCTCCTTTCCTCATGTGATTTTGGTCTACCTTTGGATGGCTTGCTACTTCATGCAACTACGTTGTGTATCCTCAGCTATGAAGCAACATCACCACACCAAGCCCCCAAGGAAGAAGGACCAGGAGAGGAAGCTGCTGGAGCTCTGCACACCGGAGTCTCCTGTGTAGACCGGAGTCTCCGGTCCTGATATGGGGTGGCCCGATCTTCTCAGCAAGCACTTGTCGATGATGATGGTGGATGATAGATAACTAGCCTGTAGCTATGAACTCTCCCGCTCGAACCCTGATGCCAATGCAACAGCTCTCGAACCCTATGGGATATTCACAACACCACGCTCTTGCGCACGCAGCCGTCGACCACGAACAATAGTTTGCAATCTACTAATTCCCAATGGAACAACAGATCACACTCAATTGCAGTAGTATAACTCGATCACAGGGTAATTCCAGAGGTTCTTGATAAGAAACAACTCCAAAATAGTTTTAACGTGGTCTAACCCTAACTATGGGGACGTCCCAGGGCTTATAAGGGCGACTGGGGCGGCCAAAATCGCGAAACAAAACGTGTCCGATACAGTCAGATCCGTCTAGATCTGATGGTAACTTTAAGGGCCGGACTTTCCGCCCTAAGTAGGGGCGGATTATCCGCCCCCCCGGATTATCCTCCCCTGGGGCGGATTATCCGCCCCCTTACTGAGCCTTGCGCCTGAAGTCCTTAGCAGAATTCCTGGAGCAGGGCCGGATTATCCGCCCTTGTGGGGGCCGGATTATCCGCCCCCTGGGGATGTGTAAGTACTCGTTGGAAAGCTCTCGGAGTGATCTTTCCAACAAGTGATTATTTGCTTGATTTGGAGTTGGTATGAATAATCCACGTCCATTTCAATTTCAGGGCTTCTGTCTGTCCGAACTGAACCTTCCTTCTTGATGATCTTCTCTTGCGCCTTCCTCCCGCTCCTCCCTCGCGCATCCTTGGCGATCATCATGCTAGGCCCCTCTTATAACCCTTCTCCTTCTCGTGTCAAGCTTGTTTCCTCAACGAACCTGATCATTCACAAGTGCATAAATTTAGGCAGTATAAAGTTCTCATTATCATAAACATCAGATTCATTTAGGAGTGAATTCACCTGTTGTTCAAGTAGCTTTGCACGAGCCCGTGTAATGGGTCCAATTCTAATCTCATTGGACTGATCCTTCTTAGCATTGGCTGGAACAACTTCAGTAGTAATTGGGATAGGTGTAAATATAGGGATGTCCTCATCAGGTCCCCTACACCGGAGTCTCCGGACCTCCCCCCGGTCCGGCCCCAGGAACCAAGCCCGGGACAGTCAGAAGGCCCCTCCGTAGACGGGTCCGGAGATTGACGGGTCTCCGGACCCAACACCAAAGTTTCCGGCCTACTCGATGCCAGGCATGTCAAGGCCTTTTGGGCCTGGCCCATGTAACCCCCAGTTTCGCCCCAACTTCCAGTTTTATTCCAAAACTACCCCTGTTTATGTGGTTGGCCTATATAAAGCCCCACCCCTCATATGTAAACCCTAGACTTGGATAATAATAGATTGAGGACACCCCTTTGTGATGCAGCCCGACCTACGGTCGTTACTACATCAAGGTCTCCAACTTACGCCAAGTCGTCATGGACTCCAAAGGTGAATCCGTTCCTCTATGCGAGCCCCCTTCCTGCCCTATTGAATGGTATGCTTACTCCGTCACATATGCATGATAGGTTCACACTGACCAGTACGGAGGCAAGGGAGGAAGCCCGGAACATCAAGCCCGACAAGACGGAGGCTTGGAAGAGGAGACGGAAGAAGACATGTCTGCAGCTGCCAGGTCCAAGCGGTACTACCGGTCGGAACCGGTACTACCGGTGACTACCGCCCTGCTACCGTGCATCAAGCCTCGCCTTATCGCCCTTTGGATGCGATGCGGCTTGCGGTTTCACAGGCATAGCGGTACTACCGGATACCATGAGCGGTACTACCGGTGATGACCGGTACTACCGGTCATGTCAGTGCCTGCGCTCACTAGTTGGGCCACAGCCCATGTATCCCCCTTTACTTACCTATTCGCCTAGTTTATCCCCAAACTACCCTTGTTTATGTGGTTGGCCTATAAATAGAGCCCCCACCCCTCATGTATCCCTTAGGCATAGATGATAGACTAAAGACAACCCCCATTGTGGAATCTCTAGTTTTGCCTCATCCCCTTTACCAAGGGGACCGACTATCGTCACCAACCTCGATTGGACTTTGCATCACGCATCCATCGTTGAACAAGGCCTTGGAGTTCGATGTCTCGTCTCCAAGTTGTCAAGACCCTCCCCAAGGTGTTCTTCCCTCTCCGATGTGGATTTGAGGGAGCACGTTGACCGATCTTTCCTTGCGAGGATTCTATCGGACCGGTGGCCGCCGTTCGGGAGCAATCGGCCTTGTATCGTGTGAGTTTTGCGTGTGTTCATCGTGGTCTTCGCGAGGTGTGTGTTCGCTTCCGCTACCTTCTCCCTTTGCCCTCTCTTTCCCATCGATTTGACCACGAGATCCGTGAAGATCGGGCCACCCAAGAGGTTAACCCATCCATCATCTGGTATCAACAGCTCAAGAAGGCACCACAAGCACAAGAAGAGTGCCAAGGCAAATGATCACCGTCGCGAGCGTCATGTGGATGACCAAGTGCTTCACCAACATCAACCATCGGCAAGGCACGCCAATGGCCTCCGTCGACACCGTCACAAGGCACCTTCAACTACTAGTGCCACCACCAAAATGGCACCAAGAGCAAGCCTTCGTCCATGCCATCAAGCTTCGATGCCTACGCTTGACTTCCACGACCTCGCTAACGAGGAAAATGTAGACCTCTACTTCGCCAAGTTGGATAGCATGAGCCTACCTCCACCACTACTACAAGATGGCCACAAGACGGTCGAGCATGGGATTTTCCCTTCGACCATGGAGGCGAGCAATGATGCCCATCTTATGGCATCCAACCTTGAAGGCGACAAGGTCAAGAATGGTGAGCATGGGATTTTCCCTTCACCAAAGGAGGCGCATGGAGTTGAGGAACCCGAGCCTACCCCTATATACTTGAGTGATGATGTGGTACCAATCCCATGTGAGTATGAGAGCCACTTAGCCCACTTGAGTGAGAACAAGAGTGAGATGAGTGACTCCACCTTAGGTGAGATTGAGTGCTTCCACTTTGAGGGCATGAGTGATACACCGAGTGAGTTGAGAGTGGTAGTTGATAGGTCAAGTGAGACCATTTCTATTTCTAACAACTTACCCTCTACCTCTAGTGTGTTCTCTTATGTTGTGCTAGGTTCCATGGATGAAGACGCACCAAGCCATAAAGCAATGATGCCTCGAATGGAGAAGATGTACATGGTGCACGAAGATGATGCTACGCCATGGCTACATCAAGAAAACGAAGTCGTCCACAAGGAGGCCACTACTTCCACAACACCCACTTCATATGAGAGGTATGACCAAGGTAACAATAAGGGTGTTGATTATGCCATGATCCCACTAGTGGACATGATGAATTGTGAGGATATGCATGCTATGGATGATACTTGTGACATTACATATGCTTCATTCATATTCCCATGTGATGCTTTGCCTTTGCATAATATTGCTCATGTGGAATTGTTTGATTGCAATACCATTTCCATAAACATGCCATGTTATGCATCTTGTGTGTATCCTCCAATTGCTTCGGACTTGTCTTGTCATGCTAGTCATTCAATTTCTCCCGTTGCTTGCGATAAGATGAATGCTTGCTATTTCACTTGTTTTGCTTGCAACAATATTGATCATATGCGTTATAATGAGATGGCCCCCATAGCTTTCTCAATTTTTGGAGATTTTGATGATTGCCATGATAAGCATGTTCCCCACTTGCATACTCACCATGCATTTATGTCGTACTTGATTGACATTAATGGTGATGTGCATAAGAAGAGATACGTCATGATGGATGATGTGTATCTCTACCATGCACACACGTTCTTCCTTTGGTGTATGATGTGTGTAGGTACCCGCACAAGAATGTCAACCTCAGTTGAGCACGAGTTGACAAAAAGAGCTCTAGAGAGCATCCCACAAGTGAGTTCAAGATCGAACCCAGCTCTGATACCTTTTGCATGCTTTGCATCTTTCATGTTGGCAAATTGCTCTTTCCTATGGTTTGATTGCAAGCATGTTAATGGTATTATCTCCCCTTGTGACATTCATGTTTCTTCGCTTTTAGATAATGATGTTTTGTGTGTTGTAACAAAATTGTTGAACAATTTCTCTCTCCGATGTTTTGCTTGCAACCACAATTCCATTAAGAGCATGTATTGTCATGAGAGCTTCCAAGAATCTCGTCTTGTTGTTGCAACAAACATAAGGACCACTTGCTCTTTCATTTGGTTTGTTTGCAAATATATTGTTTTTGCTTCCGCTTGGGATACTCATATTCCCATGATATTTGCTTTCGATGATTTGTGTGTGACATCCAACATGTCAAACAATTTCTCTTTCCAATGGTTGGTTTGCACACATAATGATGTTGCTTTGGACATTCTTCCTTTTGTGTTTTTGCTAAATTCTCCTAGTTTTGCATCAAAGATGTTGATCAAATTTCTATTCGATTGCTTTGAATGCCACAATAAAATGTTATATGGAGTTTTTGAGTTCCCACATTTGGATGATTTTGCAACGACTTCCATGCACTTTGACCTTGCATATGCATCCCGTTTGCTATACTTGAGTTGTGCTAATCGTGTTGTGAACAAGAATGGACATGCCACAAATGACATGCTCCTCTATCACACACAAACATATGTTGCTTGGTCTTTGTTGTATGAAGGTACAAATGCATACACGTCAACCTCTATGGACCATGTGTTGACAAGAAGAATCGAAGAGAGTTACCTATGGCCACCCTTCATCGAGCTATCTCTACAAGCTAAGGTGACTTCCTTCTACTTGAGGACTCATGTAATAATCTTCATGAATTGGCTACACTTTGAGTGTTGCTTTGCTTTTGTTGTGAGCTTTGTAGGCTTCAAGGAAGGTGAAGGAACATTGAAGTGTTGTCAAGTCAATCTTCCCGAGGACGACTATATGGTGAACCCCAGGATCAAGAAGGTCTCTCGACCGCTTCTACTTTGTGATGAGCATGTAGAGTCGAGGATGACTCTTTTTGAAGGGGGGGGGGAGATGATGCAGCCCGACCTACGGTCGTTACTACATCAAGGTATCCAACTTACGCCAAGTCATCATGGACTCCAAAGGTGAATCCGTTCCTCTATGCGAGCCCCCTTCCTACCCTATTGAATGGTATGCTACTTCATACTCCGTCACATATGCATGATAGGTTCACACCGACCAGTACGGAGGCAAGGGAGGAAGCCCGGAACATCAAGCCCGACAATACGGAGGCTTGGAAGAGGAGACGAAAGAAGACATGTCTGCAGCTGCCAGGTCCCGGCGGTACTACCGGTCGGCGGAACCGGTACTACCGGTCATGATCTCACCCCTACTGCCCGTCTTGAAGCTTGCCATCGCCATCGCCATCTGGATGCCCCGATCGGCTTGCGGTACTCTTGGCATAAGCGGTACTACCGGATACCATGAGCGGTACTACCGGTGATGACCGGTACTACCGGTCCCAAGTCCGGTACTACCGGTCATGTCAGTGCCTGCACGCACTAGTTGGGCCACAGCCCATGTATCCCCCTTTACTTACCTATTCGCCTAGTTTATCCCCAAACTACCCTTGTTTATGTGGTTGGCCTATAAATAGTGCCCCCACCCCTCATGTATCCCTTAGGCATAGATGATAGACTAAAGATAACCCCCATTGTGGAATCTCTAGTTTTGCCTCATCCCCTTTACCAAGGGGACCGACTATCGTCACCAACCTCGATCGGACTTTGCATCACGCATCCATCGTTGAACAAGGCCTTGGAGTTCGATGTCTCGTCTCCAAGTTGTCAAGACCCTCCCCAAGGTGTTCTTCCCTCTCCGATGTGGATTTGAGGGAGCACGTTGACCGATCTTTCCTTGCGAGGATTCTATCGGACCGGTGGCCGCCGTTCGGGAGCAATCGGCCTTGTATCGTGTGAGTTTTGCGTGTGTTCATCGTGTTCTTCGCGAGGTGTGTGTTCGCTTCCACTACCTTCTCCCTTTCCCCTCGCTTTCCCATCGATTTGACCACGAGATCCGTGAAGATCGGGCCACCCAAGAGGTTAACCCATCCATCACTTTGAGGATCTTTCATCTATTGGTCTCATGCTCCTACCAAGGGGAACCCTATTATCCACAACCTCTTGGATCTTGACTAGTGCGTTTAAGTTGTACAAGGCCTTGGGATCTCGGTTTCTCGTCCCCATGTAGTCAAGATCTCACCAAGCACCTTGCCCCCGTTGTTGGCCGTGGAGAGAGAGCTTCGCCCAACACCGATCATAGGGATTATGTTGGACCGGTTGCCACCGGCGTGTATCGTGTTTTGTGTGCGTGAGTTCATCGGGTTCTTTGTGGGCGTGTGTTCGTGGATTTCATCCCCTTTTCCCCTTCCACCGCTTTCCCCTCGATTCCGGCGGAGATTCGTGAAAGATCGGGCCACCCCAAGGGGTTACCCCCTAACATATTGGTATCAGAGCCCTTGTAGCCTTGTGTCATCGACACAAGATCATCATCAACAACTAAGGTATAACTTGTGTCAACCCTTGTAGCCATATCTTCCTTTGTGTGTACCTATCCTATGAGAGCAACTCATTTTGTGTTTTTCTAAGCATTGTGCACTTGCCATTGGAAAGTGAGAGTGTGAGGGCAAATCCAAAAGTTAACATAGTAGCATAGAAAGGGAGAAAAAGAATAAAAAAAAGAGGAAAATAAAAATAAAAATAGAAAGATACATAGTCTCCCAATACAAAGAGAGCATCAAGCTTGTAAGCAAAAGAGAGAGGAAAAAGCGCGCCAAGGCAAGTGCACATATCTGTTGCTTACCCTCTTTTGGCAAACGAGTTGTGGTCTCTCCTTGAGTTGGCACGACAACCGAGCGAGAGTCTTTGTTAGGCCATTTTGTGCTCACTTTCATAGTCATGCCAACCCCATTTTTCTCCACGCGTGTGTGTAGTCGTAGGTTCTCGTCATCTTTTGAGTTGACCATTTCCTTTTGACTTGAGTTTGTTGGATCTTCTCCAATTTTGACTATCCTTTGCGTTCGGTTGGTTCTTTGGCTTTCCCACAATCCTACCCATCCACCAAAAGCTTTTGAGAGTTCTAGCTTATTTGTGTGTGAGTTTCTTTGCCATTTCACTTTGCATGTTGTTCGCTCCTTTGTGTGGCAATTGGTTTGATATAATCTCCAAGGTGAGGTAAAAGGCTAACTCTACGCACCCTTTTTCTCCATATACAACTCTTGTCGGCTTTGCATCATGGACGGGAATGGCGAGCCGTCCCAACCACCACCACCTCCGGAGGACGACACACAATACATGACAAGATGGGACCATTAGAAGGTCCGAGGAGAATTCAACTACCGTTGTGAAGCCCTTGAGCGGCGCCAAGATGAACAATTTAGCGAAGCCCGAGTGGAGTTCAAGAACATTGACAACCACTTCGAAGAAGTCCGAGGCCAAATGCATGCCATGCAACACAACCTCGGTCATCAAAATGAAGCTCTTGGTCACGCCCTCGCCTCAACGGATGAGAAGCTTCAACGCCTCATTGATGGGTTAGCAAGGCCACGCTCGCGAGACTCAAGATCATCACGGCACTCCTCAAGTGAATCAAGTGCACCTCACCGTCACACTTCAAGGCACCGGGATGGACCCGTCCTTCAATCCATGAGCTCTTCTCAAGCGGTACCATCTCCGCGACACGCCGCAACGTCAAGCTATGATGGTGACCTCTCCGCAAGACCTCCAAGACGTGAAGCGGACCGGCCACAACCAAGGGCACTTGTGATTCAACAAGAGCAACCTCACATGGACCACCAAGCCCATCGCCGTCGACATGTTCTTTCAACAAGTGAAGCATCCGAAGTGGAAGAACAAGATCACCTTCGGCGTGAAGCACTCGAAGATCCACCAAGGCGTCATCATCGACAACATGATCATCATGACGAGCCTCCTCCACATCAAGAAGAAAGAGAGCAGCACATTGCGCATGCGGCTCGACGTCCTCCTCGCCACATGGCGCAAGACAATGCTCCTCGGCATCAACCATGACAAGAACAAGAGCAAGCTCCCCAAGCTCGTCGTGAGGATCAACAACCTCCTCCTCGTCCTCAACCGCGCCAACAACACGAGCAAGCTCCCCAAGCTCGTCGTCAAAACCAAGTTCCACCACCAAACGCGACACCTCAACAACCGCAAGAACAACGCCACCATCACCAAGCAAGACATGAGAGCTCAGATGATGAAGATGGCCTCCAAAATCATGGAAACCGTCAACACCGGAACCACAATGAAGAAGAAACTTTCGGCAAGCTCAAGTTCACCATGCCCAAGTTCACCGGTTCCAATGAACCCGAAGAATATCTCTCGTGGGAACTCAAGGTTGACAAGATCTTCTGCATGCACAACTATAGCAATGAGAAGATGATGGCCATGGCATCCCTCGAGTTTGGTGAATATGTCAACCTTTGGTGGGAACAAGTCCAACTCGCTCGTGAATCAAAAGAAGAGCCAACAATCTCAACTTGGCAAGATATGAAGGCTCATATGAGATCCCGCTTTGTTCCTTCGCACTACACGCGTGACCTTTTCAACAAGCTTCAAACACTTAGTCAAGGGACAAAGACCGTGGAAGAGTACTTCAAGCAAATGGAGCTCAACATGATCCGTGCCAACATTGAAGAACGGGATGAACAAACAATGGCATGTTTCCTCAATGGCTTGAACCATCCAATCAAGCGCATCACCGAGTTCCAAAAGTACAACAACATGGTTGAGCTCGTGCACATCGCATCAAAGGCCGAGCGCCAAGTGCAAGAGGACATCAAGTACAACAAGCCAAAGACATACTTCACATACAAGCAAGCCCCAACCACTACTCCGACAACACCAAGTGGAAGCTCATCAAATACAACCAAGCTTCCCTTCAAGCCAACACTTCCTCAAGGAAAACCGCCCCCAAGTGGCAAATACACAAGAGATGAACAACCATTCAATGGTGAGTGCTACAAGTGTGGAGGCAAAGGACACAAGTCGGCCGCATGTGGGAACAAGAAAGTTTTGTTCATCCATGACAACGGCGATGAAGAATACTTGAGTGAAGATGAGTTTGATGCAAGAGTCAAGGAAGCCATGGCAAGGCAACATTTGGAAGAGGACCAAGAACTACTTGTGTGTGAGCATGACGCAAGTCCATCGCTTGTGGTCACAAGGGTCTTAACTACTCAAGTCAATGAGAATGAAGACCAACGATCAAACATCTTCCAAACTCGTGTCGGTATCAATGGGAAGTCCATCAAGGTTGTCATCGATGGAGGGAGTTGCCACAATCTTGCAAGCACGGAATTGTGTGAGAAACTCAACCTCACCCTCCATCCACATAAGCACCCCTACCATATTCAATGGCTAAGTGACCAAGGGTCCGTCAAGATCAAGCACACCGTCTCGGTAACGTTCTCAATTGGACCATACAAAGACACAGTGGAATGTGACGTGGTCCCCATGACGGTTTGCCATATGTTGCTAGGAAGGCCGTGGCAATTTGACAAGCGTGCTTTGCATGATGGTCACTCAAACACTTATACCTTCAAATGGCTTGAAAAAACTTGTGTTTTTCAACCAATGACTCCTAGCCAAATAATTGTGGACAATGCAAAGGCTTTAGCGAGGGCGCAATACACAAAAACACCTTGTGAGAAGAGTGGTGAGCGAGAGAACCACACTATAGTGAGTGAGTGCCACAAGCCAAACTCGAGTGGAAAAACTAAGAGTGTTCTTCTTGCCACCAAAAGTGAGATGAGAGAAGTGCGGAACAAACCATCCATCTTGCACTATGTCCTTGTATGCAAGGGACTAGCACAAGGAACTAATGACTTGACAAATGTTCCTCCTTCTTTGATGGCTATTTTGCAGGAATTCCAAGATGTATTTCCCGAAGAGCTTCCTAATGGCCTACCTCCTCTTCGTGGAATCGAGCACCGCATCGACCTCATACCCGGCGTTCCACTCCCAAACCGCGGCGCGTATCGCACGAACCCGGAAGAGACGAAGGAGATAGAACGACAAATCAACCAACTCGTCTCCAAAGGTTTGATCCAAGTAAGCACTAGCCCAAGCGCGGTCCCCGTGATTCTAGTTCCAAAAACGGATGATACGTTGCGGTTATGCATGGACTTCCGTCCAATTAATGCTATCATCGTGCGTTATCGACATCCTATACCGCGTCTTGATGACATGCTTGATGAGTTACGTGGAGCCACTATATTTTCGAAAATTGATCTTCGTAGTGGTTACCATCAAATTCGCATGGCCGAAGGTGATGAGTGGAAAACCGCCTTCAAGACCAAGCTTGGTCTCTATGAATGGTTGGTTATGCCTTTTGGCTTATCAAATGCCCCATCTACCTTCATGCGCCTCATGAACCATATTTTGAGATCTCTCATTGGGAAGAGTGTCGTTGTTTACTTTGATGACATCCTTGTCTATAGCAAGTCACGAGAGGAGCATGTTACTCATGTTAAGGAGGTCCTTCAAATCCTTCGTCATGAAAAGCTTTATGCTAATCTCCCAAAGTGCACTTTTGCAAAAGACAAACTCATTTTCCTTGATTTTGTTGTGTCTTCTAATGGCATTGAAGTTGATGCCTCAAAAGTTAAGGACATTCGAGATTGGCCCATACCCACCAATGTTAGTGAACTTCATAGTTTTCATGGGTTGGCTGGCTTTTACCGTCGCTTTGTGAAAGACTTTTCTACCATTGCTTGCCCCCTCAACGAATTGACCAAGAAAAATGTCACGTTCGTTTGGGGAAAGCACAACAAAAGGCTTTTGATGAGCTCAAAACGAGGCTCACCAAGCACCACTTCTTGCATTACGGATTTCACAAAACTTTTGAGATTGAATGTGACGCTAGTGGAATTGGCATTGGGCGTCCTTATGCAAAATGGGCGTCTATTGCATACCATAGTGAGAAACTTCGATGGCGACGCCTTAACTATCCCATTTATGACAAAGAGCTTTTTGCCTTGGTTCGTCCTTCAAGTGTGGCAACACTACCTTTGGCCCAAAGAATTTATCATCCATTCACCATGAGTCGTTGAAATATCTTAAGGGCCAAGCCAATTTGAGTAAAAGGCACCAAATGGGTTGAGTTTATGGAATCGTTCCTTACATTGTCAAGTACAAGAAGGGCAAAGAAAATGTGGTAGTGACGCTTTGTCTCAAGAAAAACACAAACCTTCTTACGCGACTCGAAGTAAATGTCTTGGGTCTTGATGACATCAAATCTTTGTACGCGTCCGACCCTTTCTTTGGACCAATATTTGCAAGATGTTCAATAGAAAAAGGGATTGATGATTTCTATTTGCATAAGGGTTTTCTTTTCAAACAAAACAAGCTTTGCATTCTGAAGCCGTCTCTCCAAATTTTGCTTCGTCAAGAGTCCCATGGTGGAGGCCTTATGGGTCACTTTGAACGTGACAAGACATATGACATGCTATCCACTCACTACTTTTGGCCAAAGATGAAGCGCGACGTGGAGCGCCACGTCCAACGATGCACTATATGTATCCAAGCTAAGTCTAAGTCTAACCCCTTTGGTATTTATATGCCATTGCCTATTCCTCATGCACCTTGGTTGGACATTAGCATGGACTTTGTGTTAGGATTGCGTAGATCTAAACATGGACATGATTCTATATTTGTGGTAGTGGACCGCTTTTCCAAAATGGCACACTTCATTCCGTGCCATAAGACCGATGATGCTTCACATGTAGCAAATTTGTTTTTCAGGGAAATAATTCGGCTACACGGTGTACCAAGAACAATCGTCTTCGACCGCGACGTCAAATTCATGAGCTACTTCTGGAAGACTCTCATGGCCAAGCTCGGCATCAATCTCCTCTTCTCGTCTGCCTCACATCCTCAAACCGATGGACAAACC
Source organism: Avena insularis (assembly GCA_023614405.1). Classification (NCBI taxonomy): domain Eukaryota; kingdom Viridiplantae; phylum Streptophyta; class Magnoliopsida; order Poales; family Poaceae; genus Avena; species Avena insularis. The sequence continues at coordinate 362,683 of JAJUPC010000239.1, forward strand.
GAGGTCGTCAATCGAAGCCTTGGCACACTCCTACGTGTGTTGCTAAAGAAGAACCTTAAAGACTGGGAGGAATGTATTCCACACGCCGAGTTCGCCTACAACCGCGCCAAGCACTCCACCACCATGAGGAGCCCGTTCATGATCGTCTATTGTTTCGAGCCTCTCACCGCGCTCGATATCCTTCCACTTCCGCTTCATGAACGTGCAAATATGGACGTTGTCAAGCGTGCCCAAACAATGAAGAAACTCCATGAAGACACAAGAGCTACGATCGAGCAACAAGTCCTTCGCCAAGCATCAAGGCTAAACAAGAACAAGAAAGAGATGATCTTCGAAGAAGGCGACCTTGTGTGGATACACTTGAGTAAAGATCGTTTCCCCAAGGACCGCGACTCCAAACTCAAACCAAGAGGTGATGGGCCGTTCAAAGTACTAAAGAGGATCAACAACAACGCCTACATCATCGATATCCCAACATCCAAGTATCTTGTGAGCCCGGCGTTCAATGTCAAGGACCTCTCACCCTACCATGGAGAAGATGAAGTTGAGAAGGTTGAAGAGTCAAGGACGACTCTTTCCCAAGGGGGGGAGCTGATGCAGCCCGTCCTACGGACGCACCTCCATCTACAACACCTAGTCCCCCAAGTGGACCAATGATTCGCGCCCGAGCCAAGCTCCTACAAGCCAAGGTTAACTCGCTCCTTTCCTCATGTGATTTTGGTCTACCTTTGGATGGCTTGCTACTTCATGCAACTACGTTGTGTATCCTCAGCTATGAAGGAACATCACCACACCAAGCCCCCAAGGAAGAAGGACCAGGAGAGGAAGCTGCTGGAGCTCTGCACACCGGAGTCTCCGGTGTAGACCGGAGTCTCCGGTCCCCTACACCGGAGTCTCCGGACCTCCCTCCGGTCCGGCCCCAGGAACCAAGCCCGGGACAGTCAGAAGGCCCCTCCGGAGACGGGTCCGGAGATTGACCGGAGTCTCCGGTCCAGACCGGAGTCTCCGGACCCAACACCGGAGTTTCCGGCCTACTCGATGCCAGGCATGTCAAGGCCTTTTGGGACTGGCCCATGTAACCCCCAGTTTCGCCCCAACTTCCAGTTTTATTCCAAAACTACCCCTGTTTATGTGGTTGGCCTATATAAAGCCCCACCCCTCATATGTAAACCCTAGACTTGGATAATAATAGATTGAGGACACCCCTTTGAGGATCTTTCATCTATTGGTCTCATGCTCCTACCAAGGGGCACCCTATTATCCACAACCTCTTGGATCTTGCCTAGTGCGTTCAAGTTGTACAAGGCCTTGGGATCTCGGTTTCTCGTCCCCAATTAGTCAAGATCTCACCAAGCACCTCGCCCCCGTTTTTGGCGGTGGAGAGAGAGCTTCGCCCAACACCGATCCTAGGGATTATGTTGGACCGGTTGCCACGAGCGTGAGTTATCGGCGTGTATCGTGTTTTGTGTGCGTGAGTTCATCGGGTTCTTCGTGGGCGTGTGTTCGTGGATTTCATCCCCCTTTCCCCTTCCACCGCTTTCCCCTCGATTCCCGCAGAGATTCGTGAAAGATCGGGCCACCCCAAGGGGTTACCCCCTAACACTTATGATGGTGTCAACGGAGGTCATTGGTGTGCTTTGCCGATGGTTGATGTAGGTGGAGCACTTGGACATCCAAATGATGCTCGTGACGATGGCCCTTGTCCTTGGCACTCTTCGTGGTAAGTTGTTCTAATGAGCATAAAGCATCATTAGTCTTGGCGACCATGCTCATGGTTTTGTCGAAGTTGTTGTCCATGTCCTTCTTGAAGTTGTGGAGGTCTCTCTTGAACTTGTCCATTTGATGGTGGACCTTGGCACACTCGAGGTGGAGGATCCGTCTTGGTCGGTGCGACTTGAGTAGCTTATCGTTGTTGTTCTTAAAGTCATACATGCTTGGGGAGTCGTTGTTGTTGTAGTACTCCATGTCACCAAGCATGTGGAGCCATTGTCGGTGTAGTTCTCCATCATGTTATCCGTGCTTGTGGAGACATATGTATGGTGTCTCATCGTGAATTCTTCATAGAAATCATCCTTGATTTTGGAGTCCCTAGACATGATTCACAAGACCAAGTGTTATATATGGAAGTGGTAGAGGGTGTTGGGGATGCAATGTCAAACCTTACTTTACCTTGGAAGATATTATCGTGCAAGGGGCCACACTTGAGAGCAATAAACCAAGCAAAGTGAAGTTCACACGGAACACCAAAACCAACTAACAACTAAAAAACATACACACACAAAGCTTATGGTGGATATATATGGAAAGTGGCATGTCAAGAACCAATCCAAAATCAAAGATGTTGTAATGGCAAGTAAAGAACCACAATGATCACAAAGCAAACAAGTCAATCCACAAGATAGGAAATATGTTCAAGGAAACACACACGGTGGGATAAATGAGACTTGTTTGACGGAGGAAGTGAGCTAAGAACCAAATGATTACCTAACGAAGACTATAAGCTCGTGTCGCACAAGTGCAAGGAGAGACGCTAGTTCGATTGCACAAAAATTGGTGGGCTACAAGATATGCACAATAAGTACCACCTATATGATGTTCATCGAGCTTGCGCTTCCTATTCTACGAGGCACTTGTATATTTCTTTAATTTCTTTTCTTTTTATATTTTTTTCTCTTTTTATTTCTTTCTTTTTCTTTTCACTTGCCTCTTCCTTGTGCCAATAACTATACAAGATAAGTATATGAGATAGCGCTCACAACATTTGTTTGGAATTCTATAAGGTATCAAATGTGCATAGCCCAAGCAATCATAAGAGAAACTAGTCCCAAAAGGTGTTTTGTTCACAAAGATAGTGGAGTTCACAAAGGAATGCAAGTGGGGAAAGTCGCGGAATGTTTATACCTTTCATCAACGGTCTTCACCCTTTATTGTTGGATTCCGCCTTGCTCACGGAATTTGGATGGACTAGATAGCACGAACAACATGGAAGATTATGTAGAGCTCCTTCTCCTCTTCGAAACGAGCTAAAGAACACCAAAATCTGAGTTCAAATGCATAAGTTATGCTCAAAACAGTGAGAAGCTGAAATCTGGGAATCTGTTGTTTCTATTAAGTACCGGGTTTACGAGCGGTAGTATCAGGTTTCCGGAGGCCCGGTGGTACCGTTTAGGTACCGGGTTTTGAGCCCGGTAGTACCGGTTGTTCCAGGAACGCCCAGAATTGACGTGTTTTCACGATTTGGGGCGATTTGGACAGAAAATCTTGAAGAAAAACACCAAATTGAAGGTTAAATCATGGAATTAGGCTATAGAAACGCAGAGGAAGGTAGATCAACAAGTTTAGCAAGTAATCCATGGATCAAAACCTACCAAAACACACTCAAATCACATATCGATCCAAAACACGAATTGGGGCAATTTTTGGTGGAATTTTCAAATTTATGGGGAAAATACCAAATCGAAGAGAAATCTATGCCAACCAAAAGCTGCTGATACCAGATGATATGGGTTAACCTCTTGGGTGTCCCAATCTCATGGATCTTTTGGTCAAATTGATGGGAAAGAGAGGGAAAAGGGAGAAGGTAGCGAAAGCGAACACACACCTCACGAAGAACATGGTGAACACATGCAAAACTCACATGATACAAGGCCGATTGCTCCCGAACGGCGGCCACCGTTCCGATAGAATCCTCGCAAGGAAAGATCGGTCAACGTGCTCCCTCAATCCACATCGGAGAGGGAAGAACACCTTGGGGAGGGTCTTGACAACTTGGAGAAGAGATACCGACTCCAAGGCCTTGTACAACGATGGAGGCGTGATGCAAAGTCCAATCAAGGTTGGTGACGATAGTCGGTCCCCTTGGTAAAGGGGATGAGGCAAAACTAGAGATTCCACACAAGGGGGTTGTCTTTAGTCTATCATCTATGCCTAAGGGATACATAAGTGGTGGGGCTCTATTTATAGGCCAACCACTAAACAAGGGGTAGTTTGGGGATAAACTAGGCGAACAGGTAAGTAAAGGGAATACATGGGCTATGGCCCAACTGGTGCGCGCAGGCACTATCATGATGAGTAGTACCAGTCCTCGGGTCTGGTAGTACTAGGCACAAGTGGTAGTACCGGGGCATGTGACCGGTAGTGCCGCTTGGGTCTAGCAGCTGTTGGACGACCCCTTCTGGATCGTGCGGTACTATCTCGGCGGTAGTACCGCTTGACCGGTAGTATCGGTTTTGAAGATCGGTATTGCCGCTTGGACCTGGCAGCTGTTGATCTGTCTTCTTCCTCCTCTTCCAAGCTTCCGTCATGCCGACCTTAAGGTTCCGGGCTTCCTCTCTTTTATCCGTGGTTGTCAGTGTGAACCTATCATGGTCATAGGATGGAGTATGAAGTAGTATACCATTCAGTAGGGTAGGAAGTGAGATCTCAAAGAGGATAGGATTCACCTTTGGAGTCCATGATGACATGGCATGTGTTCGAGACCTTGATGTGATAACGACCGTAGGTCGGGCTACATCAGCCGCTGCCCCTCCTCCTCTCTAGCTCACCGCTGGCCATGTCCTCGGCCCTACGGCACCACGTGTGATGTGGACATCCCTTCTATTGATACAACCGTTGTACCTACAACAACACACATACAAGGACCCATCACAAGATCTCGTGCCAAACAACTTAACTATCAGGTACTTTCGTTTCTTGGAACTATTCCTCACATACATAAGAATATGATGCTGCCTAAGTCAGATGTATTTCTTACTCTTAGGAATGATGGACCAAGCATGGATGAGAGGGACAAGCATTGGAGCATGTCCATGCATGGAGATGGCAGCAAGCATGTGATGATCCAAGAGAAGGCCACAGATGAAGATTTCAGAACTTTGAGGCCACCATAATGAAGAAAGAAGGCTTGGACGAAATATTCAAGATCAATACTTTACGAATTCGTCCATAGCTTAATATGGTGCTGCGACACCTTTTATTTTGGGCCAGGCCCATGTAGTTTTTGCAGGATTTTAATTAGCCACTTTTTAGAGTCCGTATTTGAGGGGAAAAGGACTTTTAGGGTTGGATTCGGCCACCGCTTCCATGGCTGGCCGAAACCCCACCTTTTCGCCCTTAAATACTCCCCATAGCCGACCCCCTAGACTTGGATTTTGTTTAGACATTAAGTTAGCCATAGTCGCAACTTCGCCAAGGCTTGAGCGTCGTAGAGGCCTCTTGTACTTCGCACCTATTCAGGATCCCACCTCTTCAATAAAGCTTTCCTCTTAATCCGCAATATCTTGATTGCAATATTGGTTCTTACTTGTTCTCGATTTCAGGTAGGAATTAAGACCTCATTGGTCGGTGATCGTGTTCACAGGATCGGTAACCTCCAGGAGATTGGCCTAGCGATTGCATTGGCGCTCGTGCTTGCACGTGTAGTCGGATCGTCAAGCCCGAACTCCACCAAATCGACTATCATCATCTCATCGAAAGATCGGACACCTTTGCCCTATCAAGTGGTATCAGATTTCAGGTTGCTCGGTGAGATTTTACTGTTTTTCGTAGATTAGATCTGTTTTTACCTATAACCCACGAAAAAGCCAAAAACACAGTTAGAGTTTAGATCCATCCCATAACCAATCTACGCCTCGCATTATCTTTTCAGTTTTTGCATTGTTGAATTTGTGTCTACATCGTCGCGTCGAGTTGCTGGTCTTAGTGTCTCGTCCCTTAGAGTTTCGAGTTCTGATTATAGTAGTCACCGCCACACAAGCCGATCACCACCACCATATTCCGCCACCATATACCCAGCCACCGTAAACCCTAATACTCCGCCACCGCCTTCCTACCGCGACACAGATCCGATCAGTTTTCCTGCCGCGGTACGAGTCCGAGTAGAGTTATTGTTTCCTAGTTATTCCTTTTTACTTTCCTTCTTTGTTGTTTCCGTGTCAAGCTAAAGTCCATGTCGAGCTCCGAGTCCGGTCGTAAGTCCAGAAGGAGAGCAAAAAAAAAGTCTGGAACCGCCTCCGATTTTTTTTTCTGGCTATACTAGTTTTCGACCCCGGGGATCACTTTTCTCCATCGGCCGATATAGCGATATTTTTTTGGCGCCGGCGTACTTTCCGGAGCAAAATAAAAAATTTCGAATTTTTTTTGGGGCTAACCTATTTTTAGACCCCGTAGATCAGTTCTAGACACTCGCCATCATAGTGATTTTTTGCATCTCGGTTCGCTTTTCAGGGTGCCATATCATCATACAGTGCTTGTTGTGTCACGTCGTGACATCGTTGGTGATCTAGGCTCGCGTCTCTAGTACGGTCTAGCCTAGGACCAGCACAGTACCGTCGATGAGCATTCTTTCAACTTTGGCATTGCTGTTTTGATAATTGCTAACCCCCTTTGCTAAGCCTTCCCAGAGCTCCACAGATACTCTCCACGTGCGGTGTTTCGACTCCTGGTAATCGCTTGGTTCAATCTCTGGACCCACTGATCCTCGCGGTTGCACATCGCCTTTTCCTGCTGTTTGGTAAGAACTTGTAAGAGCTTCGTATATTGCTTGACAGATTACGCGTGCCTTCCACCATATTTCCGTAGTATATGCCTGTGCTTTTTAAGAACTAACCATGACAGATACTTCACGGAACCCTGCCACAATGACGAACGAAGAACTACATGCCCACTTCTCCGCGCTCTTGGTCAGTCGCGCTGAAGACGTGGATACGCGCCTAGGGGAGTTTGACACCAAGCTCACCAACGCCATGGACAAGATCGATGGACTCGAGAAATCCTTCAACGCCAAGCTTGACGTTCGGTTCAAGGAGCTTTTGAACAGATTGCCGCTCACCAGCGCCAAGACTTCCGACGGCTGACCGGCTATCAAGGCCGACGCACCTCGGACTTTCCGCCATGGGTTGCTGCGACATTGGGGAGACGACGGTACTACTCGACCCGACGGCGATGATCTGTTTGACGAGGAGGTTGAACAACCTCCACAAGTACCTGGCCGTCCCCGACATTACTACCGCAACGCTCGACCACCGGTACGTGATGATGATCATGTTGCAAAGCTTAAATTAAATATTCCATCTTTTGAGGGTAAATATAATCCTGATGCATATCTTACATGGGAGATGGAAGTAGAACAACGTTTTGCATGCTTAAAATATCCTGAGAATATGCGTGTTAGTGCTGCTACATGTGAATTTACTAAATTTGCTTCCCTTTGGTGGTTTGAGTATTGTCGTTTAAATCCTACTACTATTCCTAGTACTTGGACTGCTTTAAAAACTGCTATGCGTGTTCGTTTTGTACCTCCCACTTATCAATGTGATTTACTAAAGAATCTGACACGTTTAGAGCAAGGGAAAAATTCTGTAGAAGAGTATTATCAGGAATTGCAAACGGGGATGGTTCGGTGTGGTCTTGTTGAATCTAATGAACAAATGCTTGCACGTTTCTTTGGTGGATTAAACAAGGACATTCAGCACATATTAGATTATAAAGGATATAATTCTATCACTCGTTTGTCTCATCTTGCTTGCAAAGCTGAACGTGAAGTGTAGGATCGCCAAACACCATGGAGGAGGACTAATAATTCTACATGTCGTACATCCACTTGGACATCCCGACAATCAGCGCCTCCTCGTGATTCGCCATCAGCTACTACCACATCCAAGGCCACCACAAGATTTCCAGCTGCTCCTCCACCATCATCCAATGCTCCCGTCAGAGTGCATCTTCTATGGCTTCCACGGGTAAGACAAAGGATATACAATGCCGCAAGTGCTGGGGTTTTGGTCATATTGAGAGACAGTGCACAACACAACGTGTGATGATGGTGCGAGAAGATGGTCAATACGATTCAGCGAGTGACTTCGATGAAGATACACTAGCCCTTATTTCTGCTCGAGATGGAGACAATTCTGATGCTGATGAAGAGACAGAGGTAATGGGAGCTGAAGCTGTTGATCAATACAAGAGCTTAATTACACAACATGTGTTGAGTGTGCAATTGAGCAAATCTGAGCAAGATCAACGCCACAACCTGTTCCAAACACGTGGTGTTGTCAAGGACAGAGCTATTAGGATCATCATTGATGGAGGGAGTTGTAATAATCTGGCCAGTGTTGACACGGTAGAGAAGCTTGCGCTTCCAACAATACAACGCCCACATTCATATTACATCCAATGGTTTGAGAGTTCTCGCAAGATCAAGGTAACAAGAACGGTACGTGTGCATTTTACTATTGGTACATATTGTGATTTTGTTGATTGTGATGTTGTACCTATGCAAGCTTGTTCTTTGTTACTTGGTAGACCATGGCAATTTGATAGAGAATCTGTTCATAATGGCAAAACTAATCACTATTCTCTTATGCATGATGGAAAGAAAATTGGTCTAAAACCTATGACTCCCGAACAGATTTTAAAAGATGATCTTGCTAGAGCTAGTAGAGCTAAAAGTGAGGAGAAAAATAAAAGTGAGAATCAGATTGTTGCTGCAGATTTTATACCACCAAAGAACACTAAATCTGATTCTACACATGCTACTGAAATTCGTTTGAAGAGTCCATGTATGCTTGCAAATAAAATTGATATTGCTGAACTAGATGTAAACAATACTCAATGTTATGCAGTTGTCTGCAAAGAGGTTTTGTTTTCATTTGAGGATATGCCTCCTTCTTTGCCACCCGCTATTGCTAACCTTTGGCAGGAATATGAGGACGTCTTTCCTGCTGAGCTGCCACCAGGACTACCTCCTATTAGAGAAATTGAGCAACAAATTGATCTAATTCCTGGTGCCACATTGCCCAACCGCGCGCCATATAGAACCAATCCAGAGGAGACAAAGGAGATACAACGCCAAATGCAGGAACTACTCGACAGAGATCATATTCGTGAGTCCCTTAGCCCCTGTGCTGTTCCTATTATTTTGGTACCTAAGAAAGATGGTTCTTCGCGCATGTGTACTGATTGTAGAGCTATCAATAATATTAATATTCGATATCGTCATCCTATTCCACGTTTAGATGACATGCTTGATGAATTGAGTGGCTCTACCATGTTTTCTAAAGTTGATTTATGAGTGGTTACCACCAGATTCGTATGAAATTAGGAGATGAATGGAAAACAGCATTTAAAACTAAGTTCGGTTTATATGAGTGGTTAGTAATGCCGTTTCGTTTAACTAATGCACCTAGCACTTTCATGAGATTAATGAACGAAGTTTTACGTGCTTTCATTGGACGTTTTGTGGTAGTCTACTTTGATGATATTCTGATTTATAGCAAATCTTTAGAGGATCATTTGGACCATTTACGTGCTGTTTTCAATGCTTTACGTGATGCACGTTTGTTTGGTAACCTTGAGAAGTGCACCTTTTGCACCAATCGAGTTGCGTTTCTTGGCTATGTAGTTACATCACAGGGTATTGAAGTGGATCCACCAAGATTGAAGCTATTGAGAATTGGCCGCAGCCCAAGACGGTCACACAAGTGAGGAGTTTTCTTGGCCTCGCTGGTTTCTATAGGCGCTTTGTCAAAGACTTTGGATCAATTGCCACCATTGAATGAGCTTACCAATAAGGATGTGCCCTTTGTTTGGGCGATGCACAACAACAGCCTTCGTCATATTGAAAGATAAGCTAACACATGCTCCCTTACTCCATCTTCCTAATTTTACTAAGACTTTTGAGCTTGGATGTGTTGGTAGTGGAATTGGTTTTGGAGGGTGTTATTACAAGAGGGAAAACCTGCATATTTTAGTGAGAAATTGAGGGCTAGTCTGAACTATTCTACTTATGATAAAGAATTATATGCTTGGTTCGGACATTAGAAACTTGGAAACATTATCTATGGCCTAAGGAATTTGTTATTCATTCCGATCATGAATCTTTGAAGCATATTCGTAGTCAAGCTAAGTTGAATCGCTTTTCATGCAAAGTGGGTTGAATTTATTGAGTCTTTTCCTTATGTTATCAAACACAAAAGGGTAAAGATAATATTATTGATGCTTTGTCGCTACGTTATACTTTGTTATCTCAACTTGACTTCAAAATATTTGGATTAGAAACTATTAAGGAACAATATGTGCATGATGCTGAATTTAAAGATGTGTTGCGTAATTGTAGAGATGGTAGAACTTGGAACAAGTTCGTCTTCAATGATGGATTTGTGTTCCGTGCTAACAAACTATGCATTCCAGATAGTTCGTTTCGCCTTTTGTTGTTACAGAGGCGCATGGAGGAGGATTGATGGGACACTTTGGTGTCAAGAAGACGGAGGATGTTCTTGCTGCACACTTCTTTTGGCCACGTATGTCGAGATGTTGAGAGATTTGTGGCACGCACACTACTTGTCAAAAAGCTAAGTCTCGCCTTAATCCACATGGTTTATATATGCCTCTTCCTGCTCCTAGTGTTCCTTGGGAGGATATTTCTATGGACTTTGTTTTGGGATTGCCACGAACACGTAAGGGAGGGATAGTATTTTTGTTGTGGATCGATTTTCTAAGATGGCACACTTTATTCCTTGTCATAAACGGATGATGTCAAGATATTGCTGATTTGTTCTTCGTGAAATTGTTCGTTTGCATGGTGTGCCAAATACTATTGTCTCTGATCGTGATACTAAATTTCTTAGCCACTTTTGGAGATGTTTATGGGCTACGTTGGGGACTAAATTGCTCTTTAGTACTACATGTCATCCCCAAACTGATGGTCAAACTGAAGTAGTAAATAGAACTTTGTCTACTATGTTGCGGGCTGTTTTAAAGAAGAACTTAATATTGTGGGAAGAGTGTTTACCTCATATAGAATTTGCTTATAATCGTTCGCTGCATTCTACCACAAAGATGTGCCCATTTGAGATTGTGTATGGTTTTATTCCTCGTGCACCTATTGATTTATTGCCTTTACCTTCTTCGGTGCAACATAATTTGGATGCTACACAACGCGCTGAAATGATATTAAACTTGCATAAGACTACTAAAGATAACATTGAACACATGAATGCTAAGTATAAACTTGTCAGATAAAGGGAGAAAGCATGTTGTGTTAGATGTTGGCGATCTTGTTTGGTTACATTTGCGTAAAGATCGTTTTCCTGATTTACGCAAGTCTAAGTTAATGCCACGTGCTGCTGGTCCCTTTAAGGTGTTAGAGAAAATAAATGATAATGCATATAAACTTGAGTTGCCTGCAGACTTTGGTACGGTTAGTCCTACGTTTAACATTGCAGATTTGAAGCCTTACTTTGGTGAGGAAGATGAGATTACGTCGAGGACAAGTTCAATTCAAGAAGGGGAGCATGATGTGGACATCCCTTCTATTGATACAACCGTTGTACCTACAGCAACACACATACAAGGACCCATCACAAGATCTCGTGCCAAACAACTTAACTATCAGGTACTTTCGTTTCTTGGAACTATTCCTCACATACATAAGAATATGATGCTGCCTAAGTCAGATGTATTTCTTACTCTTAGGAATGATGGACCAAACATGGATGAGAGGGACAAGCATTGGAGCATGACCATGCATGGAGATGGCAGCAAGCATGTGATGATCCAAGAGAAGGCCACGGATGAAGATTTCAGAACTTTGAGGCCACCATAATGAAGAAAGAAGGCTTGGACGAAATATTCAAGATCAATACTTTATGAATTCGTCCATATCTTAATATGGTGCTGCGACACCTTTTATTTTGGGCCAGGCCCATGTAATTTTCGCAGGATTTTAATTAGCCACTTTTTAGAGTCCGTATTTGAGGGGAAAAGGACTTTTAGGGTTGGATTCGGCCACCACTTCCATGGCTGGCCGAAACCCCACCTTTTTGCCCTTAAATACTCCCCATAGCCGATCCCCTAGACTCGGATTTTGTTTAGACATTAAGTTAGCCATAGTCGCAACTTCGCCAAGGCTTGAGCGTCACAGAGGCCTCTTGTACTTCGCACCTATTCAGGATCCCACCTCTTCAATAAAGCTTTCCTCTTAATCCGCAATATCTTGATTGCAATATTGGTTCTTACTTGTTCTCGATTTCAGGTAGGAATTAAGACCTCGTCAGTCGGTGATCATGTTTCCGCAGGATCGGTAACCTCCAGGAGATTGGCCTAGCGATTGCATTGGCGCTCGTGCTCGCACGTGTAGTCGGATCGTCAATCCCGAACTCCACCAAATCGACTATCATCATCTCATCGAAAGATCGGACACCTTTGCCCTATCAACGTGCCACCCCGTGCGTCCCCAGGCGCGCCGCCTCTACTCCCTTCTATCTGCAACGCTCAGCGCGCCCGCCGTGCGTGTCTTCCTTGTCGTAGAGCCCGTGGTTGCCTGCTTCCTGGACCGCCATGGTGCTACCGCCCCTCTACCACTCGCCATCAACCGTTGTCGCCAGCAACCGCTGCCCAGCGCTTCCATCCCCAACCTCGTCGACGCCCTTCTGCGGACCTACCTTGACATGGATCGGGCCAATACGCCTTGTCGCTTCCCGGACCGCCATGGTGCCGCCACTCCGCCATCGATCATTGCCGCTACCAACCGCTGCCCAACGCCTCCATCCCCAACCTCGTCGGCACTCTTCAGTGGACCTACCTTGACATGGACAGGACCAAGGCCGCCCTTTTCGCCCTGCTTCCAAGACCTCCATGGTGTTGCCGCCCCTCTACCACTCGCCATCGGCCGCTATCGCCAGCAACCGCTGCCCAGCACCTCCATCCCCAACCTCGTCAGCGCCCTTCTGCGGACCTACCTTGACATGGATGGGCCCAAGGCCTCCCTGCTTCCCGGACCTCCATGGTGCGTTGCCCCTTTGCCACTCGCCATTGACCACTGGCACCAGCAACTGCTACCCAGCGCTTCCATCCCCAACCTTGTCGGCGCCCTTCTGCGGACCTACCTTGACATGGACGGGCCTAAGGCCGCCCTTGTCGACCTCCATCACACGAGGTTGCCCGAGCAAAGCTTCCTTGCGCTGCCAAGGCAGCATAAGTCGTCGGCCTCCTCTCTCTGGCATTGTCATTTCATTGTATTTCATTGAGATCCTGCAAGTCGTCGGCCGCCTCTCTCTGCCATTGTCGTTCTATTATATTATTTCATTGAGATCTTGTTGCTTGGATTGTTGATTGTCAATCTGCCTAAGTATATAAATTGGTATATTTTAGTTTAAGAGAGCGAGGTGGTACTATTAAGTAAACACAAACTAAGTCCAAGTCTGCAAGCGGAAGAGAAACTTTTTGCAGGCACGGTATTGGGACAGCCCATACCCACCGATTGATCTAGAGCAGCGAGGGTCACATCGGTTTTTTCCGACTTAGCTGTGGCGTTGGTTGTAATATGTGGTTCGATGGGAGGCAAACTTGTCCAGAAAAGTGTTGGACTGGAAGAAACACCTCGTCCTTTATTATTAGGTATAGATCAAATTTGTTACCGGGCAGTCTCCACTAGGAACATGTTCGGCTCATGCTTTTGTAATGTAACCTGATTACACTAGGAATAGATAACATTAAAACATGTATGTTTCAGAAACAGATAGTCCGGAAATAGATCCCACCCCTATACAAACTTGTTACCGGTCTCACCCTTCTGGAAACAAATCACTTACCGGCCATGAGTGCCTGTCGTCCGGATCTCGATTTCATCTTCCTGCCTTCCTCCCACCAATTCCTGCCGCCGACGACCGTGCCAGGAGCTCCAGCGACCCATCTCTCGATGCCCTCTACTTCCTCTACTTCACCGGCAGGGGCGCCACACGAGGGCACGCGAGGAGTGGCAACGCCACACCAGGGAACACGAGGAGCAGCAACGATAGGGGAGGAGCGGCGGTGGCACGGTAGGAACAACTTTGTCCAATGATTAGGGGTTTTTTGTTCAATGAAGTGACCGGTTGTTAGGGGTGACCCCTTAGGGTTTCCCGATCTTCCACGAATACCCGTGGAAATCGAGATGGAGGCGAGTGGGAAGAGGGAAAGGATGAAATCCAAGGACTCATATGCGAAGAACTCGTTGAACACACACACACAAAGACACGATACAAACCAATAGCTCACACCAGCGACAACCGGTCCTTCACAATCCCTAGGATCGATAACAGGCAAGAACACTCTCCCTCTACGAAGAACGGGGCTGAGAGGCTTGATGATATCTTGACAGCTTGGAGACGAGACACCGACTCCAAGGACTTATACAACTTGAACGCAATAGGCAAAATCCAGGAGATTGGGGGATAATTGGTGCACCTGGTTAAGGAGCATGAGACTAGCAATAGATAGATCCTCTAGGGTTTCTTATATTACAATTATTCAAGTCTAGGAATTACAAAGGAGGGTGGAGGCTATTTATAGGCCAGCCACTTAAACAAGGGTAGTTTTGGTACAAAAGGTAAAGTCTAGGCGAAATAGGGGATTACACGGGCTAAGCCCAAGAGTTGACTTATTCCTAGGCGATTCCGGCGATAAGTCCGATGGCGCAGGAATTGTAGCGGGAATTTCCAGCGGCCGTCGGTATTTCTGGTCGCGCATTGGAAATCCTTACAGATACGTGTTCCGGTTTGGTTCCGATCGGCGCCAGGGCTGTCGCCAGGATTTCTGGTTGAGGTTCTGGTCTGTCGGAGCTAGTGCCGAAAATTCTGGCGGTGGCTTCGATTCACCGGGCCTGGCCGGTTTCGTCTGGAGCTTCTTCTTGTGATTTATTGGTTGCTTCTCTTGGAGTGTCTTCATGGGATTCATAGCTAAGGATGCACAAAGTATTGGCATGAAGTAGCATGCCATCCAAGGATGTATCAAAATCACACAAGGAGAGGAGCAAGTTAACCTTAGCCTGTAGGAGCTTGGTTCGAGCGCGTGTCATTGGTCCACTTAGGGGACTAGGAGGAGAGGATGTAGAGACGTCCATGGGACGGGCTGCATCAGCTCCCCCTTGGGAAAGAGTCGTCCTCGACTCTTCAACCTCATTAACTTCATTTTCTCCATGAAATGGTGAGAGGTCCTTCGCATTGAACGTCGATCTCACAAGGTACTTTGATGTCGGGATGTCGATGACATAGGCATTGTTGTTGATTCTTTTTAGGACTTGGAAAGGACGATCACCCCTTGGCTTGAGCTTGGAGTCGCAATCCTTGGGGAAGCGGTCTTTACTCAAGTGTATCCACACAAGGTCACCTTCTTCGAAGATCATCTCTTTCTTGGTCTTGTTTAGCCTTGAATCTTAGCGAAGCACTTGTTGCTCGATCGTAGATCTTGTGTCTTCATGTAGTTTCTTCATGGCTTGAGCACGCTTGTCGATGTCCATGTTGATGCGCTCGTGGAGAGGAAGTGGTAGGATGTCGATCGCGGTAAGGGGCTCAAATCCATAGACAATCATGAATGGGATCTTCATGGTGGTGGAGTGCTTGGCGCAATTGTAGGCGAACTCGGCGTGGGGAATGCATTCCTCCCAATCCTTAGGATCCTTCTTTTTCAACACGTGGAGGAGTGTTCCGAGGCTTCGGCTAACGACCTCGGTTTG
Organism: Avena insularis; assembly: GCA_023614405.1. Classification (NCBI taxonomy): domain Eukaryota; kingdom Viridiplantae; phylum Streptophyta; class Magnoliopsida; order Poales; family Poaceae; genus Avena; species Avena insularis. The sequence goes on from JAJUPC010000239.1 coordinate 378,173, forward strand.
GCCATCTAGTTGGGGATGCGAGAGGCGGACGAGAAGAGTAGCTTGATGACGAGCTTGGCCATGAGTGTATTCCAAAAGTAGCTCATGAATTTGACATCGCGGTCGGAGACGATTGTTCTTGGCACACCGTGAAGGCGAATTATTTCCCTGAAAAACAGATATGCGATATGTGAAGCATCATCGGTCTTATGTCACGGAATGAAATGTGCCATTTTTGAAAAGCGAACCACTACAAAAAATATAGAATCATGACCATGTTTAGACCTAGGCAATCCTAACATAGAGTCCATTCTAATGTCCAACCAAGGTGCATCAGGAATAGGCAATGGCATATAAAGACCAAATGGGTTAGACTTAAACTTAGCTTGGACACATGTAGTGAATCGTTAGATGTGGAGCTCCACGACGTGCTTCTCTTGGGCCAATAGTAGTTCATGGAGAGCATGTCATATGTCTTGTCATGACCAAAGTGACCCATAAGTCCTCCACCATGAGGCTCTTCAAGAAGCAAAATTTGGAGAGACGACTTCATAATGCAAATATTGTTTTGCTTAAATAGAAAACCCTTATGCAAATAGAAATCATCAACCCCTTTGTCTATGGAACATTTTGCAAAAATTTGTCCAAAGAACGGGTCATAAGCATACAAAGTTTGATGTCATCAAGACCCAACACGTTTACTTCGAGGTGCGTAAGAAGGCTTGTATTCTTGCAAGACAAAGCTTCTGCAACTACATTTTATTTGCCTTTCTTGTACTTGACAATGTAAGGAAAAGACTCCATGAACTTAACCCACTTGGCGTGCCTCTTACTCAAGTTGTCTTGACCCTTAAGATATTTCATCGACTCATGGTCGAAATGTATGATAAATTCTTTAGGCCAAAGGTAGTATTGCCACACTTGAAGGACACATACTAAGGCAAAAATCTCTTTGCCGTAAATCAGATTGTTAAGGCATGCGCCATCTACTTTCTCGCTATGGTATGCAATAGGACGTCCATTTTGCATAAGGACTCCTCCAATGCCAATACCACTAGTGTCATACTCTATCTCAAAAGTTTTTGTGAAATCCGATAAAGCAAAGAGAGGTGCTTCGGTGAGCCTATTTTTGAGCTCATTAAAGGCCTTTTGTTGTGCTTTTCCCCGAACAAATGTGACTTTATTTTTGGTCAACTCGTTGAGAGGGCAAGCAATGGTGGAGACATCTTTAACAAATCGGCAATAGAAACCGGCCAAACCGTGAAAACTACAAAGTTCACTCATATTGGTAGGAATATGCCAATATCGTATGTCTTTCACTTTGGAAACGACAACTTCAATACCATTCGAAGAAACAAAAAATCCAAGAAGAATCAGTTGGTCTTTAGCGAAAGTGCACTTTGGGAGATTAGCATATAGCTTTTCATTCCGGAGGATTTATAAAACCTCCTTAACATGGGTAACATGCTCCTCTAGTGACTTGCTATACACAAGGATATCATCAAAGTAGACAACGAAACTTTTTCCAATGAGAGATCTCAAAATATGGTTCGTGAGGCTCATGAAGGTGGATGGGGCATTAGACAAGCCAAAAAGCATAACCAACCATTCATAGAGACCAAGTTTGGTCTTGAAGGTGGTTTTCCACTCATCACCTTCGGCCATGCGTATTTGAAGGTAACCACTACGAAGATCAATTTTTGAGAAAATAGTGGCTCCACACAACTCATAAAGCATGTCATCAAGACGCGGTATAGGATGTCGATAACGCACGGTGATAGCATTGATTGGACATCAGTCCATGCATAACTGCAACTTATCATCCGTTTTTGGGACAAGAATCACGGGTACCACACTTGGTCTAGTGCTTACTTAGATCAAACCTTTGGAGACAAGTTGGTTGATTTGTCGCTTGATCTCCTTTGTCTCCTCCGGGTTCATGCGGTACACAACGCGGTTTGGGAGAGGTGCACCGGGTATGAGGTCCATGCAGTGCTCGATTCCGTGAAGAGGAGGTAGTCAATGAGGGAGCTCTTCAGGAAACACATCCTTGAATTCCTACAAAATAGCCATCAAAGAGGGAGGAACATTTGTCAAGTCATTAGTTCCTTGTGCTAGTCCCTTACAAATAAGGACATAGTGCAAGATGGATGGGTTGTTCCGCACTTCTCTCATCTCACTTTTGGTGGCAAGAAGAACACTCTTGTTTTTCCACTCGTGTTTGTCTTGTGGCTCTCACTCTCTATATGGTGGTTCTCTCGCTCACCACTCTTCTCACAAGATTATTTTGTGTTTTACACCCTCACTAAAGCCTTTGCATTATGCGCAATTATTTGGCTAGGAGTCATCAGTTGCAAAGCACATATTTTATCAAGCCATTTCAAGGTATATGCGTTTGTGCGACCATCATGCAAAGCACCCTTGTCGTATTGCCACGGTCTACCAAGAAACATATGGCAAACTGTCATTGGGACCACATCACACTCCACCGTGTCCTTGTATGGTCCAATTGAGAAAGTTACCAAAACAGTGTGCTTGATTTTCATGGACCCTTGGTCACTTAGCCATTGGACATGGTAGGGGTGCTTGTGTGGATGGAGGGTGAGGTTGAGCTTCTCACACAAACTCGGTGCTTGCAAGGTTGTGGCAACTCCCTCCATTGATGACAACTTTAATGGATTTCCCATTGATATTGACACGAGTTTGGAAGATGTTGGATCGTTGATCTTCATGTTCTTGGGCTTGAGTGGTCAAGATCCTTGTGACAACAAGCAATGGACTTGCGTCATGCTCACACATGAGGAGTTCCTGGTCATCTTCCACATGTTGCCTTGCCAATGCTTCTTTAACACTTGCATAAAATTCATCTTCACTCAAGTATTCTTCGTCGCCAATGTCATGGATGAACAAAAATTTCTTGTTTCCCCATGTGGCCGACTTGTGTCCTTTGTGTTATGGGGAAACCCCTTGGGGTGGCCCGATCTTTCATGAATCTCCGCGGGGAACGAGGGGAAAGCGGTGGACGGGGGAGAAGGGGAGGAACACCACGAACACACACGCACAAAGATCTCGATGAACTCACGCACACAAACAGGATACACGCCGATAACTCACGCCGGTGGCATCCGGTCCAACATAATCCATAGGATCGGTGTTGGGCGAAGCTCTTTCTCCACGACCAACAACGGGGGCGAGATGCTCGGTGAGATCTTGACGACTTGGGGGCGAGAAACCGAGAACCCAAGGCCTTGTACAACTTGAACGCACTAGGCAAGATCCAAGAGGAGGGAGGATAATAGGGTGCTCCTTGGTAGGAGCATGAGACCAATAGATTGAAAGTTCCTCAAAGGGGTGTCCTTAATCTATTATTATCCAAGTCTGGGGTTTACAATAAAGGGTGGGGGCTATATATAGTCCAGCCACAAAAACAGGGGTAGTTTCGGAACGAAATAGGAAAATATAGAAAGGGGTACAGGGCGCTGGGCCGAACTGATGCGTTCAGGTTCAGCCAGGACCGGTAGTACCGGTCGCAACCAGTAGTACCTCTTCGGGGCGGTAGTACCGCTGGCGGTCCTAGAGCTTCCGTAGGAGTCGCCTCTAGCGAGCGGTAGTAGGGGGCGGTAGTACCGCCCATCGGTAGTACCGGTTCCAGCTCCGGTAGTACCGCCGGCGTCTGGGGCGTGGAGGGGATCCTTCTGGAGAGTCCGGTAGCTGGGCCCGGTAGTATCGCTTGCACCGGTAGTACCGGTCGAAGGGTCCGGTAGTACCGCTTGAGTCTGGCAGCGACTGGTTGCTTCCGCTCCGGTTCCTCCGTCCCTTGGGTCCTTCTCTTCGTACCTGATAATGCACAGTGTATGCGTATGAAGTAGCAAACCATCCAAGGGTGTGTCGAAGTCACACAAGGAAAGGAGCGAGTTAACCTTGGTTTGGAGGAGCTTAGCTCGGGCGCGAGTCATTGGTCCACTAGGAGGGCTAGGTGTTGTAGATGGAGGTACGTCCGTAGGACGGGCTGCATCACTTTGCCTCCACACTTGTAGCATTCATCATTGAATGGTGGGTCATCCTTTGTATATTTCCCACTTGGGGGCGGTTTTCCTTGAGGAAGTGTGGGTTTAAAGGGAAGCTTGGAGGTACTTGATGAGCTTCCATTGAGGTTGGTTGGTGTAGTGGTTAAGGATTGCTTGTAGGTGAAGTACGTCTTTGGCGTTTTGTACTTGATGTCCCCTTGTACTTGACGCTCGTCTTTTGTTGCGATGTGTACAAGCCATGTTGTTATACTTTTGGAACTCGGTGATGCGCTTTATGGATGGTTCAAGCCATTGAGGAAACGTGCCATTGTTTGCTCGTCATGCTCTTCAATGTTGGCACGGATCATGTTGATCTCTATTTGCTTGACGTACTCTTCCACGGTCTTTGTCCCTTGGCTAAGCGTTTGAAGCTTGTTGATAGGGCAAAGGTGTTCGATCTTTCGATGAGATGAAGATAATCGATTTGGTGGAGTTCGGGCTTGACGATCCGACTACACATGCGAGCACGAGTGCCAATGCAATCGCTAGGCCAATCTCCTGGAGGTTACCAATCCTGCGGGAACACGATCAGCCTGACCAACGAGGGTCTTAATTCCTACCTGAAATCGAGAACAAGTAAGAACCAATATTGCAATCAAGATATTGCGGATTAAAAGGAAAGCTTTATTGAAAAGGTGGGATCCTGAATAGGTGCGAAGTACAAGAGGCCTCTACGACGCACGAGCCTTGGCGAAGTTGCTATGATGGCTAACTTAAAGTCTAAACAAAATCCGAGTCTAGGGTGACGACTATGGGGAGTATTTAAGGACGAAAAGGTGGGGTTTCGGCCAACCATGGAAGTGGTGGCCGAATCCAACCCTAGAAGTCCTTTTCCCCTCAAATACGGACTCTAAAAAGTGGCTAATTAAAATCCTGCAAAAATTACATGGGCCTGGCCCAAAATAAAGGTGTCGCAGCACCATATTAAGCTATGGACGAATTCGTGAAGTATTGATCTTGAATATTTCGTCCAAGCCTTCTTTCTTTATTATGGTGGCCTCAAAGTTCTGAAATTTTCATCCGTGGCCTTCTCTTGGATCATCACATGCTTGCTGCCATCTCCATGCATGGCCATGCTCCAATGCTTGTCCCTCTCATCCATGCTTGGTCCATCATTCCTAAGAGTAAGAAATACATCTGATTTAGGCAGCATCATATTCTCATGTATGTGAGGAATAGTTCCAAGAAACGAAAGTACCTGATAGTTAAGTTGTTTGGCACGAGATCTTGTGATGGGTCCTTGTATGTGTGTTGTTGTAGGTACAACGGTTGTATCAATAGAAGGGATGTCCACATCATGCTCCCCTTCTTGAATTGAAGTCGTCCTCGACGCAATCTCATCTTCCTCACCAAAGTAAGGCTTCAAATCTGCAATGTCAAACGTAGGACTAACCGTACCAAAGTCTGCAGGCAATTCAAGTTTATATGCATTATCATTTATTTTTTCTAACACCTTAAAGGGACCAGCAGCACGCGGCATTAACTTAGACTTGCGTAAATCAGGAAAACGATCTTTACGCAAATGTAACCAAACAAGATCACCGACATCAAACACAACATGCTTTCTCCCTTTATCCCCAGCAAGTTTATACTTAGCATTCATGTGTTCAATGTTATCTTTAGTAGTCTTATGCAAGTTTAATATCATTTCAGCGCGTTGTGTAGCATCCAAATTATGTTGCACCGAAGAAGGTAAATGCAATAAATCAATAGGTGCACGAGGAACAAAACCATACACAATCTCAAATGGGCACATCTTTGTGGTAGAATGCAGCGAACGATTATAAGCAAATTCTATATGAGATAAACACTCTTCCCACAATTTTAAGTTCTTCTTTAAAACAGCCCGCAACATAGTAGACAAAGTTCTATTTACTACTTCAGTTTGACCATCAGTTTGGGGTTGACATGTAGTACTAAACAACAATTTAGTCCCCAACTTAGCCCATAAACATCTCCAAAAGTGGCTAAGAAATTTAGTATCACGATCAGAGACAATAGTATTTGGCACACCATGCAAACGAACAATTTCACGAAAGAACAAATTAGCAATATGCGCAACATCATCCGTTTTATGACAAGGAATAAAGTGTGCCATCTTAGAAAACCGATCCACAACAACAAAAATACTATCCCTCCCCTTCTATGTTCGTGGCAATCCCAAAACAAAGTCTATAGAAATATCCTCCCAAGGAACACTAGGAACAGGAAGAGGCATATATAAACCATGTGGATTAAGGCGAGACTTAGCTTTTTGACAAGTAGTGCAGCGTGCCACAAATCTCTCAACATCTCGACGCATACGTGGCCAAAAGAAGTGTGCAGCAAGAACATCCTCCATTTTCTTGACACCAAAGTGTCCCATCAATCCTCCTCCATGCGCCTCAGAATAAACAAAAGACGAATGTAACTATCCGAAATGCATAGTTTGTTAGCACGGAACACAAATCCATCATTGAAGACGAACTTGTTCCATGTTCTACCATCTCTACAATTCTGCAACACATCTTTAAATTCAGCATCATGCACATATTGTTCCTTAATAGTTTCTAATCCAAATATTTTGAAGTCAAGTTGAGATAACAAAGTATAACGGCGCGACAAAGCATCAGCAATAATATTATCTTTACCCTTTTGTGTTTGATAACATAAGGAAAAGACTCAATAAATTCAACCCACTTTGCATGACGACGATTCAACTTAGCTTGACTACAAATATGCTTCAAAGATTCATGGTCAGAATGAATAACAAATTCTTTAGGCCATAGATAATGTTGCCAAGTTTATAATGTCCGAACCAACGCATATAATTCTTTATCATAAGTAGAATAGTTCAGACTAGCCCCACTCAATTTCTCACTAAAATATGCAACAGGTTTTCCCTCTTGTAATAACACCCCTCCCAAACCAATTCCAATAGCATCACATTCAAGCTCAAAAGTCTTAGTAAAATCAGGAAGTTGGAGTAAGGGAGCATGTGTTAGCTTATCTTTCAATATGACGGCCATTGTTGTGCATCGCCCCAAACAAAGGGCACATCCTTCTTGGTAAGGTCATTCAGCGGCGCGGCAATTGATCCAAAGTCTTTGACAAAGCGCCTATAAAACCCAGCGAGGCCAAGAAAACTGCTCACTTGTGTAACCGTCTTGGGCTGCGGCCAATTCTCAATAGTTTCAATCTTGGCTAGATCCACTTCAATACCCTGTGATGTAACAACATAGCCAAGAAACGCAACTCGATTGGTGCAAAACGTGCACTTCTCAAGGTTGCCAAACAAACGTGCATCACGTAAAACATTGAAAATAGCACGTAAATGGTCCAAATGATCCTCTAAAGATTTGCTATAAATCAGAATATCATCAAAGTAGACTACCACAAAACGTCCAATGAAAGCACGTAAAACTTCGTTCATTAATCTCATGAAAGTGCTAGGTGCATTAGTTAAACCAAACGGCATTACTAACCACTCATATAAACCGAACTTAGTTTTAAATGTTGTTTTCCATTCATCTCCTAATTTCATACGAATCTGGTGGTAACCACTACGCAAATCAACTTTAGAAAACATGCTAGAGCCACTCAATTCATCAAGCATGTTATCTAAACGTGGAATAGGATGACGATATCGAATAGTAATATTATTGATAGCTCTACAATCAGTACACATGCGCGAAGAACCATCTTTCTTAGGTACCAATATAATAGGAACAACACAGGGGCTAAGGGACTCACGAATATGATCTCTGTCGAGTAGTTCCTAAATTTGGCGTTGTATCTCCTTTGTCTCCTCTGGATTATATGGCGCGCGGTTGGGCAACGTGGCACCAGGAATTAGATCAATTTGGTGCTCAATTCCTCTAATAGGAGGTAGTCCTGGTGGCAGCTCAGCGGGAAAGACGTCCTCATATTCCTACAAAAGGTTAGCAATAGCGGGTGGCAAAGAAGGAGGCATATCCTCAAATGAAAACAAAACCTCTTTGCAGACAATTGCATAACATTGAGTATTGTTTACATCTAGTTCAGCAATATCAATTTTATTTGCAAGCATACATGGACTCTTCAAACGAATTTCAGTAGCATGTGTAGAATTAGATTTAGTGTTCTTTGGTGGTATAAAATCTGCAGCAACAATCTGATTCTCACTTTTATTTTTCTCCTCAGTTTTAGCTCTACTAGCTCTAGCAAGATCATCTTTTAAAATCTGTTCGGGAGTCATAGGTTTTAGACCAATTTTCTTTCCATCAGGCATAAGAGAATAGTGATTAGTTTTGCCATTATGAACAGATTCTCTATCAAATTGCCATGGTCTACCAAGTAACAAAGAACAAGCTTGCATAGGTACAATATCACAATCAACAAAATCAGAATATGTACCAATAGTAAAATACACGCGTACCGTTCTTGTTACCTTGATCTTGCGAGAACTCTCAAACCATTGGATGTAATACGAATGTGGGCGTTGTCTTGTTGGAAGCGCAAGCTTATCTACCATGTCAACACTAGCCAGATTATTACAACTCCCTCCATCAATGATGATCTGATAAGGGGTGGCCCGATCTTCTCGTTGAGCACGTCGTAGATGATGGCGGATGTAATGGAGATAACTTGTGGGATGCTGTGAATCACCGGCTGTTCCCCTGCTGCCAATGCAACAGATCTCAACCCAGTTGGTATTCGCAACTTCACACACTTGCGCACGTAGCCGCTGACCACGAAGCGGTTTGCAATCTACCAATTCCCAATGGAACAGCAGAAAACACGAAGACTTTCAGTAGCAAACTCCAGATCGAATCAAAGTGGAGATATGGTAGATATTCCTGATCGAATCAAAGAGGAACATATGATTTCAGATGAATGCTTGCAGCAGTTCAACGAAACAAGTATTGGTTTAATCTAAACGTGGTCTAACCCTAATTGCGACGGCTGCTAGGGTATATATGAGGGCTGGGGCGTCCTCCCTCATAATTGGGCCTAAAAACAGCCATAACTTGGCCCAAACTGACTCGGTTCGACTCAAACTGATACATACCGACCCATAGATGGGTTCGGCCTAATTGGCACGCAGGCCAAACGTCGTGGTGCACCTCAAACGTGTCCTGGCGCATCACATATCTCTCTTTATCATGCCTTCTCTCCTTATTGCCTCCTAGTGCGTCTTCCATCTCTCGGTCGCCTTCCTCCCTCTCCTCCCGCTGGCGCTAGTCCGATAGATGCCAAATCTAGTCAAACAATAACACAATGATTTAGGTAGTATAAAGTTCTTATAAATCAAAGTATCATGTCCAACTAGGAATGAATTCACCTTGTGATATTTTTCAATGAGGCTCAATATTTCTTTCCAGTTCAAACAGTTAAAATCAGCATGATCCATGATTGTATCCTCATCATCCTCCCTTTCTTCAAGAAAAGCCGTCCTCGGCTTTGGGTAAGCTGAAAGTGGAAGGAACAAAAAGAACAACGTATACGCAGAGTATATGTATACATAACCTGTTGTATCATTTTTGTTCACGTGAATAATATGTCTACTATTCATCAAGCAACTTAAATTGCAGGTATAAGTGAAGTACAAAGAATCATGATCATATTGAAAACCAAATAGATATATAGTCTTGTTGTTCAATATTAAATTCAGTTTTCTCAAAGAAGATCTATGATCAAATTTGTGATGAACAAGATCAAACCAATTCAAACTATGTGAAAACCGAATTGATTCAGGCCATGCTTCAACTACGCTACTCCGATTATTATGAACATAATCATTTTGTTATGCAACTCAAATTGCAAATATCAGTGAAGTATATAGTAGTAGCAAACTTATGCAACACATTGTGGGACAAACACAAGGTGTATGAAAAATCTGATTCAAATCTAGAAAGATTGTAACAATCCAACATAGGTAAAGTTACTTTTGTTGGGTGGACTATATCAACTAGATGAGAATTTACTTTCATATTATCACAAATTGTAGTATCTATCCCACCACAAAGATATCTTGACACATAGCATGTATGGCTAAACACAGCAAGTCGATATTCAGCAATTCTATCACATGTAATGCATATGTGATCCACAAGAAAATTTTCATCCATGTTATATTCACCAATGAGATTAAAGATGAAATAAGGAGAATATGTGCTAGAATTCAGACATGGAATTTCAGAAATCCTATTCATAGCACAACTCATATTCATAGGTTCATTTAGCATGATGGAATACACAATATCAGTAGGTCGTATTCGAGCAAGTCTTTGCTCATGTGTAATCAGTACTACATGCTTAAAATTCAGATTTTGCAAAGCATCACTCGGTGCTGAAATTTTTGTTCTTGTAAAGTTACAAGAATCAACCAGCAAAGGAATAGACTCACTGAATGCCTTATTGGTTGGTTGTAGCCCCAAATCAGTGCCATTATCAATGTCATCCTCCCTATATGTAGTAGGTATTGGAACAGCTTTCTCAAGTGATGACACCCGATCGTGTGATATAGGTTGTAAAATAGGCGGCTCCCTTTCTTCAAAAGAAACCTGCATATCACAAGGTACAACACTATAAGTAGACATGATTATGTTAGTAGACACCTCACATGTCTCATTGACGTCCACTCTCAAAATTTCTGGAATAGGCCATGTGCAGTTGTACAAAAACCTAGAACGCAGAAATTGCTTGAAATCCTCCCAAAGGAATGTTTTACCTATGACACCATACACAGTCCTAGCGTCCTTCCACCAACGAGTTACCTTTGCATCGACACGTCGGCGAGCGAGAATATATTCTGTATGGCCATTAAACTTGCTATTGAAAATACGACATCTCGCAAAACCACTGATCATGTGAGATTCCCAAGACGTATATTCTGTGGATGATGAAGAACTATCCCATCTCCACTTGACTTTAGTGGCATCATATGCCATGCCGACCACAATACCTAAATAGTCATGGTAAACATCGTTTGATTTCTGCATCTCATCAGCACTAGTAGAAGTCATGATTAGTACATTAGTACAGAAGAGGAAATCTGGTGGTGGAACTCTCACAACTCACTCGAAACTGAAAGAAAACATGTATCTTACCGTTCCAAAGTGAATTAGGATAGCTTACCAACTTGTATGAGCAGAACGTGCACGGATGTGACGAAGCGAATACCGAGGGAAAGATTATCACACGACAACTAGGGATATATAGTGGAGTTTGGTATGGATACCTAACAACTCCAATTTATAAATCCTAGTGCTGACCGTATGACAAAGACCCACGGAAACACACACAGTGGAAATAAAATGGGACAATTGCAATTCTAAAAAGGAGCTGAAAATTAAGGTATATCGGAGTAATGCTTGTGTTGCAATGCACAAGGAGAGACGCTAGCAATGACTCAACAAAACGGGCACCAGATTGCTAAACTAAGCAGCCCAAAGAGCACTAAGCATGCTAGTCTCCTAGGATATTTCTAGACACCAAGAAAGGCTTACTAAGGCTCACAAAGATAGGAACGCTATGTGGACTCAGTAACAAAAAAAATTTGACCTAAAAAATGTCTCTGCCACGGAAGAAAAACGGCCCAAAATCCTGCCGCGGCAGGACTGGGAATGGTCTGAGGTCGAGCGAGAATACGTTTCTTTTTTCTGCGTGCGCACGCACGTACGAGCTGAGACTTTTTTTTGTGTCAGGCACGTATTACCTGGCGAGGAGCGACGCGAGATTTTTTTTTAACCTGAGCTCTTTTGTTTTCTTTCTTTTTTCTAAAATAGATCTACCAACTCAAATTCAACAAAATAAAAAATAGATCTACTAGATCTAAAACTCCAGAACACGATGAACAGTTTAGAAACAGTCTAAAACTCTGATTAAGAGACAAACTTAGACGAAAACTAGGCAAAAACTATGATTCAGATTTAGAAGAAAGGCTACACAAAAAGGCTACGATCAGCAACTAGAACTCACGAACAGTGTTATCTAGGCTATGGCAATACACTATGAACCCTAATATTTTTGTGTGCCTTTTTCTGTATAGGACAAAACAACTAATCTATGGGATGAATTGCTCACCGAGTAAACCTGAGAATTTGATACCAAGATGATAAGGGGTGGCCCGATCTTCTCATTGAGCACGTCGTAGATGATGGCGGATGTAATGGAGATAACTTGTGGGATGCTGTGAATCACCGGCTGTTCCCCTGCTGCCAATGCAACAGATTTCAACCCAATTGGTATTCACAACTTCACACACTTGCGCACGTAGCCGCTGACCACGAAGCGGTTTGCAATCTACCAATTCCCAATGGAACAGCAGAAAACACGAAGACTTTCAGTAGCAAACTCCAGATCGAATCAAAGTGGAGATATAGTAGATATTCCTGATCGAATCAAAGAGGAACATATGATTTCAGATGAATGCTTGCAGCAGTTCAACGAAACAAGTATTGGTTTAATCTAAACGTGGTCTAACCCTAATTGCGACGGCTGCTGGGGTATATATGAGGGCTGGGGCGTCCTCCCTCATAATTGGGCCTAAAAACAGCCATAACTTGGCCCAAACTGACTTGGTTCGACTCAAACTGATACATACCGACCCATAGATGGGTTCGGCCTAATTGGCACGCAGGCCAAACGTCGTGGTGCACCTCAAACGTGTCCTGGCGCACCACATATCTCTCTTTATCATGCCTTCTCTCCTTGTTGCCTCCTAGTGCGTCTTCCATCTCTCGGTCGCCTTCCTCCCTCTCCTCCCGCTGGCGCTAGTCCGATAGATGCCAAATCTAGTCAAACAATAACACAATGATTTAGGTAGTATAAAGTTCTTATAAATCAAAGTATTATGTCCAACTAGGAATGAATTCACCTTGTGATATTTTTCAATGAGGCTCAATATTTCTTTCCAGTTCAAACAGTTGAAATCAGCATGATCCATGATTGTATCCTCATCATGATCCGTATAGCTCTTTCCTTGACAACACCACGTGTTTGGAACATGTTGTGGCGTTGATCTTGCTCAGATTTGCTCAATTGCACACTCAACACACGTTGTGTAATTAAGCTCTTGTATTGATCAGCAGCTTCAGCTCCCATTACCTCTATATCTTCATCAACATCAGAATTGTCTCCATCACGAGCAGAAATAAGGGCTAATGTATCTTCATCAAAGTCACTCGCTGAATCGTATTGACCATCCTCCCGCACCATCATCACACGTTGTGTTGTGCACTGTCTCTCAATATGACCAAAACCCCAGCACTTGCGGCATTGTATATCCTTTGTCTTATCCGTGGAAGCCATAGAAGATGCACTACGAGCAGGAGCATTTGATGATGGTGGAGGAGTAGCTGGAAATCTTGTGGTGGCCTTGAATGTGGTAGTAGCTGGTGGCGAATCACGAGGAGGCGCTGATTGTCGGGATGTACAAGTGGATGTGCAACCTGCAGAATTATTAGTCCTCCTCCATGGTGGTTGGCGATCCTGCACTTCACGTTCAGCTTTGCAAGCAAGATGAAACAAACGAGTGATAGAATTATATTCCTTATAATCTAATATGTGCTAAATGTCCTTGTTTAATCCACCAAAGAAACGTGCAAGAATTTGTTCATTAGATTTAACAAGACCACACCGAACCATCCCCGTTTGCAATTCCTGATAATACTCTTCTACAGAATTTTTTCCTTGCTCTAAACGTGTCAGATTCTTTAGTAAATCACGTTGATAAGTGGAGGTACAAAACGAACACGCATAGCAGTTTTTAAAGCAGTCCAAGTACTAGGAATAGTAGTAGGATTTAAATGACAATACTCAGACCACCAAAGGGAAGCAAATTTAGTAAATTCACATGTAGCAGCACTAACACGCATATTCTCAGGATATTTTAAGCATGCAAAACGTTGTTCTACTTCCATCTCCCATGTAAGATATGCATCAGGATTATATTTACCCTCAAAAGATGGAATATTTAATTTAAGCTTTGCAACATGATCATCATCACGTACCGGTGGTCGAGCCTTGCGGTAGTAATGTCGGGGACGGCCATCAGGTACCAGTGGAGGTTGTTCAACCTCCTCGTCAAACAGATCGTCGTCGGGGTCGTAGTAGTACCCGTCGTCTGTCCCCAATGTCGCAAAGAAGCCCACGGGAAAGTCTCCGAGGTGCCTCACCAGAAGCGGTAGTCAGCAAAAAGCGGGCAAATCAGCAAGTACCGTGATCGGAATGCGCCAGCGCCAGGGTGCGGGCAATCTGTTCAAGATCTCCTTGAACCGAGCGTCAAGCTTGGCGTTGAAGGATTTCTCGAGTCCATCGATCTTTTCCACGGCGTTGGTGAGCTTGGTGTCAAACTCCCCTAGGCGTGTATCCACGTCTTCAGCGATCGACCAAGAGCTCGAGAAGTGGGCATGTAGTTCTTCGCTCATTGTGGCAGGTTCTGAAGTATCGCCATGGTTAGTCCTTTAAAAAGCACAGGTATATACTACGGAAAGATGGTGGAAGTCACGCGTAATCCGTCAAGCAATATACGAAGCTCTTACAAGTTCTTACCAAACAACAGGAAAAGGCGATGTGCAACCGCGAGGATCAGTGGGTCCAGAGATTGAGCCAATCGATTACCAGGAGTCGAGACACCGCACGTGGAGAATATCTGTGGAGATCTGGGAAGGCTTAGCAAAGGGGGTTAGCAATTATCAAAACATCAATGCAAAAGTTGAAAGAATGCTCAACAACGGTACTGTGCTGGTCCTAGGCTAGACCGTACTAGAGACGCGAGCCTAGATCACCAACGATGTCATGACGTGACACAACAAGCAATGTATGATGATATGGCACCCTGAAAAGCGAACCGAGAGGTGGAAAATCACTATGATGGCGAGTGTCTAGAACTGATCTACGGGGTCTAAAAATAGGTTAGCCCCAAATTTTTTTTTCGAAATTTTTTATTTTACTCCGGAAAGCGCGCAGACGTCAAAAAAATATTGCTATAACGGTCGATGGAGAAAAGTGATCCCCGGGGTCGAAAAACAGTATAGCCAGAAAATTTTTTCGGAGGCGGTTCCAGACTTTTTTTTGCTCTCCTTCTAGACTTACGACCGGACTCTTAGATCGACACGGACTTTAGCTTAACACGGAAACAACAAAGAAGGAAATTAAAAAGAAATAACTAGGAAACAATAACTCTACTCGGACTCGTACCGCGGCAGGAAAACTGATCGGATCTGTGTCGCGGTAGGAAGGCGGTGGCAGGGTATTAGGGTTTATGGTGGCTGGGTATATGGCGGCGGAATATGGTGGCGGTGATCGGCGAGTGTGGCAGTGACTACTATGATCAGAACTCGAAACTCTAAGGGGCGAGACACTAAGACCAGCAACTCGACGCGACGATATAGACACAAATTCAACAATGCAAAAACTGGGAAGATAATGCGAGGCGTAGATTGGTTATGGGATGGATCTAAACTCTAACTGTGTTTTTGGCTTTTTCGTGGGTTATAGGTAAAAACAGATCTGATGTAGCCCGACCTACGGTCGTTACCACATCTTGGTCTCCAACTTATGCCAAGTCGTCATGGACTCCAAAGGTGAATCCATTCCTCTATGCGAGCCCCCTTCCTACCCTATTGAACGGTATGCTACTTCATACTCCGTCACATATGCATGATAGGTTCACATTGACAAGTACGGAGGCAAGGGAGGAAGCCCGGAGCATCAGGCCCGACAAGACGGAGGCTTGGAAGAGGAGGCGGAAGAAGACAGATCGCCAAATGCTCTCTCGGGCGCCATAGACTCGGGACTGATGCTCTGCTCTATCACCGCCATCGCCACCAACAATGATGCCAACGGAAGCCAACACTCTGCTCTCGGCAAGATTATCGGACTGAACCGCATTACCGGGTCTCACTGACTATCACTGCTACCGCCTGCCACAGACGGCTCACCGACGCCCAGATCCATAAGCGGTACTACCGGTCCCAGAGCGGTATCAGTGTTGACTGCACTACTGGACCCAAGTCCGATTACTACCTCCTATGTGCTCACAGGCACTTGTTGGGCCTTTGGCCCATGTACCCCTTTAGCTCGTCCAAACCCTAGTTTTATCCCCAAACTACCCTTGTTTAGTGGTTGGCCAATAAATAGAGCCTCCACCCCTCATGTATCCCTTAGGCATAGATGATAGACTAAAGAAAACCCCCATTGTGGAATCTCTAGTTTTGCCTCATCCCCTTTACCAAGGGGACCGACTATCGTCACCAACCTCGATTGGACTTTGCATCACGCATCCATCGTTGAACAAGGCCTTGGAGTTCGACGTATCGTCTCCAAGTTGTCAAGACCCTCCCCAAGGTGTTCTTCCCTCTCCGATGTGGATTTGAGGGAGCACGTTGACCGATTTTTCCTTGCGAGGATTCTATCGGACCGGTGGCCACCGTTCGGGAGCAATCGGCCTTGTATCGTGTGAGTTTTGCGTGTGTTCATCATGTTCTTCGCGAGGTGTGTGTTTGCTTCCACTACCTTCTTCCTTTCCCCTCGCTTTCCCATCGATTTGACCACGAGATCCGTGAAGATCGGGCACCCAAGAGGTTAACCCCTCCATCATCTGGTATCAGCAGCTTTTGGTTGCCACGGATTTCTCTTCGATTTGGTCTTTTCCCCATAAATTCGAAATTTCCACCAAAAATAGCCCCAATTCGTGTTTTGGATCGATCTGTGATTTTAGTGCGTTTTGGTAGGTTTTGATCCGTGGATTACTTGCTAATCTAGTTGATCTACCTTCCCCTGCGTTCCCATGGCCTAATTCCTTGATTTCCCCCGTCGATTTGGTGTTTTTCTTGAAGATTTTCCGCCCAAATCACCCCAAAATCGCGAAAACGCGTCGGATCTGGGTTTCTCTGTCTCGAGCGGTACTACCGCTCCAAATCTACGGTACTACCGCCAACCGGTACTACTGGCCCAAAATCCTACTACCGCCAAGATGTAAAGAAAACAGCAAGTTCCAGATTTCAGCCTCTCACCGTTTTGAGCATAACTTTTGCATTCGAACTCGGATTTTGGTGTTCTTTAGCTTGTTTCGAAGAGGAGAAGGAGCTCTACATCATCATCCACGTTGTTCATGCTATCTCATATAGTTATATTGTATAGTTGTTGGCACAAGGAAGAGGCAAGTGAAAAAAAGAAAGAAAGAAAAAGAGTGATACAAAAAGAAATAAAAAATATAGAAAAAAGAAAAGAGAAAAAGAAAGAGATATACATGTGCCTCATAGAATAGGAAGCGCAAGCTCGATGAACATCATATAGGTGGTACTTATTGTGCATATCTTGTAGCCCACCAATTTTGTGCAATCGAACTAGCGTCTCTCCTTGTACTTGTGTGACATGAGCTTATAGTCTTCGCTAGGTAATCATTTGGTTCTTAGCTCACTTTCTCCGTCGCACAAGTCCCATTTATCCCACCGTGTGTGTTTCCTTGTACATATTTCCTATCTTGTGGATTAACTTGTTTGCTTTGTGATTATTGTGGGTCTTTACTTGCCATTACAACATCTTGATTTCGGATTTGTTCTTGACATGCCACATTCCATACCTATCCACCATAGGCCTTGTGTGTGTGTGTTTTTTGGTTAGTAGTTGGTTTTGGTGTTCCGCGTGAACTTCACTTTGCTTGGTTTATTGCTCTCAAGTGTGGCCACTTGCACGATACGATCTTCCAAGGTAAAGTAAGGTTTGACGTTGTATCCCTAACTCCCACTACCACTTCCATATACACCGCTTGGTCTTGTGCATCATGTCTAGGGACTCCGGAACCGAGGATGATATCTATGAAGAATCCATGATGAGCCACCATGACTACGACTCCACAAGTATAGAGGACATGACGGAGCACAACACCGACAATGGCTCCACATGCTTTGAGGACCCGGAGCACTACACCTACGATGACTCCACATGCATGGAAGACATGGAGCTCTCCGTCGACAATGGCTCCTCATGCATGGAGCCTATGGAGCACTACACCGACAATGGCTCCTCATGCTTGGGTGATATGGAGTACTACACCAACAAGTACTCCCCAAGCATGGACGACTTCGAGTGCGACATCGATGACGCCTCGCCAAGCATGGAGGACACGGAGAACTTCATCGACTTTGATGGCTCCTCCATGAGCCATGAAGAATTCCTCCACCGTGTGGAGATGGAAGCCTACTACGCCAAGCAAGAGGAGGCGCATCATCAAGATTCCATGACCTTCAAGGCCAAGCGTGCCACACCAAAGGGCACCACCTACTTCGATGATCCACCTCCAAGGCGACATGTCCCACCACCTAGATGGCGTCAAGCGCCACCATCTCCAACACCAAGCTCCGTCACCTCCAAGGCGTCAAGCTCCACCATCTCCAAGGCGCCATGCTACATCACCTCCAAGGCGCCAAGCTCCAACTCCTATCCAAACAAGAGTGGCGTCCAAACATCATATGCATCAAGAGGCGCCACGAAACAAGAATCTTCATCGACAAACATCCTCTCATGAGCTTCGCCACCGTAAAGAGGATACAAGACATCGTCAAAGGCATCTTCGCCACCAAGACGAAGAATTCGTGATGAGCACCAACCATAATGCTCAAGCAAGCTCAAGAAGGCACCACAAGCACAAGAAGAGTGCCAAGGCAAGTGATCATCGTCGTGAGCGTCATGTGGATGAAAAAGTGCTTCACCAACATCAACCATCGGCAAGGCACGCCAATGACCTCCGTCGACACCATCATATGGCACCTTCAACTACTAGTGCCACCACCAAAATGGCACCAAGAGCAAGCCTTCGTCCACGCCATCAAGCTTCAACGCCTACGCTTGACTTCCACGACCTCGCGAACGAGGAAAATGTAGACCTCTACTTCGCCAAGTTGGATAGCATGAGCCTACCTCCACCACTACTACGAGATGGCCACAAGACGGTCGAGCATGGGATTTTCCCTTCGACCATGGAGGAGAGCGATGATGCCCATCTTATGGCATCCAACCTTGGAGGCGACAAGGTCAAGAATGGTGAGCATGGGATTTTCCCTTCACCAAAGGAGGCGCAAGGAGTTGAGGAAACCGAGCCTACCCCCATATGCTTGAGTGATGATGTGGTACCAATCCCATGTGAGTATGAGAGCCACTTAGCCCACTTGAGTGAGGACAAGAGTGACATGAGTGACTCCACCTTATGTGAGATTGAGTGCTTCCACTTGGAGGGCATGAGTGATACTCCTAGTGAGTTGAGAGTGGTAGTTGATAGGTCAAGTGAGACCATTTCGATTTCTAACAACTTACCCTCTACCTCTAGTGTGTTCTCTTGTGTTGTGCTAGGTTCCATGGAGGAAGACGCCCGAAGCTATGAAGCAATGATGCCTCGAATGGAGAAGATGTACATGGTGCACGAAGATGATGTTATGCCATGGCTACATCAAGAAGACGAAGTCGTCCACAAGGAGGCCACTACTTCCACAACACCCACTTCATATGAGAGGTATGAACAAGGTAACAATAAGGGTGTTGATGATGCCATGATCCCACTAGTGGACATGATGAATTGTGAGGATATGCATGTTATGGATGATACTTGTGACATTACTTATGCTTCATCCATATTCCCATGTGATGCTTTGCCTTTGCATAATATTGATCATGTGGAATTGTTTGATTGCGATATCATTGCCATAAACATGCCATGCTATGCATCTTGTGTGTATCCTCCAATTGCTTTGGACTTGCCTTGTCATGCTAGTCATTCAATTTCTCCCGTTGCTTGCGATAAGATGAATGCTTGCTATTTCACTTGTTTTACTTGCAACAATGTTGATTATATGCGTTATAATGAGATGGCCCCCATAGCTTTCTCAATTTTTGGAGATTTTGATGATTGCCATGATAAGCATGTTCCCCACTTGCATACTCACCATGCATCTATGTCGTACTTGATTGACATTAATGGTGATGTGCACAAGAAGAGATACGTCATGATGGATGATGTGTATCTCTACCATGCACACACGTTCTTCCTTTTACATATGATGTGTGTAGGTGCCCGCACGAGAATGTCAACCTCGGTTGAGCACGAGTTGACAAAAAGAGCTCTAGAGAGCATCCCACATGTGATTTTAAGATCGAACCCAGCTCTGATAGCTTTTGCATGCTTTGCATCTTTCATGTTGGCAAATTGCTCTTTCCTATGGTTTGATTGCAAGCATGTTAATGGTATTATCTCCCCTCGTGACATTCATGTTTCTTCGCATTTAGATAATGATGCTTTGTGTGTTGCAACAAAAATGTTGAACATTTTCTCTTGCCGATGTTTTATGTGCAACCACAATTCCATTAAGAGCATGTATTGTCATGAGAGCTTCCAAGAACCTCGTCTTGTTGTTGCAACAAACATAAGGACCACTTGCTCTTTCATTTGGTTTGTTTGCAAACATAATACTTTTGTTTTGGATATGCTTCCTTGTGTGTTTTTGCCAAATTCTCCTATTCTTGCATCAAAGATGTTGTTTGAAATTTGGACCCAATGCTTTGAATGCCCCACTTATATGTTATATGGAGTTTTTGAGTTCCCACATTTGGATGATGTTCAAACGATTTCCATGCACATTGACCTTGCATATGCATCCCATTTGCTATACTTGAGTTGTGCTAATCGTGTTGTGAACAAGAATGGACATGCCACAAATGACATGCTCCTCTATCACACACAAACATATGTTTCTTGGTCTTTGTTGTATGAAGGTACAAATGCATACACGTCAACCTCTATGGACTATATGTTGACAAGAAGAACCTAAGAGAGTTACCTATGGCTACCCTTCATCGAGCTATCTCTACAAGCTAAGGTGACTTCCTTCTACTTGAGGACTCATGCTATAATCTTCATGAATTGGCTACGCTTTGAGTGTTGCTTTGCTTTTGTTGTGAGCTTTGTAGGCTTCAAGGAAGGTGAAGGAACATTGAAGTGTTGTCAAGTCAATCTTCCCGAGGAAGACTTTATGGTGAACCCCAGGATCAAGAAGGTCTCTCGACCGCTTCTACTTTGTGATGAGCATGTAGAGTCAAGGACGACTCTTTTTGAAGGGGGGGGGGAGCTGATGTAGCCCGACCTACGGTCGTTACCACATCTTGGTCTCCAACTTATGCCAAGTCGTCATGGACTCCAAAGGTGAATCCATTCTTCTATGCGAGCCCCCTTCCTACCCTATTGAATGGTATGCTACTTCATACTCCGTCACATATGCATGATAGGTTCACATTGGAAAGTACGGAGGCAAGGGAGGAAGCCCGGAGCATCAGGCCCGACAAGACGGAGGCTTGGAAGAGGAGGCGGAAGAAGACAGATCACCAAATGCTCTCTGGCGCCACAATACTATCGGACGACCGGTACTACCTCACGCCGGGCGGCTAGCGCCACCAATGCACGATGCCAACAGAAGCCAAATACTCTCTGTCTCCTGCAGGACTCGAACTGTACTACTGGTCTCTGGCACTACCGCCCTGCTACCGCCACTTCTGACGGCTCCAATGGACGCTCCAGACATAAGCGGTACTACCGGTCCCAGAGCGGTACTACCGGTGTTCACCGGTACTACCGGACCCAAGTCCGGTAGTACCGGTCCTATGTGCCTGCGCGCACCTGTTGGGCCTTTGGCCCATGTACCCCCTTAGCTCGTCCAAACCCTAGTTTTATCCCCAAACTACCCTTGTTTAGTGGTTGGCCTATAAATAGAGCCTCCACCCCTCATGTATCCCTTAGGCATAGATGATAGACTAAAGAAAACCCCCATTGTGGAATCTCTAGTTTTGCCTCATCCCCTTTACCAAGGGGACCGACTATCGTCACCAACCTCGATTGGACTTTGCATCACGCATCCATCGTTGAACAAGGCCTTGGAGTTCACGTCTGCTCCAAGTTGTCAAGACCCTCCCCAAGGTGTTCTTCCCTCTCCGATGTGGATTTGAGGGAGCACGTTGACCGATCTTTCCTTGCGAGGATTCTATCGGACCGGTGGCCACCGTTCGGGAGCAATCGGCCTTGTATCGTGTGAGTTTTGCGTGTGTTCATCGTGTTCTTCGCGAGGTGTGTGTTTGCTTCCGCTACCTTCTCCCTTTCCCCTCGCTTTCCCATCGATTTGACCACGAGATCCGTGAAGATCGGGCACCCAAGAGGTTAACCCCTCCATCAAGATCTAATCTACGAAAACAGTAAAATCTCACCGAGCAACCTGAAATCTGATACCACTTGATAGGGCAAAGGTGTCCGATCTTTCGATGAGATGAAGATAATCGATTTGGTGGAGTTCAGGCTTGACGATCCGACTACACGTGCGAGCACGAGCGCCAATGCAATCGCTAGGCCAATCTCCTAGAGGTTACCAATCCTGCGGGAACACGATCAGCCTGACCAACAAGGGTCTTAATTCCTACCTGAAATCGAGAACAAGTAAGAACCAATATTGCAATCAAGATATTACGGATTAAGAGGAGAGCTTTATTGAAAAGGTGGGATCCTGAATAGGTGCGAAGTACAAGAGGCCTCTGCGACGCTCGAGCCTTGGCGAAGTTGCTATGATGGCTAACTTAAAGTCTAAACAAAATACGAGTCTAGGGTGACGGCTATGGGGAGTATTTAAGGACGAAAAGGTGGGGTTTCGGCCAGCCATGGAAGTGGTGGCCGAATCCAACCCTAGAAGTCCTTTTCCCCTCACATACAGACTCTAAAAAGTGGCTAATTAAAATCCTGCGAAAATTACATGGGCCTGGCCCAAAATAAAGGTGTCGCAGCACCATATTAAGCTATGGACGAATTCATGAAGTATTGATCTTGAATATTTCGTCCAAGCCTTCTTTCTTTATTATGGTGGCCTCAAAGTTCTGAAATCTTCATCCGTGGCCTTCTCTTGGATCATCACATGCTTGCTGCCATCTCCATGCATGGCCATGCTCCAATGCTTGTCCCTCTCATCCATGCTTGGTCCATCATTCCTAAGAGTAAGAAATACATCTGATTTAGGCAGCATCATATTCTCATGTATGTGAGGAATAGTTCCAAGAAACGAAAGTACCTGATAGTTAAGTTGTTTGGCACGAGATCTTGTGATGGGTCCTTGTATGTGTGTTGTTGTAGGTACAACAGTTGTATCAATAGAAGGGATGTCCACATCACTTGTTGAAGAGGTCGCGCGTGTAGTGCGAGGGAACAAAGCAGGATCTCATATGAGTCTTCATATCTTGCCAAGTGGTGATAGGAGGCTCTTATCTTGCTTCACGAGCGAGTTGGATTTGTTCCCACCAAAGGTTGGCATAATCATCAAACTCTAGAGATGCCATGGCCATCATCTTCTCATTGTTATAGTTGTGCATGCGGAAGATCTTGTCAACGTTGAGTGCCCATGAGAGATACTCTTCGGGATCATTTGAACCGGTGAACTTGGGCATGGTGAATTTGAGCTTGCCAAAGTTTCTTCGTCATTGCGGTTTTGGTATCCGCGGTTGCCATGATGTTCATGGCCATATTCATCACCCGAGTTATCATGTCTTGCTTGGTGATGGTGTTGTTGCCCTTGCGGTTGTTGAACCGCATTTGGTGGTGGTGGAACTTGGTCCTCATGAAGTTGTTGGGGAGCTTGCCATTTCTCTTGGCGCGGTTGTTGATGAGGTTGAGGCGCTTGGGCCTCACAAGGTTGGCAAGGAGGTGGTTCATTCCTCGGGTTGTTACGTTGGTTGGGCACTTGGGCATCATGGTGATTAGGATGGTCTTGAGCCGCATGACATGGTGGACGTTTCTCCACATGTACAATTGGACGCTCCATGTCTTGATGTTGTGGGGGATGCTCATCATGGTGCCCATGTTGTCGGTGTTGACGATCATGACGGTGATGATGTCTTAGTGGATCTTCAAGTGCTTCACGTCGATGGCGAGCTTGTTTTTCCAAGTCAGAGGCATCACTTGTTGTTGAGAGAATGTATTGTGGACGTTAACGATGTACTTGAGGTTCCATTTGAGGTTATTCACGTGGTTGCTCTTGTTAGATCACTAGTGCCCTAGCGTGGTGACGATGCTCTTATCACCTTGGGGGTCGTGCAGAGAAGTCACCATCATAGCTTGACATTGTGGCATGCCGAGGAGAGGGCACCTCTTGTGAGGAGCTCATGGAATGGAGTACGGGTCCTTCATTGCGCCTTGGAGCACGATGATGTGATGAACTTGATGCACTCGAGTGGTGCCTTGAAGAGCTTGATGCGTGAGAATGCGGCCTTGCCAAACTATCAATGAGGTGTTGAAGCTTGTCGTCCGTTGCGGTGACGACATGTTGGAGAGCTTCATTTTGATGCCTGATGTTGTGTTGCATCGCATGCATTTGTACTTAGATCTCCTTGAAGCGGTTGTCTATGCTCTTCAACTATAATTGAGTTTCACTAAATTTTTCATCTTGATGCTTCTCAAGGGCCTCACAACCGTGGCTGAATTCTCCTCGAATCTTCCAATGATTTTCTCTTGTCATATATGGTCATTCTTCCTCTTGAGGTGGGGGTGGTTGGTTCGTTTCACCGTGCCTATCCATGATGCAAAGCCAATAAGGATTATATGTGGGAGGAAAGTGAATGAAATGTGCCCTAGAGGCAATAATAAAGGAGTTTATTTAACACATTCCATTAGTTCATAATAGTTTTATATCATGCTATAACTATATCAATAGGAAACATCGATATAGGTATGATATGTAAACAAACCTAGGTCCCTAGTAGACTCTATTTAACTAGTTCATTGGTCAAAGGATGGTCAAGGTTTCCTAATCATGTTGGTGCTTCAGCACCTATTGACAATGGAGCCATCTCATTAGAGAATGATATAGTGGACACAGTTTCATAGATGATTGTTGCAACATGATCATATCACAAAGTTCATAGTTGCAATTGTCAGAAACATAGCGACTTGTTCCTCAGACTGTGAGACCATATTTAATCACTATCACTCGATAGTGCTTAGAGAGCATCAAACGTCACTTAGTAAAATGGTGATTATAAAGGTGTGATCAAGTACTAAGAGGGACAGGTTGAGGTGTATATGTCAAGAGCAGCATTTGTACATCCGCGTGATGGAAGATACTCTGGGCCCACTCGGATAAGTTATATCAAATATGTTGCATAACATGTGACTAGGTCACGGGATATCACTTATCGATACAAGTTAAAATAGCATTGTCAGTAACGAGGTTGAACCCGACATGGAGATGTTGATGATCGAATCTTGGACAATGCAAGTATCGCAAAGACAAAAGGAACATGACACATATTGTTTAAGGTTCAATACGATGGAGAATCGTGAGTGCATAGGGGTCATCATGGGCATCTCGGTCCCGTTATTGATCATTGATAGAGATCATGTCTATGACATTTCCGAACCATAGGTACGCACGCTTAAGGGCATTATGATGCTTAGAGATCTACCTGTAAGAAGGAATCCTAGAATAGAGATAAACCAGAATGGTTCTACTGTTCTAGGGAAATCCAATGGCGCTCGGAGAAAGAATGAATGAAAAGGACTGAAAGGAGTTCCAGATAAATGGGAATTTAAATATGCATTTATTATATGTTCTAGCATGGGGCGTACGCAGGGGTAGGACCGGGTGGGCCGTGGCCCACCCAGATTTCTATGGAAAATTTTGAATACCCCTAATATTTTTGGTCTAGTTAGTCATTTAGGCCTTTTTCTAGCAACCAAACGTGGATATAGAGCAGCTCGGTGTGGCTATTGATTAATAAAGAACTGCTGAAGTTCTCTAAAAAAACTCGGGCATGGCGTTAGGGTATCTCCACAGGGGCGATCCAAACAATCCACCCAAACGGTTTGTTTCTGTCTGTTTGGATCGGGCCGCGGTCACTTTTGGGTTATGGTCCGGCCTGTTCGGCCAACCGCGTTCAGTGGGATGACCCATCTGCTCACCGACAACGGAATTTTCCAGTGTGTTAGCGCTGTCCCTTTCTTTCTTTCTTTCTTTCTTGCCGCCTCCCGCCAGTTATGGACATTTCTCATCGCGTCCAACCGGAACCTTAAAAGGGGAAGCCATCCGAGATATTTCAACAAAAACCACGAACCACCATGCCTGGCCATCCGCGTCGCGGCACTGGCCTTGGTGGCAACCCCGATTCCGCAGAGAAGAGCAGCCCGAGCACCCGTTGCCGTTGTGGTGGCCGGATCCGTCGGAGGCACCAAACGTGTTGCCGCCTCCGATTCCAAGGCGCCCGCAAGTATACAATATGATGCACAACTACCGGTCGCGCCGCACTCATTTCGACTACAACAGGAGCACCGACAAGCCTTTCTCGTGGGAGGTGATAAACCATGTCTTTCTACCGGAGCACGGGCCGAGGAAGGCCGTGCACATCCCGCACGTCCGCGCGGACGCGCTCGGATGGGTTGGATCGGCCCGGTGGAGATGCCTTTAGTCCTCGTCTCCTCGACACCCTAAAGCCTGGAAAACAGAGAGGAAAAGATCTAGCTCCGGCCACCCAGATCTCCTTCGCCATGGCCGACCCCCGATGTCTCGCTCCCTCCCTGGCCACCATTGTCCCACTTCAGTCCCTCGGTTTCTTGCCTGCTATGGCGCTCGGCCGCTGGCCGCTCGACCAGGAAGCCAGCCATCGTGCAAGTGCTTATGTCGAATTGTTTTGGCATGCCCACCCTACAGTTTTTTCCTTCATCCGCCACTGGGTTCTAGGAAAATCTGAAGGCATTCGGAGAAAGAAAGAAGGAGAAGGACTGAAAGGATTTTCAGATAAATGGAAATTTAAATATGCATTTATTATATGTTAATTGTGAATTAATATATTCTAAATAAATATTTCAATTAAGAATTATAAAGGAAATTTTCTTATAAGTCCAAAACCCCGCACATAATTGACTTAGAAGAAAACTACAGGAAAAAGAAAAGAAAAACAACAGGCAGAATGGGCCGTTTGACCGATCCATGAGCGGACAACGTTACACGCCAGTGGTGGGGGGGGGCGTGCCGTCGGACTGGTTGCCTTAGGCCAGGCCTCAAATTTAGCTAGGCGGAGGCAACCGCCAAGTTGCTGGTCACCGCCGCGCCCTTGGGCCACTACTCCGCCAGGCCGCCTGGGCTGTTTGATGCTGCGCCGGCCCACCCGGGGTGGCCTCGCTAGGACACCACATGGTCATTGTCATGCACCGCTGGACCATGGCGGGTCACAGGCTATAGCAGCCACCGCAAGACTAGTCAACACCTTGCTGGGCCCTTGTGGCCCAGCCGACTGGCACACGTTTTTCTGCCCCTTTTATTTTAAGAATAGTCCCACATGGGGCACCTAATAAGGAGGTGTCTCCTCCCTTCCCCTATATAACGAGGTGCCCATGGGTGGGTTAAACACACAATAAAATTGAGATATTCCCTTTGGTTGGAATACTCCCCTCTCTCTCTAAATTTTCCTTTGCTAGTGCGCGATCCCAAGTCAGGACTGCACACGCAACACGTTCTCTTCTGCGGCACGCCGTTGTGTTGTTGGGATTCCAGCCAGGAGGTCTACTTTCGCAACCTCGGCAGGATCCGAGCCCGGGAGTCGTTGTATTGCATCGTATGCATGTGGCAACTTGGCGGGGCTATTGAAGCTATCCAGGACATCGTGCGAGGACCTGGACAAGGGGTGACATGCGAGGAGCTTAGTGACCTTGAGGTCAGACGGGTAGGACTACTTCAACCACATTTTTGCATGAGCATAACGCTCTCTCGGTCTTCAAGGGTATATTATTGTTGTCTTCCTCCGTTACTGTATTACTAGTAGATAGATCTTGGGCAATCAGGGTTTTTCGTATAGTAATTTTTTTGATTTTTTGCACCGGAACCCCAATTGGCATCAAAGCCTGATATATACGTAGTATGCTAGTACGGATTAGACACATGTATAAGTGTGGACATTGATACTAGAGTTGTTACCTTCCCACGTGTATTTTTTATATCACGGTACTATGAGATGAAGCAGCCCGGACCGATTTTACGCATACTCTTATGCGAGACTGGTTCCACGCTCGACATACGGCTTGTACCGGCTTGTGGGTGTATGTCTCTCTCATAGTAGTTAATATAGCATCTACAAAGGAAGGCCCCGAAAGGGGTGTAGTATAAACAACTATTGTATCCATGTTGTGGTTGGAAGTTTGTAGGTAGAAATATTCTATTGTGAAAGACTTAACAAGCACGTAAAATCTACAATAGATAAAGTAGAGGCATCTAACTTTATGTTGCAGGGAGGGCTTGGTGATGTAAGTATCTCCATCATGCCGTCAGTTGTGCGCCAACATGATGCACTGCAATACACACAAGTTAACTAGACAACTGACGGCATCTAACATACGGTGGTGTAAGTCATGATGCACTGCAATACACACAAGTTAGAATTGGCGAGCCTAGCATGTACAACCATGGCCTCGAAAAACAAGAGATCGAAAGATCAAGCATGAGTCACATGGATGATGTGTTTGATATTGGAGAATGTCCATCCTAGCAGCCGCATCAAAGGTCATGACGATCAGGGATGATGTGGTGTAAAGGGATCGTGTAATCACTTAAACTCTCATTAGGGATGACTATTTAAGTGGGAGCCTGTTTGTTAATATGATTACAAATTAGACTCCTAATTATGAACTTAGGCTAAGTCCTTTTGCAAATATCTTGTAGACAATGGCCATCCCCTTAGTCCATTTATGTATGGGGAGAAACTTAAGCTATATGTGTCGAATTTCACCGACTGGTACCAGCGCCTCAGAAGGATCCTCATAGAAAATGATCTTCTCTATGTCCTTCGTGAAGCCCTAGAGGATTTCCCCAATGAGTCTGGCGAAAATGAAGATGTGACTCTTCGCGACCGCCACGAGTATTTTATGATAGTCAAGTACACCATTATCCATGCCATGATACCTAGCTTGAGAGTATCCTTCCATGAAATCGACACATATAATATAGGCGATGAATTGAAGAGTATGTTTCCAGCTAAGGAGAAACGCATTCAATATGAGTACATAAAGGAGTTTGTCTCCATAAAGATTGAAGAAAACTCTAGCTTGGATAGCCACCTGGACACCATGGAAAGGCTCCATGAATGTCTTAAGGGTGCTATGGGAAACTTGTCGACCGAAGACCTTGCAATAGATGGGGTATTGCACTCGCTTCCCCCCGGTTGCAAGGACATCGTCAAGGACTACATCACGACAGGAATTCCGAATACCTTTCACGAGGTCATAGCCAAGCTAAGGACTACCATGGTCAAACCCAAGGTTGGGAATGATTTCAATGGAGAAGGTATATGTTAATATACAAGTTATAAATGTTTCCATGAAACACTTATGCAGTTTCAAGTATTGGATACTTACCCCTGGTTTATTTGAAATCAGGATCCTCTGCGTGAGTTATGGATGGAACGAAGCACTAATGGCGTGGTGACGACAAGGAATCTGGTTGAAGGCCAAAAGATCTCCTTCCCTCGAAGTTTATCATTAGGATTAGAATATTTGAATAAAAGCTTTGTAATCGAGTTTGTGAACCATGCAAGTGTGTCTTGCTTATTGCGAGACGGTTATTCATATTAATGAGAAACAATCGGTTGTTCCTTTTTCTATGAATGATTTATTTTATGATTCACATTGAAATTACAAACAAGTTATTCTTGTCCTTGATCTATATGATACTAAAGCATTTATGAAGTATGAAAATTGCCAAGAGATATCTAAACATGAATCTGAAATGATTTGAATCGTTGTTGGGGATATACTTTCCGGATATACCCACATGACTCACTGACCAGGATGGCCCACCAACGCTTCACCGGCGACCTAGTCAGGGAAAGAAGACGGAGTCTAATCCGGTTACCACAAGGCCCAGAAGACTTACCGACTTAGGCATGTACGTTAGTTGTAGTCCAAGATGTACTTAGTTACCGACTCTGTAACGTAGCCGGATAGGTCTCTCCTGTAACTCTAGGCCCCAGTGGCTATATATACCAGACCCGAGGGAGCCTTTAGGGCACCAGATCATAGATCAACCACAACCAACTTGCACAGGCGAACCTCTCTTATAATCCGCTATAACATCCGGCTCTCGCCAATATATTACTGGGTTGCTAGCAGGAGTAGGATCCAATCACCGCAGGCGAATCTAAACTTGGGTAAACTTGTGCTCACCTCTCCCGGAACACCGTATGACTCACACCGCATCTTCTCAACGCCTTTAGGACCCCCTATGGCATACTTGTCATCAATCCAATGACAGTTGGCACCTATCGTGGGGCAGGTGACCTTCAGAGTTCCGTTTCGGATGGAATCGGCGCGTGCTGGAATCGGCAAAACAATTGCCATCGGTCATGTAGTCTACGCTAGTGACGTCCCTCTCGTTCTTCTCGACGAGACCTGGTTTCCATCTAAGGATCCTGTGATGACCTTCACAATCATGTCAATCGGCGAGATCGATATCTATCTTGGTTTCACTGATCCCGCCCAACCCACCCCTAAGGTGATGACCATGGCGGAAGAAAATTCTGGATCTACTCTGTTTGTAGAGGCGAAAGACTTTACGATCCTGAAAAAACCTGAACCCACCCAGCCCGCTCCTATAGTGGAAGATGTGGTGGAGGAAAAATCCGGATCTGATCTCCCTGTTGAGATCGGGTGCATGGATGAGAAGTATATTCGCTTCGGTTCCGGTAAAACTGATGCTGGAGCAGAAAAAACACTCTTGAGGCATAGGATAAATCAGATGATGAAGCGCCGCTACATCGATTATGAAGCAATCTCTTAGATCAATCAGAGCTTGAAGAAGCAGAGGCGGAAACCCAACTGTTCCATTACCTCGAGTCCATTAATAAAAAGAAGCATTGCTTCGTATGCTACGTTGGCTCTGGATCCGACTCTGTTGATGCTAGAGCCAGTAATGACTCAGTTCTTGATGCAATCAGAGAAAATACTGACTTACATGCTTCCCCTCAGGAATCATGATGAGGACATCCCAACAATTACACCTACCCCAACTACTACTGAAGATGTTCCAGCTGCTGCAAAGAAGGTTCAGTCCAATGAGATTAGAATTGGACCTATTACAAGAGCTCGTGCTAAGATACTGGAACAATAGGTGAATTTGTTTCTTAATGAGCCTGATGTTTTACTTAATGAGAACTTTATACTGCCTAAGTCATTGTGCTATTGTATGATCAACTACATTGGAGAAGAAGGCATAGCACGGAGCAAGGAGCTGAAGCACATGGAGCATAACATGATGATCTCCCAAGGATGCACGGGGGAGGAGCAGGAGGAAGGCGCGAGGGAAGATCACCAAGAAGAAGGCCAAATTCACTGCCAAGACCGGAGTGTCCGGCCTGGTCCACTCGGACTGTCCGCCCCCCCGAAGAAGCCCCGAGGTGAGGATGCACTGTGTCCCAGATCGGACACTACCCGGACACCACCCGAAAACATCAAAGTTTCTGGCCGGACCCGACTGTCCGGCAAAATCCAACCGGAGTGTTCGGCCGATATCAACCGGACTGTCCGCCCCGACAGAAATCTGGCCCGAGTCGGTTGTATCAGTTAGAATCCTACGCGTTTTAGTTTCAGTTTCTGGCCGCCCCAGACGTCCTTATAAGCCTTGGGACGTCCCCATAGTTATGGTTAGACAACGTTAAAAATATTTTGGAGTTGTTTCTTATTAAGAACCTCTAGAATTACCTTGTGATTGAATTATCTACTACAATTGAGTGTGATTTGTTGTTACATTAGGAATTAGTGGATTGCAAACTACCATTCGTGGTCGACGGCTACATGCGCAAGAGCGTGGTGTTGTGAATATCCCAAAGGGTTCGAGAGCTGTTGCATCGGCATCAGGGTTCGAGCGAGAGAGATCATAGCTACAGGCTAGTTATCTATCATCCACCATCATCATCGACAAGTGCTTGCTGAGAAGATCGGTCCACCCCATATCATCTTGGTATCAGATTTCCTCGTTTACTCGGTGAGCATCCATAATCCACCCATAGATTAGTTTATTTTTTGTCCTATACAGAAAAAGCCATACGAAAGATTTGCCCTAGACTAGATTGCATCGTTTTTCAAGTTTTAGTTGCTGGTCGTGTCTTATCGTAGATCCGATCTGCAGGTTTTTCTCATAGGAGTCTAGTTTTCGTTTGTGTTTAAGTTTAGGGTTTGCTCTTATTTTTCCGCCGAGTCCACCATCACCGTTTTCCGCAAGTTTTTCCATCTACTTTTCTGAGTTCACATAGCGTCCCTTTGTTTTCATACCGTAGACATAGCCTATCTACAACATCCGTGCCTAGGAACGTATCCACAAGACTAGTTGCATTGCTCCGTCAGGCTGCTCATTAGGGTTTTGAAGTGAATAAAATTTCGTCAGGCAAAACCGGACTATCCGGCCCGTATCACCTGGACTATTCGGCGCCACCGGAGTCTCCGGCCGAAACTCACTAGACTATCCGACCCAGTTTGTTCAGAATTTGCTGCATTCGTTTTGCTTTGAGTCATATAGTTGAAAAATAAAAAAAATAAAACAGAAAAGGAAAAGAGATTCAGTATAAAAAAGAGAAAAGAGCTACAAGCGTGACAAAAAGAGATATTCAAGTGTGCATTATTGGAGGCCTAGTTGATCATAGCACTTGTAGATTGAGCAATCTTGTGCCTGTTTATTTTGAGTTTTTCTAGCGTGTCTCTTGTGCATTGCAATATTCCTGTTCATAAGTTGCTTTGCCACGCTTATCTCCACCGTGTTTTTTTTGAATTATCATACGATCAACACTAGGACTTGTGATGGAGGGGTTAACCTCTTGGGTGCCCGATCTTCACGGATCTCATGGTCAAATCGATGGGAAAGCGAGGGAAAAGGGAGAAGGTAGCGGAAGCGAACACACACCTCGCGAAGAACACGATGAACACACGCAAAACTCACACGATACAAGGCCGATTGCTCCCGAACGGCGGCCACCGGTCCGATAGAATCCTCGCAAGGAAAGATCGGTCAACGTGCTCCCTCAAATCCACATCGGAGAGGGAAGAACACCTTGGGGAGGGTCTGAAAACTTGGAGACGAGACATCGAACTCCAAGGCCTTGTTCAACGATGGATGCGTGATGCAAAGTCCAATCGAGGTTGGTGACGATAGTCGGTCCCCTTGGTAAAGGGGATGAGGCAAAACTAGAGATTCCACAATGGGGTTTTCTTTAGTCTATCATCTATGCCTAAGGGATACATGAGGGGTGGGGGCTCTATTTATAGGCCAACCACATAAACAAGGGTAGTTTGGGGATAAACTAGGAGAATAGGTAAGTAAGGGGGATACATGGGTTGTGGCCCAACTAGTGCGCGCAGGCACTGCCAGGAGCGGTAGTACCGGACTTGGGACCGGTAGTACCGCTTGGTCCGGTAGTGCCGCCCGCTCCAGAGGTACCGCTTGCTTCTGGGGCTCACACGGCGTCTTCAGCGGGAGCGAGTAGTGGGGCTGCTGAGGCGGTAGTACGGTTCAGTCCGGTAGTACCGCCGAGACAGAGTATTTGGCTTCACATGCTGTCTGTTGGCGGTAGCAGGGCGAAAGTGCCATGGCGGTAGTACGGTCGCTGTGTCCGGTAGTACCACTGGCGACAGAGAGCCTTTGGTTTCTTCCGCCTCCTCTTCCAAGCCTCCGTCTTGTCGTCCTTGATGCTCCGGGCTTCCTCCCTTGCCTCCGTACTTGTCAATGTGAACCTGTCATGCATATGTGACGGAGTATGAAGTAGCATACCATTCGATAGGGTAGGAAGGGGATCGCATAGAGGAACGGATTCACCTTTGGAGTCCATGACGACTTGGCGTAAGTTGGAGACCAAGATGTGGTAACGACCGTAGGTCGGGCTACATCAGCTCCCCCTTCAAAAAGAGTCGTCCTCGACTCTACATGCTCATCACCAAGTAGAAGCGGTCGAGAGACCTTCTTGATCCTGGGGTTCACCATATAGTCGTCCTCGAGAATATTGACTTGACAACACTTCAATGTTCCTTCACCTTCCATGAAGCCTACAAAGCTCACAACAAAAGCAAAGCAACACTCAAAGCGTAGCCAATTCATGAAGATTATTGCATGAGTCCTCAAGTAGAAGGGAGTCACCTTAGCTTGTAGAGATAGCTCGATGAAGGGTAGCCATAGGTAACTCTCTTCGGATCTTCTTGTCAACACGTGGTTGGTAGAGGTTGACGTGTATGTACTTGTACCTTCACACAACAAAGAAATATTTTCGTGCGTGATAGAGGAGCATGTCAAATGTGGCATGTCCATTCTTGTTCACAACACTATTAGTACAATGCATGTATAGCAAATGGGATGCATATGCAAGGTCAAAGTGCATGGAAATCGTTTGAACATCATCCAAATGTGGAAACACAAAAACTCCATATAACATATTAGTGGGGCATTGAAAGCATTGGATCCAAATTTCAAACAACATCTTTGATGCAAGAATAGGAGAATGTGGCAAAAACACACGAGGAAGAATGTCCAAAGCAACAACAATATGTGTGCAAACCAACCATTGGAAAGAGAAATTGTTTGACATGTTGGATGTCACACACAAATCATCGAAAGCAAATATCATGGGAAAATGAGTATCCCAAGCGGAAGCAAAAACAACATATTTGCAAACAAACCAAATGAAAGAGCAAGTGGTCCTTATGTTTGTTGCAACAACAAGACGAGATTCTTGGAAGCTCTCATGACAATACATGCACTTAATGGAATTGTGGTTGCACCCAAAACATCGGAAAGAGAAAATGTTCAACATTTTTGTTACAACACACAAAGCATCATTATCTAAAAGCGAAGAAGCATGAATGTCACAAGGTGAGATAATACCATCAACATGCTTGCAATCAAACCATAGGAAAGAGCAATTTGCCAACATGAAAGATGCAAAGCATGGAAAAGGTATCAGAGCTGGGTTCGATCTTGAACTCACTTGTGGGATGCTCTCAAGAGCTCTTTTTGTCAACTCGTGCTCAACCGAGGTTGACATGATAATGCGGGTACCTACACACATCAAACACAAAAGGAAGAACGTGTGTGCATGGTAGAGATACACATCATCCATCATGACGTATCTCTTCGTGTGCACATCACCATTAATGTCAATTAAGTATGAAATATATGCATGGTGAGTATGCAAGTGGGGAACATGCTTATCATGGAAATCATCAAAATCTCCAAAAATTGAGAAAGCTATGGGGGCTATCTCGTTATAATCCATGTGAAAAGTATTGTTGCAAGCAAAACAATTGATAGACAAATTATTCAACTTATTGCAAGCAACAGGAGAAATTGAATGACTAACATGACAAAGCATGTCCGAAGCAATTGGAGGATACACACAAGATGCATAGCATGGCATGTTTATGGCAATGGTATCGCAATCAAACAATTCCACATGAGCAATATTATGCAAAGGCAAAGCATCACATGGGAATATGAATGAAGCATATGTAATGTCACAAGTATCATCCATAGCATGCATATCCTCACAATTCATCATGTCCACTAGTGGGATCATGGCATCATCAACACCCTTATTGTTACATTGGTCATACCTCTCATATGAAGTGGGTGTTGTGGAAGTAGTGGCCTCCTTGTGGACGACTTCATCTTGATGTATCCATGGCGTAGCATCATCTTCATCCACCATGTACATCTTCTCCATTCGAGGAATCATTGCTTCATAGCTTGGCGCGTCTTCATCCATGGAACCTAGCACAACACAAGAGAACACACTAGAGGTAGAGGGTAAGTTGTTAGCATTCGAAATGGTCTCACTTGACCTATCAACTACCACTATCAACTCACTAGGAGTATCGCTCATGCCCTCCAAGTGGAAGCACTCAATCTCACATAAGGTGGAGTCACTCATCTCACTCTTGTTCTCACTCAAGTGGGCTAAGTGGCTCTCATACTCACATGGGATTGGTACCACATCATCACTCAAGCATATGGGGGTAGGCTCGGTTTCCTCAACTCCAAGCGCCTCCTTTGGTGAAGGGAAAATCCCATGCTCACCATTCTTTACCTTGTCGCCTTCAAGGTTGGATGCCATAAGGTGGGCATCATCGCTCTCCTCCATGGTCGAAGGGAAAATCCCATGCTCGACCATCTTGTGGCCATCTCGTAGTAGTGGTGGAGGTAGGCTTATGCTATCCAACTTGGCGAAGTAGAGGTCTTCATTTTCCTCGGTCATGAGGTCTTCAAATGCAAGCGTAGTTGTTGAAGCTTGATGGCGTGGACGAAGGCTTGCTCTTGGTGCCATTTTGGTGTTGGCACAAGAAGTTGAAGGTGCCTTGTGATGGTGTCGACGGAGGTCATTGGCGTGCCTTGCCGATGGTTGATGTAGGTGGCGCACTTGGTCATCCATATGACGCTCACGACGATGGCCCTTGACCTTGGCACTCTTCCTTGTAAGTTTTTCTAATGAGCACAAAGCATCATTACTCTTGGC
The DNA here is from genome assembly GCA_023614405.1 of Avena insularis. Lineage (NCBI taxonomy): Eukaryota > Viridiplantae > Streptophyta > Magnoliopsida > Poales > Poaceae > Avena > Avena insularis. Next base: position 414,730 of record JAJUPC010000239.1, read on the forward strand.
GACCATCCTCATGTTTTTATCGAAGTCGTTTTCCATGTCCTTCTTGAAGTTGTGGAGGTCGCTTTGGAACTTGTCCATTTGATGATGGACCTTGGCGCACTCGAGTTGGAGGCTCCGTCTTGGTCGGTGCGACGTGAGGAGCTTCGCGTTGTCGTTCTTGAAGTCGTCCATGCTTGGGGAGTCATTGTTGTTGTAGTACTCCATATCACCCAAGCATGTGGAGCCATTGTTAGTGTAGTGCTCCATCATGTAATCCATGCTTGTGGAGACATAGGCATGGTGGCTCAACGTGGATTCTTCATAGAAATCATCCTCAGTCCCGGAGTCCCTAGACATGCTTCACAAGACCAAGTGTTGTATATGGAAGTGGTAGAGGGTGTTAGGGATACAACGTCAAACCTTACTTTACCTTGGAAGATCGTATCGTGCAAGTGGCCACACTTGAGAGCAATAAACCAAGCAAAGTGAAGTTCACGCGGAACACCAAAACCAACTACTAACCAAAAAACACACACACACAAGGTCTATGGTGGATAGGTATGGAAAGTGGCATGTCAAGAACCAATCCAAAATCAAGATGTTGTATTGGCAAGTAAAGAACCACAATGATCACAAAGCAAACAAGTCAATCCACAAGATAGGAAATATGTACAAGGAAACACACACGGTGGGATAAATGGGACTTGTGCGACGGAGAAAGTGAGCTAAGAACCAAATGATTACCTAGCGAAGACTATAAGCTCATGTCACACAAGTACAAGGAGAGACGCTAGTTCGATTGCACAAAATTGGTGGGCTACAAGATATGCACAATAAGTACCACCTATATGATGTTCATCGAGCTTGCGCTTCCTATTCTATGAGGCACATGTATATTTCTTTCTTTTTATCTTTTCCTTTTTTCTATTTTTTTCCTCTTTTTTATCTTTTCTTTCTTTCTCTTTTTTTTTCACTTGCCTCTTCCTTGTGCCAACAACTATACAAGATAACTATATGAGATAGCGCTCACAATGTTTGCTCGGAATCTACAAGGTATCAAATGTGCATAGCCCAAGCAATCATAAGAGGAACTAGTCTCAATAGGTGTTTGTTGCTCACAAAGATAGTGGGGTTCACAAAGGAATGCAAGTGGGGAGAAGTCGCGGAATGTTTATACCTTTCGTCGACGATCTTCACCCTTTATTGTTGGATTCCACCTTGCTCACGGAATTTGTATGGAGTAGATAGCATGAACAACGTGGATGATGATGTATAGCTCCTTCTCCTCTTCGAAACGAGCTAAAGAACACCAAAATCCGAGTTCGAATGCAAAAGTTATGCTCAAAACGGTGAGAGGCTGAAATTTGGGAACCTGCTTTTTTCATGGGCGGTAGTACCGATTTTGGGCCTAGTACGGAAAAGGCGGTAGTACCGGATTTTAGGCCCGTAGTACCGCTGGGTCCGAAACTCCAGTTTGACGCTGCTGCGATTTTGGGGTGATTTAAGGAAAATCTTCAAAAAAAGCACCAAATCGAAGGGGGAAATCAAGGAATTAGGCATTGGGAACGCAAAGGAAGGTAGATCAACAAGTTTAGCAAGCAATCCACGGATCAAAACCTGCCAAAACGCACTAAAATCATAGATTGATCCAAAACACGAATTGGGGCTATTTTTGGTGGAATTTTCGAATTTATGGGGAAAAGACCAAATCGATGAGAAATCCTTGGCAACCAAAAGCTGCTGATACCAGATGATGGAGGGGTTAACCTCTTGGGTGCCCTATCTTCACGGATCTCGTGGTCAAATCGATGGGAAAGTGAGGGAAAAGGGAGAAGGTAGCGGAAGCGAACACATACCTCGCGAAGAACACGATGAACACACGCAAAACTCACACGATACAAGGCCGATTGCTCCCGAACGGCGGCCACCGGTCCGATAGAATCCTCGCAAGGAAAGATCGGTCAACGTGCTCCCTCAAATCCACATCGGAGAGGGAAGAACACCTTGGGGAGGGTCTTGACAACTTGGAGACGAGACATCGAACTCCAAGGCCTTGTTCAACGATGGATGCGTGATGCAAAGTCCAATCGAGGTTGGTGACGAGTCGGTCCCTTGGTAAAGGGATGAGGCAAAACTAGAGATTCCACAATGGGGGTTGTCTTTAGTCTATCATCTATGCCTAAGGGATACATGAGGGGTGGGGGCTCTATTTATAGGCCAACCACATAAACAGGGGTAGTTTGGGGATAAACTAGCCGAATAGGTAAGTAGGGGGATACTTGGGCTGTGGCCCAACTAGTGCTTGTGAGCCAGCAGGCACCAGACTTGGGACCGTAGTGGCTTAGGGTAGTGCCTCCGGGACCAGTAGTACCGCTTGCAGTCCCGGCGCCTTCGGGCCGGGAGCGGTAGTAAGGGCGGTAGTGTCACAGGCGGTAGTACTGTTCTGTGTCCTGTAGTACCACGGAGACAGAGTATTTGGCTTCACATGGCGCTGCTGTCGTCAAGTAGCGGGGGAGGTAGTGCCGCTGGCGAAGTACTCGCCAGTGTCCGATAGTACTGCATGCAGAGAGAGCCTTTGGTTTCTTCCGCCTCCTCTTCCAAGCCTCCGTCTTGTCGTCCTTGATGCTCCGGGCTTCCTCCCTTGCCTCTATACTTGTCAATGTGAACCTGTCATGCATATGTGACAGAGTATGAAGTAGCATACCATTCGATGGGGTAGGAAGGGGGCTCGCATAGAGGAACGGATTCACCTTTGGAGTCCATGACGACTTGGCGTAAGTTGGAGACCAAGATGTGGTAACGACCGTAGGTCGGGCTACATCAACTTGTTTGCGGTGTAGTTAGGATTCCATATCTACAGTTCCACCATAAACAACCTATGTGCCCTGTGATCGTTCTCTATACCCTCGATATTCACTTCATCACGTCAGTGCATTAGTTGTTGATTTCGAATTGGTAAAGCATCACTATTCACTTTGGAATGATAAGATATGCTTTCTTGTCAGTTGGAGTGAGTTGTGAGTGTTCTACCATATCGAATTTGATATTTGTAGTAACCATCTAGTCATGTCTACTAGTGATGATCTTGTTATATAGAAAAAGCAGGATACTGATCCAATCAATTGGCGAGAATATGAAGCATTGAAATCCCATTTGACCCGTGTGTTCACTGCCACCACAGATGGGATTGACAAAACAATACAAGATGTGCAGATTGCATTGGGAGAGAATGAGACCATATTCACCAATATACAGACACAAGTGACGGCTATCAACACCAATGTAACAACTTTGCAATACTCTATTGATGCTCTGGCAATAGCAATTGGACAAAGGCATCAACAACCATATGATGATGCTCATGAAGATGAAGAAGCAAGTAATGCCAGGGATGGTCAACATCCTAATTAGGTTGGACGTGGCCGTGCTCCTCATCCTGTTCATGGACGTGGCTTTGCTCAATTGGGCGTGCTCAGCGTATACCCCAAATCCCTAAGGATGGTTTGGGTAAGCCAAAATTCTCAATTCCCAAGTTTAATGGTTCGCTTGATCCTGAAGATTACCTCACATGGGAGTTGAATATTGAGAAACTATGGCGTTTGCATGAGTATACATAAGATAAGAAGGTAAAACTTGTAGCGTTAGAATTTGATGGATATGCATTGCGTTGGTGGGATGCTATAGTGCACAACAAAAGAGACGACAATGAAGTGCATGTGCAATCATGGAGAGAGATGAAGCGCATCATGAAGGACCGTTTTGTTCCCACTAACTATTTGTGTTTAGTTTTTGATAAGTTGACAAACTTGAGACAAGGAACCATGTCGATTGATGAGTACTGCATGGAGATGCTTATGCAGCGTGCTAGAGTTCGTGAATCTCTTGAGGTGACCATGCAGCGATTTCTCAATAATTTGAAGTTACCAATCAAGAGCATTGTTCGTCATCATAAGTATGAGACTATGAATGACTTGCTGCATCATGCAAGGGAGGCAGAATCACAGCTTGCTGAAGAAGCCAAGGCGCGTGCAAGATACCCTTTGATGTGGACATCCCATCTATTGATACAACCGTTGTACCTACAGCTACACACATACAAGGACCTATCACTCGAGCTCGTGCCAAGCAACTTAATTATCGGGTACTTTCGTTTCTTGGAACTATTCCTTATATACATGAGAATATGATGCTGTCTAAATCGGTTATGTTTGTTACTCTTAGGAATGATGGACCTAGCAAGGATGAGAAGGACAAGCATTGGAGCATGATCATGCATGGAGATGGTAGCAAGCATGTGAGGATTGAAGAGGACGCCACGAGTGGAGATTTCAGAACTTTGAAGCCACCATAATGGAGATTGAAGGCTTGGATGAAATATTCAAGATTAATACTTCACAAATTCGTCCATGGCTTAATATGATGCCGCGACACGTTTATTTTGGGCAAGGCCCATGTAATTTTCGCAGGATTTTAATTAGCCACTTTTTAGAGTCCGTATTTAAGGAGAAAAGGACTCCTAGGGTTGGATTCGGCCACCACCTCTATGGCTGGCCAAAACCCCACCTTTCCTCCTTAAATACTCCCCATAGCCATCACTTTAGACTCGGATTTTGTTTAGACATAAAGTTAGCCATCATAGCAACTTCGCCAAGGCTCGAGCATCGCAGAGGCCTCTTGTACTTCGCACCTATACAGGATCCCACCTTTTCAGTAAAGCTTTCATCTTAATCCGCAATATATTGATTGCAATATTAATTCTTACTTGTTCTCGATTTCATGTAGGAATTAAGACTCTCGCTGGTCAGGCTGATTGTATTTCCGCAGGATCGGTAACCTCCAGGAGATTGGCCTAGCGATTGCATTGTCGCTCGTGCTCGCACGTGTAGTCGGATCGTCTAGCCCACACTCCACCAAATCGACTATCACCATCTCATCGAAAGATCAGACACCTTTGCCCTATCAAGTGGTATCAGATTTCAGGTTGCTCGGCGAGATTTACTGTTTTCGTAGATTAGATCTGTTTTACCTCTAACCCACGAAAAAGCTAAAAACACAGTTAGAGTTTAGATCCATCCCATCACCAATCTACGCCTTGCATTATCTTTCCAGTTTTTGCATTGTTAAATTTGTGTCTGCATCGTCGCGTCAAGTTGTTGGTCTTAGTGTCTTGTCCCTTAGAGTTTCGAGTTCTGGTCACATTCGTCACCGCCGCCACGCTCGCCGATCACCGCCATACATACCTCCATATACTCTGCCACGTAAAACCCTAGCCACCACCACCATATTCCGCCACCATACATCCTGCCACCAATACCCGACTCCGACTCCACCACCGTCTTCCTACCGCGACATGGATCCGATCACCTTTCCTGCCGCGACACGAGTCCGAGTTGAGTTATTGTTTCCTAGTTATTTCTTTTTACTTTCCTTATTGTTTTCGTGTTGAGATAAAGTCCGTGTTGACCTAAATGTTCGGTCGCAAGTCCAGAAGGAGAGCAAAAAACGTCTGGAACCGCCTCCAAATTTTTTTCTGGCTATAGAAGTTTTCGACCTTGGGGATCACTTTTCTCCATCGGCCGTTATAGCGATTTTTTTTGTGCCTGCACGTTTTTTGGCGCATAATCAAAAAAATTCGACAAAAAAATTTCGGGGCTATCCTGTTTTTCGACCCCATAGATCAGTTCTAGACACTCGCCATCATAGTGATTTTGGACATCTCGTTTTGCTTTTCAGGGTGCCATATCATCATACCATTGCTAGTGTGCCGCGTCGTGACATTGTGATGCAGCCCATCCTACGGACACTTCTACATCTCCGCCTACTAGTCCCCCAAGTGGACCAATGACCCGCGCTCGAGCCAAGCTCCTACAAGCTAAGGTTAACTCGCTCCTCTCCTCGTGTGATTTCGATACACCCTTGGATGGCTTGCTACTTCATGCCCATACTTTGTGCATCCTTAGCTACGAACCCAATGAAGCATCGTCAAGGGAGGGACCCAAGGCAGCACGAGCAGACACTCCAGAGCAAATCAGCGCCAGGCTCGGCGAACCGGCTCCCTTATCGGAACTTCCGACGACAGTCCCGGTCGACCGACTCCCACGCCGACAATCCCGGCAACGACCGAAATCCCCCGGCAGCGACCGATAACATGTTCTGTAAGGCTTTCTGGTTCACGACCGGAAACACCGGCGACCACCAGAATTTCCGACACCAACTCCGGCGCCGCCGGACCCCTCGCCGGAAATCCCCAGATTCAAGTCAACTTCCGGGCTTGGCCCGTGTAATCCCTTATTTCACCTAAACTTTACCTTTTCATACCCAAACTACCCTTGCTTATGCGGTTGGCCTATAAATAGCCCCCACCCTCTATTGTAAACCCTAAACTTGGATAATTGTAATTGAAGACACCTTAAGGATCTATCAATTACTAGTCGCATGCTCCTTGACAAGGAGCACCAATTATCCCCCACCTCTTGGATTTTGCCTTGTGCGTTCAAGTTGTGCAAGTCCTTGGAGTTTGGTGTCTCGTCTCCAAGTAGTCAAGATCTCATCAAGCCTATCACCCCCGTTGTTGGCCGTGGGAGAGTGTCTTGCCCAATGGCGATCCTAGGGATTGTGTTGGACCAGTTGCCACCGGCGTGATCTATCGTCTTGTATCGTGTTTGTGTGTGTGTGTGTGTGTGTGTGTGTGTTCATCGAGTTGTTCACGTGTGAGTTCGTGGATTTCATCCCTCTCCTCATCCCCCTCACTCCCTCCTCGATTTCCACGGGATTCGTGAAATATCAGGCCTCCCACAGGGGTCACCCCTAACATATTGGTATCAAGAGCAAGGTTGATCACGAATTTGCCCTCAATTTTTCTTATCCACCATAAAATCAAAAATTCCCAAAAAGTGCCCCAATTTGCCTTCGGATCGATCTCTGGATTTGGTGAGTTTTTCGTGGTTTTGGTCCATGGATCTGTTGCTTTGGGTATTGATCTATGTTCCTTGACCTTCCCACAGCCCAATTTTGACGGATTTTCGACAGATTTTCCCTTTTGACTTTATAGAGTTCCTCACGAGCAGGTTTCGCACGGATCTGAACGGTTCTATTAACCGAATTTCCGGCAACTTCGGCACCACTGCATCGACGGGAAATTCCGGCAGACTTCGCTATGCCGTTCTGCACCAATTTTTTCAGATTCCACATTTTGATAGTTTCGTCTTGTTTGTTCATGTATCGCGTGCGTGTCACCCAAAACTAACAACAAGCTTTCGCAAATCAGTAAGTCACGCGCTCCTCGACACCGCGACACCCGAGCATCTTCCCCAACACCGGTTGCAAGTCGTCAACATTACCAAAGGTATAACTTGCGCCACTTTGTCATCCCCATATCTTCCTTTGTGTGTATATATCCTATGAGAGAAACTCATTTTGTGTTTGTCTAAGCATTGTGCACTTTTCATTGGAAAGTGAGAGTGTGAGGAAAAATACAAAAGTTAACACAATAGTATAGAAAGGGATAAAAAGAATAAAAAAAAGCAAAAGAAAAATAGAAAGATACATAGTCTCCCAATTCAAAGAGAGTATCAAGCTTGTAAGCAAAGAGAGAGGAAAAAGCGCGCCAAGGCAAGTGCACAAATCCGTTGCTTGACCCTCTTTTGGCAAACGAGTTGTGATCTCTTCTTGAGTTGGCACGACACCGAGCTTAGTCTACGTTAGGACATTTTGGTGCTCACTTTCATAGTCGTGCTAACCCCACTAATCTCCACGTGTGTGTTCCCTCGTGTTTTGGTAGATCATAACCTTTTTGCTTTTGATATTTGGTTCTTTACCACCTAGAACAATAACCTTTTTCTTGTATTGTTTCGTTTGTATTTCCACAACCCTAACCTTCCACCAAAAGCTTTTGAGAGTTGTAGTTTCCTTGTGTGTGTTTTTCTTTGCGATTTCACTTTAACAAGCTATTAGTTATCTTGTGTAAAATTGGTTTGATACAATCTCCAAGGTGAGGTAAAACGCTAACTCTCCTCCAGATACAATTCTTGTCGTCTTTGCATCATGGACAAGAATGGCGAGTTGTCCAAACCAACGCCACCTCAAGAGGAAGACACACAATACATGACAAGATGGGATCATTGGAAGGTCCGAGGATAATTCAACTTGATAGGGCAAAGGTGTCCGATCTTTCGATGAGATGATGATAGTCGATTTGGTGGAGTTCGGGCTTGACGATCCGACTACACGTGCGAGCACGAGCGCCAATGCAATCGCTAGGCCAATCTCCTGGAGGTTACCGATCTTGCGGGAACACGATCAGCCTGACCAGCGAGGGTCTTAATTCCTACCTGAAATCGAGAACAAGTAAGAACTAATATTGCAATCAAGATATTGCGGATTAAGAGGAAAGCTTTATTGAGAAGGTGGGATCGACGCTCGAGCCTTGGCGAAGTTGCTACGATGGCTAACTTAATGTCTAAACAAAATCCGAGTCTAGGGTGATGGCTATGGGGAGTATTTAAGGAGGAAAAGGTGGGGTTTCGGCCAGCCATGGAAGTGGTGGCCGAATCCAACCCTAGAAGTCCTTTTTCCCCTCAAATGCGGACTCTAAAATGTGGCTATTTAAAATCCTGCGAAAATTACATGGGCCTGGCCCAAAATAAAGGTGTCGCAGCACCATATTAATCTATGGACGAATTCGTGAAGTATTAATCTTGAATATTTCGTCCAAGCCTCCTTTCTTCCTTATGGTGGCCTCAAAGTTCTGAAATCTCCATCCGTGGCCTTCTCTTGGATCATCACATGCTTCCTGCCATCTCCATGCATGGCCATACTCCAATGCTTGTCCCTCTCATCCATGCTTGGTCCATCATTCCTAAGAGTAAGAAATACATCTAATTTAGGCAGCATCATATTCTCATGTATGTGAGGAATAGTTCCAAGAAACGAAAGTACCTGATAGTTAAGTTGTTTGGCATGATATCTTGTGATGGGTCCTTGTATGTGTGTAGCTGTAGGTATAACGGTTGTATCAATAGAAGGGATGTCCACATCATTCTCCCCTTCTTTAATTGAAGTCGTCCTCGACGCAATCTCATCTTCCTCACAAAAGTAAGGCTTCAAATCTGCAATGCTAAACGTAGGACTAACCGTACCAAAGTCTGCAGGCAACTCAAGTTTATATGAATTATCATTTATTTTCTCTAACACCTTCAAGGGACCAGCAGCACGCGGCATTAACATAGATTTGCGTAAATCAGGAAAACGATCTTTACGCAAATGTAACCAAACAAGATCTCCAACATCAAACACAACATGCTTTCTCCCTTTATCCCCAGCAAGTTTATACTTAGCATTCATGTGTTCAATGTTATCTTAATAAGTATTATGCAAGTTTAATATCATTTCAGCGCGTTGTGTAGCATCCAAATTATGTTGCACCGAAGAAGGTAAAGGCAATAAATCAATAGGTGCACGAGGAACAAAACCATACACAGTCTCAAATGGGCACATCTTTGTGGTAGAATGCAGCAAACGATTATAAGCAAATTCTATATGAGGTAAACACTCTTCCCACAATTTTATGTTCTTCTTTAAAACAGCCCGCAACATAGTAGACAAAGTTCTATTTACTACTTCAGTTTGTCCATCAGTTTAGGGATGACATGTAGTACTAAACAGCAATTTAGTCCCCAACTTAGCCCATAAACATCTCCAAAAGTGGCTAAGAAATTTAGTATCACGATCAGAGAAAATAGTATTTGGCACACCATGCAAACGAACAATTTCATGAAAGAACAACTCAGCAATATACATAGCATCATCCGTTTTATGACAAGGAATAAAGTGTGCCATCTTAGCAAACCGATCCACAACAACAAAAATACTATCCCTCCCCTTCTGTGTTCGTGGCAATCCCAAAACAATGTCCATAGAAATATCCTCCCAAGGAACACTAGGAACAGGAAGAGGCATATATAAACCATGTGGATTAAGGCGAGACTTAGCTTTTTGACAAGTAGTGCAGCGTGCCACAAATCTCTCAACATCTCGACGCATACGTGGCCAAAAGAAGTGTGCAGCAAGAACATCCTCCATTTTCTTGACACCAAAGTGTCCCATCAATCCTCCTCCATGCGCCTCCTGTAACACCAAAAGACGAACAGAACTATCCGGAATGCATAGTTTATTAGCACGGAACACAAATCCATCATTGAAGACGAACTTGTTCCATGTTCTACCATCTCTACAATTCTGCAACACATCTTTAAATTCAGCATCATGCACATATTGTTCCTTAATAGTTTCTAATCCAAATATTTTGAAGTCAAGTTGAGATAACAAAGTATAACGGCGCGACAAAGCATCAGCAATAATATTATCTTTACCGTTTTTGTGTTTGATAACATAAGGAAAAGACTCAATAAATTCAACCCACTTTGCATGACGACGATTGAACTTAGCTTGACTACGAATATGCTTCAAAGATTCATGATCAGAATGAATAACAAATTCTTTAGGCCATAGATAATGTTGCCAAGTTTCTAATGTCTGAACCAACGCATATAATTCTTTATCATAAGTAGAATAGTTCAGACTAGCCCCACTCAATTTCTCACTAAAATATTGCAATCAAGATATTGCGGACTAAGAGGAAAGCTTTATTGAAGAGGTGGGATCCTGAATAGGTGCGAAGTACAAGAGGCCTCTGCGACGCTCGAGCCTTGGCGAAGTTGCGACTATGGCTAACTTAATGTCTAAACAAAATCCGAGTCTAGGATGACGGCTATGGGGAGTATTTAAGGAGGAAAATGTGGGGTTTCGGCCAGCCATGCAAGTGGTGGCCGAATCCAACCCTAGAAGTCCTTTTCCCCTCAAATACGGACTCTAAAAAGTGGCTATTTAAAATCCTGCGAAAATTACATGGGCCTGGCCGAAAATAAAGGTGTCGCGGCACCATATTAAGCTATAGACGAATTCGTGAAGTATTAATCTTGAATATTTCGTCCAAGCCTCCTTTCTTCCTTATGGTGGCCTCAAAGTTCTAAAATCTCCATCCGTGGCCTTCTCTTGGATCATCACATGCTTGCTGCCATCTCCATGCATGGCCATGCTCCAATGCTTGTCCCTCTCATCCATGCTTGGTCCATCATTCCTAAGAGTAATAAATATATCTGATTTAGGCAACATCATATTCTCATGTATGTGAGGAATAGTTCCAAGAAACGAAAGTACCTGATAGTTAAGTTGTTTGGCACGAGTTCTTGTGATGGGTCCTTGTATGTGTGTAGCTGTAGGTACAACAGTTGTATCAATAGAAGGGATGTCCACATCAGTAATGTCGGGGACGGCCAGCAGGGTGTGGAGGTTGTTCAACCTCCTCGTCAAACAGATCGTCATCGTCGGGGTCGTAGTAGTACCCGTTATACATCCCCAATGTCGCGGCAGGATCATGCGGTGGAAAGTCTGAGGTGCCTCAATGGCGATAGCCCGGTGAGTCTTGGCGGCAGCCGAACCAGCAGTACGACCCGTGATCGGAATGCGCCATGCCGACGTGCCAATGGGGCGGGTGCGGGTGCCAGCAATCTGTCCAACACCTCCTTGAACTGGCCAAGCTTGTCGTTGAAGGATTTCTCGAGTCCATCGATCTTGTTCATGGCGTTGGTGAGCTTGGTGTCAAACTCCTCCAGTCGTGCATCCACATCTTGGTATGACCGACCAAGAGCTCGGAGAAGTGGGCATGTAGTTCTTGGTTCGTCATTGTGGCAGGGTTCCGCGAAGTATCTGTCATGGTTAGTCCTTGAAAAAGCACAGGTATATATGCCTATAACTGCGGAAATATGGTGGAAGGCACGCGTAATCCGTCAAGCAATATACGAAGCTCTTACAAGTTCTTACCAAACAGTAGGAAAAAGGCGATGTGCAACCGGGAGGAAGCGATGGGTCCGATTGAACCAAGCGATTACAAGGAGTCGAGACACCTGCGTGGAGAAATCTGGAGCTCTGGGAAGGCTTAGAAAAGGGGTTAGCAATTATCAAAACAGCAATGCAAATGTTGAAAGAATGCTCAACGACGGTACTGTGCTGGTCCTAGGCTAGACCGTACTAGAGATGCGAGCCTAGATCACCAACGATGTCACGACGCGACACAACAAGCAATGTATGATGATATGGCACCCTAAAAAGCGAACTGAGATGACGAAAAATCACTATGATGGCGAGTGCCTAGAACTGATCTACGGGGTCTAAAAACAGGTTAGCCCCAAAAAAAAATTTCGAAATTTTTGTATTATGCTCCGGAAAGCGCGCAGGCGCAAAAAAAAAATCGCTATAATGGCCGATGGAGAAAAGTGATCCCCGGGGCCGAAATCAATATCGCTTTAATTTTTTTTTGCTCTCCTTCAGGACTTACGACCGAACTTTTAACTCGACATGGACTTTAGCTCAGCACGGAAACAACAAAGAAGGAAAGTAAAAAGAAATAACTAGGAAACAATAACTCAACTCAGACTCGTGCCGCAGCAGGGAAGGTGATCGGATCCGTGTCGTGGTAGGAAGGCGGTGGCGGAGTTTTAGGGTTTATGGTGGTTGGGTGTATGGCGGCGGAAGTTGGTGGCGGAATATGGTGGCGGTGATCTGCGAAGGTGGCGGTGACTACTATTGATGAGGATACAATAATGGATCATGCAGATTCTAGTTGTCTTAGCTGGAATGAAATATTGAACCTTACTGAAAAATATCACAAGGTGACTTCATTCCTAGTTGGACAAGATACATTGATTTATAAGAACTTTATACTATCTAAACCATGGTGTTATTGTTTGACTAGATTTAATATCCATCGGACTAACGCCTTGTGGGAAGGAGGAGGAAGGCAAGGAGTCCGACGTGATGATCGCCAAGGATGCGTGAGGGAGGAGCGGGAGGAAGGCGCAAGAGAAGATCATCAAGAAGGAAGGTTCAGTTCGGATAGACAGAAGCCCTGAAATTGAAACGGACGTGGTTTCTTCATACGAACTCCAAATCAAGCAAATAAGTACTTTTGGAAAGATCAATCAGAGCTTTCCAGCAGTACTACACGTCCCAGGCGGATAATACGGCCCCCACAAGGGCGGATAATCCGGCCCCGCTCTAGGAATTCTACTAAGGACTTCAGGCGCAAGGCTCAGTAAGGGGGCGGATAATCCGCCCTAGGGGAGGATAATCCGGGGGGCGGATAATCCGCCCCTACTTAGGGAGGAAAGTCCGACCTTGAAAGTTATCATCAGATCTGGATGGATCTGACTATATCAGACACGTTTTGTTTCACGATTTTGGCCGCCCCAGCCGCCCTTATAAGCCCTGGGACGTCCCCATAATTAGGGTTAGACCACGTTAAAACTATTTTGGAGTTGTTTCTTATCAAGAACCTCTGGAATTACCCTGTGATCGAATTACCTACTGCAATTGAGTGTGATCTGTTGTTCCATTGGGAATTAGTAGATTGCAAACTACCATTCGTGGTCGACGGCTGCGTGCGCAAGAGCGTGGTGTTGTGAATATCCCACAGGGTTTGAGAGCTGTTGCATTGGCATCGGGTTGGCGGGAGAGTTCATAGCTACAGGCTAGTTATCTATCATCCACCATCATCATCGACAAGTGCTTGCTGAGAAGATCAGGCCACCCCATATCATCTTGGTATCAGATTTCCTCGTTTACTCGGTGAGCATCCACACATCCATCCATAGATTAGTTCTTGTTTTCATCCTATATAGAAAAAGCCATACAAAAAGATTTGCCCTAGCCTAGATTGCATCGTTTTTCAAGTTTTAGTTGTTGGTCGTGTCTTCTCGTAGATCCGATCTGCAGGTTTTTCTCGTAGGAGTCTAGTTTTCGTTTTGTGTTTAAGTTTAGGGTTTTGATCTTGTTTTCCACTGAGTCTACCATCGCCGTTTTCTGCAAGTTTCCATCTACTTTTCCGAGTCCACATAGCGTACTTTTGTGTTTCAAACCTAGCTACAGCCTATCTACTGCAACCGTGCCTAGGAACGTACCCACGAGACTAGTTGCTTTGCTCTGACAGGCTGCTCATTAGGGTTTTGAAAGTGCAAAATTTTCGCCTCGCCAGACCGGATTATCCGGCCCCCAAAAAACCTGATTATCCGCCCCCCCTCTAGTTTGCATTCGTTTTGCATTGACTATATAGTTCAAAAAATCAGAAAAAAAAAGAAAAACAGAAAAGGAAAAGAGATTCAGTATAAAAAAAGAACGAATAGAGCTACAAGCGTGACAAAAAGAGATATCAAAGTGTGCTTTATTGGAGGCCTAGTTGATCATAGCACTTGTAGATTGAGCAATCTTGTGCCTGTTTATTTTGAGCTATTACTAGCGTCTCTCTTGTGCATTGCAATATTCCTGTTCCTAAATTGCTTTGCCACGTTTATCTACACCGTGTGTTTCTTGGGTTATCATAATGATCAGCACTAGTACTTGTTTGCGGTGTAGTTAGGATTCCATACCTACAGCTCCACCATAAATAACCTGTGTGCCGTGTGATCGTTCTCTATACCCTTGATATTCACTTCATCACATCTGTGCATAAGTTGTTGATTCGAATTGGTAAGCATCACTATTCACTTTGGAACGGTAAGATCTGCTTTCTTGTTAGTTTTGAGTGAGTTGTGAGAGTTCCACCACCAGATTTTGTTTTATGCACTAACATACTAATCATGTCTTCTAGTAGTGTTGATGTGATGCAGAAAAAGGATGCAGATGATTATCCCTTTCCATTACGATACCACTGCGTTAATACATTTTGGGAGGAGGAGTCAGGAGTAGTGCCTAATCCGGGTTTGTTCCACTTCACGACGGAAATTTGTGTTAGACATGCTGCTACTACCATTGATACTTGTTCTTTCATAAATTTGGTTAGTGTTGAGGTTGTTGAAAAGCTACAATTATACACACGTGCATTAACAATCCCATTTATGTTAGCAACTTCTGGTCATGCACTACCAGTTACTCAGATCGCATGTGTTCCACTCACCATTTATGGCCCTAGCAGATATGTTTCTTGTTTTGTCGTTCCTAGAGCGTTTAACTCCTGCCATATCATGTTGGGAACAAACTGGTGTAATAACTTCCAGGTCGTGTTTGGTAATGAGTATTCTGATCCTTCCATCTTTTGGAATGATAAGCACACTTGGTTATCACGTACACATATTAAGCAATTTCAGGAGATTAGGCGTCAAAACCTCATCCACTGTAACCACCAACATAAACCCACATGTTGATCTTATCATAGAAGAACCGAGTGAAAGTTGGTGAGACAAATGAGGTTTCTACTAATGTAATTACCTCTACTCCTAGTGTTGTTTCTTGTGATATGCAGGTTGCTTTTGAAGAAAGGGAGCCATCTATTTTACAACCTGCATCGCTGGACTGTGCATTGTCACTTGAGGAGGATGTTCTAGTGCCTACTACATGTGAGGAGCATACTCAAGATATCGGTATTAATTTGGAGCTACAGCCAACAAGCACAATATTTTGTGAGTCTATTCCTTTGTTGCTACCTCCTTGTGACTTGTCGTGCAATAATGTTACATCACCATGTGATAGTTTGCCAAATTCGCATTTTGATCATGTGGTACTGATTACACATAAAGAAATACTTGCTCGAATACCACCTACTGATATTGTATATTCCATAATGCTAAATGAACCTATGAATATGAGTTGTGCTGTGGATAAGATTTCTGAAATTTCATGTCTAAATTCAAGCAAATATTCTCCATATTTCATCTTTAATCTAATTGGTGAATATAGCATGGATGAAAATTTTCTTGTGGATCACATATGCATTACATGTGATAGAATTGCTGAACTGAAACTTGATGTGTTTAGCCATATATGCTTTCTGTCAAAATATCTTTATGGTGGGATAGATACTACAATTTTTTATAATATGAAAGTACATTCACATCTAGTTGATATAGTCCACCCAACAAAAGTAACTTTACCTATGTTGGATTGTTCCAATCTTTCTAGATTTGAATCAGATTTTTCATACCCCTTGTGTTTGTCCCACAATGTATTGAATAAGTGTGCTACTGATGTATACTTCACTTATATTTGCAAATTGAGTTGTATGTTACATACTAAACAAAATGATTATGTGCCTACTTGATGTGGACATCCCTTCTATTGATACAACCGTTGTACCTACAGCTACACACATACAAGGACCCATCACAAGATCTCGTGCCAAACAACTTAACTATCAGGTACTTTCGTTTCTTGGAACTATTCCTCACATACATGAGAATATGATGCTGCCTAAATCAGATGTATTTCTTACTCTTAGGAATGATGGACCAAGCATGGAAGAGAGGGACAAGCATTGGAGCATGGCCATGCATGGAGATGGCAGCAAGCGTGTGATGATCCAAGAGAAGGCCACAGATGAAGATTTCAGAACTTTGAGGCCACCATAATGAAGAAAGAAGGCTTGGACGAAATATTCAAGATCAATACTTCACGAATTCATCCATAGCTTAATATGGTGCTGCGACACCTTTTACTTTGGGCCAGGCCCATGTAATTTTCGCAGGATTTTAATTAGCCACTTTTTAGAGTCCGTATTTGAGGGGAAAAGGACTTATAGGGTTGGATTCTGATGGAGGGGTTAACCTCTTGGGTGCCCGATCTTCACAGATCTCGTGGTCAAATCGATGGGAAAGCGAGGGGAAAGGGAGAAGGTAGCGGAAGCGAACACACACCTCGCGAAGAACACGATGAACACACGCAAAACTCACACGATACAAGGCCGATTGCTCCCGAACGGCGGCCACCGGTCCGATAGAATCCTCGCAAGGAAAGATCGGTCAACGTGCTCCCTCAAATCCACATCGGAGAGGGAAGAACACCTTGGGGAGGGTCTTGACAACTTGGAGACGAGACGTCGAACTCCAAGGCCTTGTTCAACGATGGATGCGTGATGCAAAGTCCAATCGAGGTTGGTGACGATAGTCGGTCCCCTTGGTAAAGGGGATGAGGCAAAACTAGAGATTCCACA
The DNA here is from genome assembly GCA_023614405.1 of Avena insularis. Lineage (NCBI taxonomy): Eukaryota > Viridiplantae > Streptophyta > Magnoliopsida > Poales > Poaceae > Avena > Avena insularis. The sequence goes on from JAJUPC010000239.1 coordinate 431,744, forward strand.
ATGGGGGTTGTCTTTAGTCTATCATCTATGCCTAAGGGGTACATGAAGTGGTGGGGGCTCTACTTATAGGCCAGCCACATAAACAGGGGTAGTTTGGGGATAAAACTAGGGTTTGGACGAGATAGAGGGGTACATGGGCGAAAGGCCCGGTGGCGCGAGCCCATCGTGAAGGCCGGAGACTCCGGTGTGGGGTCCGGAGACTCCGGTCTAGGCCGAGACTCGGTTTGTCTCCGTGTCGCCTCCGAGTGGCGTTAAATCCTCGAAGGTTCTTTGGGTCGGTCCGGAGATAGGTCCGGAGACTCCGGTGTAGCAGGACCGGAGACTCCGGTGTAGCAGGACCGGAGACTCCGGTGTAGGCCGGAGACTCCGGTGGTTCAGCCGTGGCTTGTTCCGTCTCCTCTTCCAAGCCTCCGTCTTGTCGGGCTTGATGTCCCGGGCTTCCTCCCTTGCCTCCGTATAATGTCTTAGTGTGGCACTCAAAGCAATCGAATAGAAATTTGATCAACATCTTTGATGCAAAGTTAGGAGAATTTGGCAAAAACACAAAAGGAAGAATATCCAAAACAACATCATTATGTGTGCCAACCAACCATTGGAAGGGTAAATTGTTCGACATGTTGGATGTCACACACAAATCATCGATAGAAAATATCATGGGAATATGAGTATCCCAAGCGGAAGCAAAAAACGACATGTTTGCAAACAAAACAAAGGAAAGAGCAAGTGGTCCTTATGTTTGTTGCAACAACAAGGCGAGATTCTTGGAAGCTCTCATGATAATACATGCTCTTAATGGAATTGTGGTTGCAAACAAAACATCGGAAAGAGAAAATGTTCAACATTTTTGTTGCAACACACAAAGCATCATTATCCAAAATCGAAGAAACATGAATGTCACAAGGTGAGATAATACCATCAACATGCTTGCAATCAAACCATAGGAAAGAGCAATTTGCCAACATGAAAGATGCAAAGCATGCAAAAGGTATCAGAGCTGGGTTCGATATTGAACTCACTTGTGGGATGCTCTCAAGAGCTCTTTTTGTCAACTCGTGCTCAACCGAGGTTGACATGATAGTCTTGTACCTACACACATCATACATAAAAGGAAAAACGTGTGTGCATGGTAGAGATACATATCATCCATCATGACGTATCTCTTCTTTTGCACATCACCAATAATGTCAATCAAGTATGAAATAGATGCATGGTGAGTATGCAAGTGGGGAACATGCTTATCATGGCAATCATCAAAATCTCCAAAAATTGAGAAAGCTATGGGGGCCATCTCATTATAACGCATATGATCAATGTTGTTGCAAGCAAAACAAGTGAAATAGCAAGCATTCATCTTATTGCAAGCAACGGGAGAAATTGAATGACTAGCATGACAAAGCAAGTCCGAAGCAATTGGAGGATACACACAAGATGCATAGCATGGCATGTTTATGGAAATGGTATCGCAATCAAACAATTCCACATGAGCAATATTATGCAAAGGCAAAGCATCACATGGGAATATGAATGAAGCATATGTAATGTCACAAGTATCATCCATAGCATGCATATCCTCACAATTCATCATGTCCACTAGTGGGATCATGCCATCATCAACACCCTTATTGTTACCTTGGTCATACCTCTCATATGAAGTGGGTGTTGTGGAAGTAGTGGCCTCCTTGTGGATGACTTCGTCTTCTTGATGTAGCCATGGCATAACATCATCTTCGTGCACCATGTACATCTTCTCCAATTGAGGCATCATTGCTTCATGGCTTGGCGCGTCTTCATCCATGGAACCTAGCACAACATAAGAGAACACACTAGAGGTAGAGGGTAAGTTGTTAGAAATAGAAATGGTCTCACTTGACCTATCAACTACCACTCTCAACTCACTCGGTGTATCACTCATGCACTCCAAGTGGAAGCACTCAATCTCACATAAGGTGGAGTCACTCATCTCACTCTTGTTCTCACTCAAGTGGGCTAAGTGGCTCTCATACTCACATGGGATTGGTACCACATCATCACTCAAGCATAAAGGGGTAGGCTCGGGTTCCTCAACTCCATGCGCCTCCGTTGGTGAAGGGAAAATCCCATGCTCACCATTCTTGACCTTGTCGCCTTCAAGGTTGGATGCCATAAGATGGGCATCATCGCTCGCCTCCTTAGTCGAAGGGAAAATCCCATGCTCGACCGTCTTGTGGCCATCTCGTAGTAGTGGTGGAGGTAGGCTCATGCTATCCAACTTGGCGAAGTAGAGGTCTACATTTTCCTCGTTGGCGAGGTCATGGAAGTCAAGCATAGGCGTTGAAGCTTGATGGCGTGGAGGAAGGCTTGCTCTTGGTGCCATTGTGGTGGTGGCACGAGTAGTTGAAGGTGCCCTATGACGGTGTCGACGGAGGTCATTGGCGTTCTTTGCCGATGGTTGACATTGGAGAATCACTTGGTCATCCACATGACGCTCACGATGGTGATCATTTGACTTGGCACTCTTCTTGTGCTTGTGGTGCCTTCTTGAGCTTGCTTGAGCATTATGGATGGAGCTCATCATGAATTCTTCGTCTTTATGGCGAAGATGCCTTTGACGATGTCTTGTATCCTCTTTATGGTGTCGATGCTCATGAGAGGATGTTTGTCGATGAAGATTCTTGTTTCTTGGCGCCTCTTGATGTATATGATGTTTGGACGCCACTCTTGTTTGGATAGGAGGTGGATCTTGGCGCCTTGGAGGTGATGGAGCTTGGCGCCTTGGAGATGGTGGAGCTTGACGCCATCTAGGTGGTAGCACGTGATGCCTTGGAGGTGGATCAGCGAAGTAGGTGGTGCCCTTTGGTGTGGCACGCTTGGCCTTGAAGGTCATGGATTCTTGATGATGCGCCTCCTCTTGCTTGGCGTAGTAGGCTTCCATCTCCACGCGGTGGAGGAATTCTTCATGGCTCGTGGAGGAGCCATCAAACTCGATGAAGTTCTCCGTGTCCTCCATGCTTGGCGATGCGTCGTCGATGTCGCACTCGAAGTCGTCCATGCTTGGGGGGTAATTGTTGGTGTAGTACTCCATATCACCCAAGCATGTGGAGCGATTGTCGGTGTAGTGCTCCATAGTCTCCATGCATGAGGAGCCATTGTCGACGTAGAGCTCCATGTCTTCCATGCATGTGGAGTCGTCGTAGGTGTAGTGCTCCGGGTCCTCAAAGCATGTGGAGCCATTGTCGGTGTTGTGCTCCGTCATGTCCTCTATACTTGTGGAGTCGTAGTCATGGTGGCTCATCATGGATTCTTCATAGATATCATCCTCGGTTCCGGAGTCCCTAGACATGATGCACAAGACCAAGCGGTGTATATGGAAGTGGTAGTGGGAGTTAGGGATACAACGTCAAACCTTACTTTACCTTGGAAGATCGTATCGTACAAGTGGCCACACTTGAGAGCAATAAACCAAGCAAAGTGAAGTTCACGCGGAACACCAAAACCAACTACTAACCAAAAAACACACACACAAGGCCTATGGTGGATAGGTATGAAAAGTGGCATGTTAAGAACCAATCCGAAATCAAGATGTTGTATTGGCAAGTAAAGAACCACAATGATCACAAAGCAAACAAGTCAATCCACAAGATAGGAAATATGTACAAGGAAACACACACGGTGGGATAAATGGGACTTGTGCGACGGAGAAAGTGAGCTAAGAACCAAATGATTACCTAGCGAAGACTATAAGCTCGTGTCACACAAGTACAAGGAGAGACGCTAGTTCGATTGCACAAAATTGGTGGGCTACAAGATATGCACAATAAGTACCACCTATATGATGTTCATCGAGCTTGCGCTTCCTATTCTATGAGGCACATGTTTGTTTGTTTCTTTTTCTCTTTTTCTCTTTTTTTTCTATTTTTTTTCTTTTCTCTTTTTCTTTTTCACTTGCCTCTTCCTTGTGCCAACAACTATACAAGATAACTATATGAGATAGCGCTCACAATGTTTGCTCGGAATCTACAAGGTATCAAATGTGCATAGCCCAAGCAATCATAATAGGAACTAGTCTTAATAGGTGTTTGTTGCTCGCAAAGATAGTGGGGTTCACAAAGGAATGCAAGTGGGGAAAATCATGGAATGTTATACCTTTCAGATTTAGCTTCACCCTTTATTGTTGGCTTCCGCCTTGCTCACGGAATTTGGATGGAGTATATAGCATGAACAACACAGATGATGATGTAGTTCTCCTTCTCCTCTTCGAAACGAGCTAAAGGACACCAAAATCCGAGTTGAAATGCAAAAGTTATGCTTAAAACCGTGCTGCAGTTTTTACATGCTCGGGGAGGCGGAGACTCCGGTGCGGAGGTCCTGAGACTCCGTCTGGAGCCCAAAAGTCCGGAGACTCGGTCTAGGCGGATACTCTGGTCCGGTGATTCAGGCGTCCGAACTCGAGCAGGGCCGCGTTTTAGGAAAAACTTCAACCAAAACCTCAGATTGATGGGGGAAATCAAGGAATTAGGCCATGGGAACGCAGGGGAAGGTAGATCAACTAGTTTAGCAAGTAATCCACGGATCAAAACCTACCAAAACTCACTCAAATTACAGATCGATCCAAAACACGAATTGGGGCTGTTTTTGGTGGAATTTTCGAATTTATGGGGAAAAGACCAAATCGAAGAGAAATCCGTGGCAACCAAAAGCTGCTGATACCAGATGATGGAGGGGTTAACCTCTTGGGTGCCCGATCTTCACGGATCTCGTGGTCAAATCGATGGGAAGCGAGGGGAAAGGGAGAAGGTAGCGGAAGCGAACACACACCTCGCGAAGAACACGATGAACACATAAAACTCACACGATACAAGGCCGATTGCTCCCGAGCGGTGGCCACCGGTCCGATAGAATCCTCGCAAGGAAAGATCGGTCAACGTGCTCCCTCAAATCCACATCGGAGGGAAGAACACCTTGGGAGGTCTTGACAACTTGGAGGCAGACGTCGAACTCCAAGGCCTTGTTCAACGATGGATGCGTGATGCAAAGTCCAATCGAGGTTGGTGACGATAGTCGATCCCTTGGTAAAGGGGATGAGGCAAAACTAGAGATTCCACAATGGGGTTATCTTTAGTCTATCATCTATGCCTAAGGGTACATGAAGGGTGGGGGCTCTATTTATAGGCCAGCCACATAAACAGGGGTAGTTTGGGGATAAAACTAGGGTTTGACGAGATAGAGGGTACATGGGCGAAGGCCCAGCTGGCCAGCAGGCCCATCGTGAAGGCCGAGACTCCGGTGTGGGGTCCGAGACTCCGGTCTAGGCCGGAGACTCAGTCTGTCTCAGTGTCATCTCAGTGGCGTTCGACATCCTCGGGCGGTTCTTTGGGGTCGGTCCGAGATAGGTCCGGAGACTCTCCGGTGTAGCAGGCCGGAGACTCGTGTAGGTCAAGACTCCGGTGGTTCAGCCGTGGCTTCTTCCGTCTCCTCTTCCAAGCCTCCGTCTTGTCGGGCTTGATGTCCCGGGCTTCCTCCCTTGCCTCCGTACTTGTCGGTGTGAACCTATCATGCATATGTGACGGAGTATGAAGTAGCATACCATTCAATAGGATAGGAAGTGGGCTCGCATAAAGGAACGGGTTCACCTTTGGAGTCCATGACGACTTGGCGTAAGTTGGAGACCATGATGTGGTAACGACCGTAGGTCGGGCTACATCAGATTCGGCCACCACTTCCATGGCTGGCCGAAACCCCACCTTTTCGCCCTTAAATACTCCCCATAGCCGACCCCATAGACTCGGATTTTGTTTAGACATTAAGTTAGCCATAGTCGCAACTTCGCCAAGGCTCGAGCGTCGCAGAGGCCTCTTGTACTTCGCACCTATTCAGGATCCCACCTCTTCAATAAAGCTTTCCTCTTAATCCGCAATATCTTGATTGCAATATTGGTTCTTACTTGTTCTCGATTTCAGGTAGGAATTAAGACCCTCGTTGGTCAGGCTGATCGTGTTCCCGCAGGATCGGTAACCTCCAGGAGATTGGCCTAGCGATTGCATTGGCGCTCGTGCTCGCACGTGTAGTCGGATCGTCAAGCCCGAACTCCACCAAATCAACTATCGCCTTCTCATCGAAAGATCGGACACCTTTGCCCTATCAAGTGGTATCAGATTTCAGGTTGCTCGGTGAGATTTTACTGTTTTCGTAGATTAGATCTGTTTTACCTATAACCCACGAAAAAGCCAAAAACATAGTTAGAGTTTAGATCCATCCCATAACCAATCTACGCCTCGCATTATCTTTTCAGTTTTTGCATTATTGAATTTGTGTCTACATCGTCGCGTCGAGTTGCTGGTCTTAGTGTCTCGTCCCTTAGAGTTTCGAGTTCTGATCATAATAGTCACCGCCACACTCGCCGATCACCGCCACCAAAATCCGCCACCATATTCCGCGATATACCTCGCCACCATAAACCCTAATACTCCGCCACCGCCTTCCTCATGCGACACGATCCGATCAGTTTCTGGTTGTGAGTCCGAGTAGAGTTATTGTTTCCTAGTTATTTCCTTTTACTCTCCTTCTTTGTTGTTTCCGTGTTAAGCTAAAGTCCGTGTCGAGCTCCGAGTCCGGTCGTAAGTCCAGAAGGAGAGCAAAAAAAAAAATTCTGGCTATACTAGTTTTCGACCCCGGGGATCACTTTTCTCCATCGGCCGTTATAGCGATATTTTTTTTGGCGTCGGCGCGCTTTTCGGAGCAAAATAAAAAAAATTCAAAATTTTTTTGGGGGCTAACCTATTTTTTAGACCCCGTAGATCAGTTCTAGACACTCGCCATCATAGTGATTTTCTGCATCTCGGTTCGCTTTTGAGGGTGCCATATCATCATACAGTGCTTGTTGTGTCGCGTCGTGACATCGTTGGTGATCTAGGCTCGCGTCTCTAGTACGGTCTAGCCTAGGACCAGCACAATACCGTCGTTGAGCATTCTTTCAACTTTTGCATTGCTGTTTTGATAATTGCTAACCCCTTTTCTAAGCCTTCCCAGAGCTCCACAGATTTCTCCACGTGCGGTGTCTCGACTCCTGGTAATCGCTTGGTTCAATCTCTGGACCCACTGCTCCTCACGGTTGCACATCGCCTTTTTCCTACTGTTTGGTAAGAACTTGTAAGAGCTTCGTATATTGCTTGACGGATTACGCGTGCCTTCCACCATATTTACGCGTGCCTTCCAATGCTCCTGTTTGTAGTGCATCTTCTATGGCTTCCACGGGTAAGACAAAGGATATACAATGCCGCAAGTGCTGGGGTTTTGGTCATATTGAGAGACAGTGCACAACACAACGTGTGATGATGGTGCGAGAAGATGGTCAATATGATTCAGCGAGTGACTTCGATGAAGGTACACTAGCCCTTATTTTTGCTCGAGATGGAGACAATTCTGATGCTGATGAAGATCCAGAGGTAATGGGAGCTGAAGCTGCTGATCAATACAAGAGCTTAATTACACAACGTGTGTTGAGTGTGCAATTGAGCAAATCTGAGCAAGATCAACGCCACAACCTGTTCCAAACACGTGGTGTTGTCAAGGAAAGAGCTATACGGATCATCATTGATGGAGGGAGTTGTAATAATCTGGCCAGTGTTGACATGGTAGAGAAGCTTGCGCTTCCAACAAGACAACGCCCACATTCATATTACATCCAATGGTTTGAGAGTTCTCGCAAGATCAAGGTAACACGAACGGTACGCGTGCATTTTACTATTGGTACATATTCTGATTTTGTTGATTGTGATGTTGTACCTATGCAAGCTTGTTCTTTCTTACTTGGTATACCGTGGCAATTTGATAGAGAATCTGTTCATAATGGCAAAACTAATCACTATTCTCTTATGCATGATGGAAAGAAAATTGGTCTAAAACCTATGACTCCTGAACAGATTTTAAAAGATGATCTTGCTAGAGCTAGTAGAGCTAAAACTGAGGAGAAAAATAAAAGTGAGAATCAGATTGTTGCTGCAGATTTTATACCACCAAAGAACACTAAATCTGATTCTACACATGCTACTGAAATTCGTTTGAAGAGTCCATGTATGCTTGCAAATAAAATTGATATTGCTGAACTAGATGTAAACAATACTCAATGTTATGCAATTGTCTGCAAAGAGGTTTTGTTTTCATTTGAGGATATGCCTCCTTCTTTGCCACCCGCTGTTGCTAACCTTTTGCAGGAATATGAGGACGTCTTTCCCGCTGAGTTGCCACCAGGACTACCTCCTATTAGAGGAATTGAGCACCAAATTGATCTAATTCCTGGTGCCACGTTACCCAACCGCTACCATATAGAACCAATCCGGAGGAGACAAAGGAGATACAGCAAATTCAGGAACTACTCGACAGAGATCATATTCGTGAGTCCCTTAGCCCCGTGTTGTTCCTATTATTTTGGTACCTAAGAAAGATGGTTCTTCGCATGTGTACTGATTGTAGAGCTATCAATAATATTACTTCGATATCGTCATCCTATTCCATGTTTAGATGACATGCTTGATGAATTGAGTGGCTCTACCATGTTTTCTAAAGTTGATTTATGAGTGGTTACCACCAGATTCGTATGAAATTAGGAGATGAATGGAAAACAACATTTAAAACTAAGTTCGGTTTATATGAGTGGTTAGTAATGCCATTTGGTTTAACTAATGCACCTAGCACTTTCATGAGATTAATGAACGAAGTTTTACGTGCTTTCATTGGACGTTTTGTGGTAGTCTACTTTGATGATATGGTGATTTATAGCAAATCTTTAGAGGATCATTTGGACCATTTACGTGCTGTTTTCAATGCTTTACGTGATGCACGTTTGTTTGGTAACCTTGAGAAGTGCACCTTTTGCACCAATCGAGTTGCGTTTCTTGGCTATGTTGTTACATCACAGGGTATTGAAGTGGATCCAGCCAAGATTGAAGCTATTGAGAATTGGCTGCAGCCCAAGACGGTCACACAAGTGCGGATTTTCTTGGCCTCGCTGGTTTTTATAGGCGCTTTGTCAAAGACTTTGGATCAATTGCCGCGCCGCTGAATGAGCTTACCAAGAAGGATGTGCCCTTTGTTTGGGGCGATGCACAACAACAGGCCTTCGTCATATTGAAAGATAATCTAACACATGCTCCCTTACTCCAACTTCCTGATTTTACTAAGACTTTTGAGCTTGAATGTGATGCTAGTGGAATTGGTTTAGGAGGGGTGTTATTACAAGAGGGAAAACCTGTTGCATATTTTAGCGAGAAATTGAGTGGGGCTAGTCTGAACTATTCTACTTATGATAAAGAATTATATGCGTTGGTTCGGACATTAGAAACTTGGCAACATTATCTATGGCCTAAGGAATTTGTTATTCATTCTGATCATGAATCTTTGAAGCATATTCGTAGTCAAGCTAAGTTGAATCGTCATCATGCAAAGTGGGTTGAATTTATTGAGTCTTTTCCTTATGTTATCAAACACAAAAAGGGTAAAGATAATATTATTGCTGATGCTTTGTCGCGCCGTTATGCTTTGTTATCTCAACTTGACTTCAAAATATTTGGATTGGAAACTATTAAGGAACAATATGTGCATGATGCTGAATTTAAAGATGTGTTGCAGAATTGTAGAGATGGTAGAACTTGGAACAAGTTCATCTTCAATGATGGATTTGTGTTCCGTGCTAACAAACTATGCATTCCAGATAGTTCTGTTCGTCTTTTGTTGTTACAGGAGGCGCATGGAGGAGGATTGATGGGACACTTTGGTGTCAAGAAGACGGAGGACGTTCTTGCTGCACACTTCTTTTGGCCCCGTATGCGTCGAGATGTTGAGAGATTTGTGGCACGCTGCACTACTTGTCAAAAAGCTAAGTCTCGCCTTAATCCACATGGTTTATATATGCCTCTTCCTGTTCCTAGTGTTCCTTGGGAGGATATTTCTATGGACTTTGTTTTGGGATTGCCACGAACACAGAAGGGGAGGGATAGTATTTTTGTTGTTGTGGATCGGTTTTCTAAGATGGCACACTTTATTCCTTGTCATAAAACGGATGATGCTGCGCATATTGCTGATTTGTTCTTTCGTGAAATTGTTCGTTTTCATGGTGTGCCAAATACTTTTGTCTCTGATCGTGATACTAAATTTCTTAGCCACTTTGGAGATGTTTATGGGCTAAGGTTGGGACTAAATTGCTGTTTAGTACTACATGTCATCCTCAAACTGATGGACAAACTGAAGTAGTAAATAGAACTTTGTCTACTATGTTGCGGGCTGTTTTAAAGAAGAACTTAAAATTGTGGGAAGAGTGTTTACCTCATATAGAATTTGCTTATAATCGTTCGCTGCATTCTACCACAAAGATGTGCCCGTTTGAGATCGTCTATGGTTTTGTTCCTCGTGCACCTATTGATTTATTGCCTTTACCTACTTTGGTGCAACATAATTTGGATGCTACACAACGCGCTGAATTGATATTAAACTTGCATAAGACTACTAAAGATAACATTGAACACATGAATGCTAAGTATAAACTTGCTGGGGATAAAGGGAGAAAGCATGTTGTGTTTGATGTTGGCGATCTTGTTTGGTTACATTTGCGTAAAGATCGTTTTCCTGATTTACGCAAGTCTAAGTTAATGCCACGTGCTACTGGTCCCTTTAAGGTGTTAGAGAAAATAAATGATAATGCATATAAACTTGAGTTGCCTGCAGACTTTGGTACGGTTAGTCCTACGTTTAACATTGCAGATTTGAAGCCTTACGTTGGTGAGGAAGATGAGATTGCGTCGAGGACAACTTCAATTCAAGAAGGGGAGCATGATGTGGACATCCCTACTATTGATACAACCGTTGTACCTACAGCAACACACATACAAGGACCCATCACAAGATCTCGTGCCAAACAACTTAACTATCAGGTACTTTCGTTTCTTGGAACTATTCCTCACATACATGAGAATATGATGCTGCCTAAATCAGATGTATTTTACTCTTAGGAATGATGGACCAAGCATGGATGAGAGGGACAAGCATTGGAGCATGGCCATGCATGGAGATGGCAGCAAGCATGTGATGATCCAAGAGAAGGCCAGGGATGAAGATTTCAGAACTTTGAGGCCTCCATAATGAAGAAAGAAGGCTTGGACGAAATATTCAAGATCAATACTTTACGAATTCGTCCATAGCTTAATATGGTGCTGCGACACCTTTATTTTGGGCCAGGCCCATGTAATTTTCGCAGGATTTTAATTAGCCACTTTTTAGAGTTCGTATTTGAGGGGAAAAGGACTTTTAGGGTTGGATTCGGCCACCACTTCCATGGCTGGCCGAAACCCCACCTTTTCACCCTTAAATACTCCCCATAGCCGACCCCATAGACTCGGATTTTGTTTAGACATTAAGTTAGCCATAGTCGCAACTTCGCCAAGGCTCGAGCGTCGCAGAGGCCTCTTGTACTTCGCACCTATTCAGGATCCCACCTCTTCAATAAAGCTTTCCTCTTAATCCGCAATATCTTGATTGCAATATTGGTTCTTACTTGTTCTCGATTTCAGGTAGGAATTAAGACCCTCGTTGGTCAGGCTGATCGTGTTCGAGGATCGGTAACCTCCAGGAGATTGGCCTAGCGATTGCATTGGCGCTCGTGCTCGCACGTGTAGTCGGATCGTCAAGCCCGAACTCCACCAAATCGACTATCGCCTTCTCATCGAAAGATCAGACACCTTCGCCCTATCAGCAACACATCTTTAAATTCAGCATCATGCACATATTGTTCCTTAATAGTTTCCAATCCAAATATTTTGAAGTCAAGTTGAGATAACAAAGCATAACGGCGCGACAAAGCATCAACAATAATATTATCTTTACCCTTTTTGTGTTTGATAACATAAGGAAAAGACTCAATAAATTCAACCCACTTTGCATGACGACGATTCAACTTAGCTTGGCTACGAATATGCTTCAAAGATTCATGATCAGAATGAATAACAAATTCCTTAGGCCATAGATAATGTTGCCAAGTTTCTAATGTCCGAACCAACGCATATAATTCTTTATCATAAGTAGAATAGTTCAGACTAGCCCCACTCAATTTCTCACTAAAATATGCAACAGGTTTTCCCTCTTGTAATAACACCCCTCCCAAACCAATTCCACTAGCATCACATTCAAGCTCAAAAGTCTTAGTAAAATCAGGAAGTTGGAGTAAGGGAGCATGTGTTAGCTTATCTTTCAATATGACGAAGGCCTGTTGTTGTGCATCGCCCCAAACAAAGGGCACATCCTTCTTGGTAAGCTCATTCAGTGGCGCGGCTATTGATCCAAAGTCTTTGACAAAGCGCCTATAAAAACCAGCGAGGCCATGGAAACTCCTCACTTGTGTGACCATCTTGGGCTGCGGCCAATTCTCAATAGCTTCAATCTTGGCTGGATCCACTTCAATACCCTGTGATGTAACAACATAGCCAAGAAACGCAACTCGATTGGTGCAAAAGGTGCACTTCTCAAGGTTACCAAACAAACGTGCATCACGTAAAGCATTGAAAACAGCACGTAAATGGTCCAAATGATCCTCTAAAGATTTGCTATAAATCAGAATATCATCAAAGTAGACTACCACAAAACGTCCAATGAAAGCACGTAAAACTTCGTTCATTAATCTCATGAAAGTACAAGGTGCATTAGTTAAACCAAACGGCATTACTAACCACTCATATAAACCGAACTTAGTTTTAAATGCTGTTTTCCATTCATCTCCTAATTTCATACGAATCTGGTGGTAACCACTACGCAAATCAACTTTAGAAAACATGGTAGAGCCACTCAATTCATCAAGCATGTCATCTAAATGTTATGGGGTAACCCCAGGGTTGGCCCGATCTTTCACGAATTCCACGAGGAACGAGGGGGAAGGCGGTGGTCGGAGGATGAAATCGAGGGAGGAGATGAAAACCACGAACACACGCAAACCAAAACACGATACACGCCTATCCCTCACACCGGTGGCAACCGGTCCAACATAATCCCTAGGATCGGTGTTGGGCGAAGCTCGCTCTCCACGCCAACAACGGGGGATGAGGTGCTTTGTGAGATCTTGACGACTTGGGGGCGAGAAACCGAGAACCCAAGGCCTTGTACAACTTGAAGGCACTAGGCAAGATCCAAGAGGAGGGTGGACAATAGGTGCTCCTTATCAAGGAGCATGAGACCAATAGATTAAAAGATCCACAAGGGGTGTCTTAATCTATCATTATCCAAGTCTAGGGTTTACATATGAGGGGTGGGGTTATATATAGGCCAACCACATAAACAGGGGTAGTTCTGGAATAAAACTGGAAGTTTGGGCGAAATTGGGGGTTACATGGGCCAGGCCCAAAAGGCTTTAACATGCCTGGCATCGGTCGGTCCGGAGACTCCGGTCTGGGGTCCGGAGACTCCGGTCAATCTCCGGACCCGTCTCCGGAGGGGGTATCAGACTGTCCCGGGCTTGAGTCTCTGGTCTGGACCGGAGGAAGGTCCGGAGACTCCGGTGTAGGAGACCGGAGACTCCGGTCTACACCGAAGACTCCGTGCGGTGCCTCCAATGACTTCTTTTCCTAGTCCTGCTTCCTTGGTGGCTTGGTGTGGTGGTGTTGCGTCATATCTGAGGATACACAATGTAGATGCATGAAGTAGCAAGCCAGCCAAAGGTAGTCCAAAATCACATGAGGAAAGGAGCGAGTTAACCTTGGCTTGTAGGAGCTTGGCACGGGCGCGAGTCATTGGTCCACTTGGGGGACTAGGTGTTGTAGATGGAGGTGCGTCCATAGGATGGGCTGCATCAGCTCCCCCCCCTTGGGAAAGAGTCGTCCTCGACTCTTCAACCTTCACAACTTCATCTTCGCCATGGTAGGGTGATAGGTCCTTGACATTGAATGTCGGGCTCACAAGATACTTGGATGTTGGGATATCTATGATGTAGGCGTTGTTGTTGATCCTCTTTAGCACTTTGAAGGGTCCATCACCTCGTGGCTTTAGTTTGGAGTCGCGGTCCTTGGGGAAGCGGTCTTTACTCAAGTGTATCCACACAAGGTCGCCTTCTTCGAAGATCATCTCTTTCTTGTTCTTGTTTAGCTTTGATGCTTGGCGAAGGACTTGTTTCTCGATCGTAGCTCTTGTGTCTTCATGGAGTTTCTTCATTGTTTGGGCACGCTTGACCACGTCCATATTGGCACGTTCATGAAGAGGTAGAGGAAGGATATCGAGCGCGGTGAGGGGCTCGAAGCCATAGACGATCATGAACGGGCTCCTCATGGTGGTGGAGTGCTTGGCGCGGTTGTAGGCGAACTCGGCATGTGGAATACATTCCTCCCAGTCTTTAAGGCTCTTCTTTATCAACACCCGGAGGAGTGTGCCAAGACTTCGATTGACGACCTCGGTTTGTCCATCGGTTTGAGGATGCGAGGCGGACGAGAAGAGGAGCTTGATGCCGAGCTTGGCCATGAGAGTCTTCCAGAAGTAGCTCATGACACGTCGCGGTCGGAGACGATTGTTCTTGGTACACCGTGTAGCCGAATTATTTCCCTGAAAAACAAATTTGCTACATGTGAAGCATCATCGGTCTTATGGCACGGAATGAAATGTGCCATTTTTGAAAAGCGATCCACTACTACAAATATAGAATCATGACCATGTTTAGATCTAGGCAAGCCTAACACAAAGTCCATGCTAATGTCCGACCAAGGTGCATGGGGAATAGGCAATGGCATATAAAGACCAAAGGGGTTGGACTTAGACTTAGCTTGGATACATGTAGTGCATCGTTGGACGTGGCGCTCCACGTCGCGCTTCATCTTTGGCCAAAAGTAGTGAGTGGAGAGCATGTCATAAGTCTTGTCACGGCCAAAGTGACCCATAAGGCCTCCACCATGGGACTCTTGAAGAAGCAAAAGTTGGAGAGACGATTTCGGAATGCAAAGTTTGTTTTGTTTGAAAAGAAAACCCTTATGCAAATAGAAATCATCAATCCCTTTGTGTATTGAACATGTTGCAAAAATTGGTCCAAAGAAAGGGTCGGACGCATACAACGATTTGATTTCATCAAGACCCAAGACATTTACTTCGAGTCGTGTAAGAAGGCTTGTGTTTTTGCGAGACAAGGCGTCCGCTACCACATTTTCTTTGCCTTTCTTGTATTTGACAATGTAAGGAAACGACTCCATGAACTCAACCCATTTTGTGTGCCTTTTACTCAAGTTGGCTTGGCCCTTAAGATACTTCAATGACTCATGGTCGGAATGGATGATAAATTCTTTGGGCCAAAGATAGTGTTGCCACACTTGAAGAACTCGAACCAAGGCAAAAAGTTCTTTGTCATAAATGGGATAGTTGAGGCGTGCGCCATCGAGTTTCTCACTATGGTATGCAATGGGACGCCCATTTTGCATAAGAACGCCTCCAATGCCAATTCCACTAGCGTCACATTCAATCTCAAAAGTTTTTGTGAAATCCGGTAATGCAAGGAGTGGTGCTTCGGTGAGTCTCTTTGTGAGCTCATCAAAAGCTTTTTGTTGTGCTTTTCCCCAAACGAATGTGACATTTTTCTTGGTCAATTCGTTGAGGGGGCAAGCAATGGTATAAAAGTCTTTCACAAAGCGACGGTAAAAGCCAGCCAACCCATGAAAACTTCGAAGTTCACTAACATTTGTAGGGATGGGCCAATCTCGTATGTCCTTGACTTTTGAGACATCAACTTCAATGCCATTGGAAGACACAACAAAACCAAGGAAAATCAGCTTGTCTTTTGCAAAAGTGCACTTTGGGAGATTAGCGTAAAGCTTTTCATAACGAAGGATTTGAAGGACCTCCTTAACATGAGTAACATGCTCCTCTAGTGACTTGCTATAGACAAGGATGTCATCAAAGTAAACAACTACACTCTTTCCAATGAGAGATCGCAGAATATGGTTCATGAGGCGCATGAAGGTAGATGGAGCATTTGATAAGCCAAAAGGCATAACCAACCATTCATAGAGACCAAGCTTGGTCTTGAAGGCGGTTTTCCACTCATCACCTTCGGCCATGCGAATTTGATGGTAACCACTACGAAGATCAATTTTCGAAAATATAGTGGCTCCACATAACTCATCAAGCATGTCACCAAGACGCGGTATAGGATGTCGATAACGCACGGTGATAGCATTGATTGGACGGCAGTCCATGCATAACTGCAACGTATCATCCGTTTTTGGGACTAGAATCACGGGAACCGCGCTTGGACTAGTGCTTACTTGGATCAAACCTTTGGAGACGATTTGGTTGATTTGTCGTTCTCTCCTTCGTCTCTTCCGGGTTCATGCGATACGCGGCACGGTTTGGGAGTGGGGCGCCGGGTATGAGGTCGATGCGGTGCTCGATTCCACGAAGAGGAGGTAGTCCATGAGGAAGCTCTTCGGGAAATACATCTTGGAATTCCTGCAAAACAGCCATCAAAGAAGGAGGAGCATTTGTCAAGTCATTAGTTCCTTGCGCTAGTCCCTTGCATACAAGGACATAGTGCAAAATGGATGGGTTGTTCCGCACTTCTCTCATCTCACTTTTGGTGGCAAGAAGAACACTCTTAGTTTTTCCACTCGAGTTTGGCTTGTGGCACTCACTCACTATAGTGTGGTTCTCTCGCTCACCACTCTTCTCACAAGATGGTTTTGTGTATTGCGCCCTCGCTAAAGCCTTTGCATTGTCCGCAATTATTTGGCTAGGAGTCATTGGTTGCAACACACAAGTTTTGTCAAGCCATTTGAAGGTATAAGTGTTTGAGTGACCATTATGCAAAGCACGCTTGTCAAATTGCCACGGCCTTCCGAGCAACATATGGCAAACCGTCATTGGGACCACGTCACATTCCACCGTGTCCTTGTAGGGCCCAATTGAAAACGTTACCGAGACGGTGTGCTTGATCTTGACGGATCCTTGGTCACTTAGCCATTGGATATGGTAGGGGTGTTTATGCGGATGGAGGGTGAGGTTGAGTTTCTCACACAATTCCGTGCTTGCAAGATTGTGGCAACTCCCTCCATCGATGACAACTTTGATGGACCGCCCATTGATACCGGCACGAGTTTGGAAGATGTTTGATCGTTGGTCTTCATTCTCATTGGCTTGAGTAGTTAAGACCCTTGTGACCACAAGCGATGGACTTGCGTCATGCTCACACATGAGTAGCTCTTGGTCCTCTTCCAAATGTTGCCTTGCCATGGCTTCCTTGACCCTTGCATCAAACTCTTCTTCACTCAAGTATTCTTCATCGCCGTTGTCATGGATGAACAAAACTTTCTTGTTCCCACATGCGGCCGACTTGTGTCCTTTGCCTCCACACTTGTAGCACTCACCATTGAATGGTTGCTCATCTCTTGTGTACTTGCCACTTGGGGGCGGTTTTCCTTGAGGAAGGGTTGGCTTGAAGGGAAGCTTGGTGGTATTTGAGGAGCTTCCACTTGGTGTTGTCGGAGTAGTGGTTGGAGCTTGCTTGTATGTGAAGTATGTCTTTGGCTTGTTGAACTTGATGTCCTCTTGCACTTGACGTTCGGCCTTTGTTGCAATGTGCACAAGCTCAACCATGTTGTTGTACCTTTGGAACTCGGTGATGCGCTTGATAGGATGGTTCAAGCCATTGAGGAAGCGTGCCATTGTTTGCTCATCCCGCTCTTCAATGTTGGCACGGATCATGTTGAGCTCCATTTGCTTGAAGTACTCTTCCACGGTCTTTGTTACTTGACTAAGCGTTTGAAGCTTGTTGAAGAGGTCACGCGTGTAGTGTGAAGGAACAAAGCGGGATCTCATATGAGCCTTCATATCTTGCCAAGTTGAGATTGGAGGCTCTTCTTTTGATTCACGAGCGAGTTGGACTTGTTCCCACCAAAGGTTGGCATATTCATCAAACTCGAGGGATGCCATGGCCATCATCTTCTCATTGCTAAAGTTGTGCATGCGGAAGATCTTGTCAACCTTGAGTTCCCATGAGAGGTATTCTTCGGGATCATTGGAACCGGTGAACTTGGGCATGGTGAACTTGAGCTTGCCGACAGTTTCTTCCTCATTGCGGTTCCGGTTGCAACGGTTGCCATGATTTTGGAGGCCATCTTCATCATCCGAGCTCTCATGTCTTGCTTGTTGATGGTGGCGTTGCTCTTGCGGTTGTTGAGGTGCCGCGTTTGGTGGTGGAACTTGGTTTGGACGATGAGCTTGGGGAGCTTGCTCTTGTTGTTGTCGCGGTTGAGGACGAGGGGGAGGTTGTTGGTCCTCACGGTGAGCTTGGGGAGCTTGCTCTTGTTCTTGTCGTGGTTGATGCCGAGGAGCATTATCTTGCGCCATGTGGCGAGGAGGACGTCGAGCCGCATGCACAATGGGCTGCTATCTTTCTTCTTGTTGTGGAGGAGGCTCGTCGTTTAGATCATGTTGACGGCGATGACGTTCATGTCTAGGGGGACGCCTTGGTGGATCTTCGAGTGCTTCACGTTGCCGGCGAACTTGTTCTTCCACTTCGGATGCTTCACTTGTTGTGGAAAGAACATGTCGATGGCGATGGGCATGGTGGTCCATGTGAGGTTGTTCTTGTTGAAGCACAAGTGCCCTTTGTTGTGGCCGGTCCGCTTCACGTCTTGGAGGTCTTGCGGAGAGGTCACCATCATAGCTTGACGTTGCGGCGTGTCGCGGCGATGGTACCGCTTGAGAAGAGCTCATGGAGTGAAGGACGGTCCATCCTGCCTTGAAGCGTGACGGCAGGAGCACTTGATTCACTTGAGGAGTGCCGTGATGAGCTTGAGTCGCGAGCGTGGCCTTGCTAACCCATCAATGAGGCGTTGAAGCTTCTCATCCGTTGAGGCACGACCAAGAGCTTCATTTTGATGACCGAGGTTGTGTTGCATGGCATGCATTTGGCCACGGACTTCTTCGAAGCGGTTGTCGATGTTCTTGAACTCCACTCGGGCTTCGCTAAATTGTTCATCTTGGCGCCGCTCAAGGGCTTCACAACGGTAGTTGAATTCTCCTCGAACCTTCCAATGGTCCCATCTTGTCATGTATGGATTGTCGCCCTCCGAGGTGGTGGTGGTTGGGACTCGCCATTCCCGCCCATGATGCAAAGCCGACAAGGGTTGTATATGGAGAGTAAAGGTGTGTCGAGTTAGCCTTTTACCTCACCTTGGAGATTATATCAAACCAATTGCCACACAAAGGAGCGAACAGCGTGCAAAGTGAAATGGTAAAGAAACTCACACAACGGAGCTACAACTCTCAAAAACTTTTGGTGGATGGGTAGGATTGTGGGAAAACCAAAGAACCAACCGAACGCAAAGGAGAGTCAAAAGTGGAGAAAATCCAACAAAACGCAAGTCAAAAGGAAATGGTCAACTCAAAAGGTGACGAGAACCTACGACTACACACACGCGTGGACAAAATGGGGTTAGCACGACTATGAAAGTGAGCACGAAATGGCCTAACGAAGACTACGCTCGGGTGTCGTGCCAACGCAAGGAGAGACCACAACTCGTTTGCCAAAAGAGGGTAAGCAACGGATTCGTGCACTTGCCTTGGCGCGCTTCTTCCTCTCTCTTTTGCTTACAAGCTTGATTCTCTCTTTGTATTGGGAGACTATGTATCTTTCTATTTTTTCTTTTTTTTTGATTCTTTTCTCCCTTGCTATGCTATGTTAACTTTTGTATTTGCCCTCACACTCTCACTTTCCAATGGCAAGTGCACAATGCTTAGACAAACACAAAATGAGTTGCTCTCATAGGATAGGTACACACAAAGGAAGATATGGCTACAAGGGTTGACACAAGTTATACCTTAGTTGATGGTGATGATCTTGTGTCGATGGAGCGGGGAAGAGTTTGGGGTCTGTGGTGTCAAGAGCTGGCGATGTTATGAAGCTATCTGTTAGTTGGTGACACGCACACGAACACAAACAACAAGTGGAGAGATTAGCCAATGCAGAAAAGAGGAAAATGGGCAAAATGGCTGGCGTCCAGGAGACTCGGTGTAGACGGAGACTCGGTGCTCAGCCGAGACTCCGTGTGGGATGACTGCTCGTGTTCTTGAGCGGAAATCCACGCCTAGAGTCCTCAAATCCGCGAAAATTTGGCCAAAATTGGGCTGGGAAACGCAGGCAAAAGTTGAACCAACACCTTAGACAAGATTTGGTCGGATCAAAACTACCAAAAACACTCCAAAACGACAGATCGATCCAAAGGCAAATTGGGGCTGTTTTTTGGGAAATTTTCGAATTTATGGTGGATAAAAGAAAAATTGGGGGGAAATTCGTGATCAACCTTGCTCTTGATACCAAGATGTTATGGGGTAACCCCGGGGTTGGCCCGATCTTTCACGAATTCCACGAGGAACGAGGGGGAAGGCGGTGGTCGGAGGATGAAATCAACGGAGGAGATGAAAACCACGAATACACGCAAACCAAAACACGATACACGCCTATCCCTCACACCGGTGGCAACCGGTCCAACATAATCCCTAGGATCGGTGTTGGGCGAAGCTCGCTCTCCACGCCAACAACGGGGGATGAGGTGCTTGGTGAGATCTTGACGACTTGGGGGCGAGAAACCGAGAACCCAAGGCCTTGTACAACTTGAACGCACTAGGCAAGATCCAAGTCTAGGGTTTACATATGAGGGGTGGGGCTATATATAGGCCAACCACATAAACAGGGGTAGTTCTGGAATAAAACTAGAAGTTTGGGCGAAATTGGGGGTTACATGGGCCAGGCCCAAAAGTCTTTAACATGCCTGGCGTCGGTCGGTCCGGAGACTCCGGTCTGGGGTCCTGAGACTCCGGTCTAGGCCGGAGACTCCGGTCAATCTCCGGACCCGTCTCCGGAGGGGGTATCAGACTGTCCCGGGCTTGAGTCTCCGGTCTGGACCGGAGGAAGGTCCAGAGACTCCGGTGTAGGGGACCGAAGACTCCGGTCTACACCGGAGACTCCGGTGTGCAGCGCTCCAGCGGCTTCTTTTCCTGGTCCCGCTTCCTTGGTGGCTTGGTGTGGTGGTGTTGCTTCATATCTGAGGATACACAACGTAGATGCATGAAGTAGCAAGCCATCCAAAGGTAGTCCAAAATCACATGAGGAAAGGAGCGAGTTAACCTTGGCTTGTAGGAGCTTGGCACGGGCGCGAGTCATTGGTCCACTTGGGGGACTAGGTGTTGTAGATGGAGGTGCGTCCATAGGACGGGCTGCATCACTAAACGTGGAATAGGATGACGATATTGAATAGTAATATTATTGATAGCTCTACAATCAGTACACATGCGCGAAGAACCATCTTTCTTAGGTACCAAAATAATAGGAACAACACAGGGGCTAAGGGACTCACGAATATGATCTCTGTCGAGTAGTTCCTGAATTTGGCGTTGTATTTCCTTTGTCTCCTCTGGATTGGTTCTATATGGCGGGCGGTTGGGCAACGTGGCACCAGGAATTAGATCAATTTGGTTCTCAATTCCTCTAATAGGAGGTAGTCCTGGTGGCAGCTCAGCGGGAAAGACGTCCTCATATTCCTGCAAAAGGTTAGCAATAGCGGGTGGCAAAGAAGGAGGCATATCCTCAAATGAAAACAAAACCTCTTTGCACACAATTGCATAACATTGAGTATTGTTTACATCTAGTTCAGTAATATCAATTTTATTTGCAAGCATACATGGACTCTTCAAACGAATTTCAGTAGCATGTGTAGAATCAGATTTAGTGTTCTTTGGTGGTATAAAATCTGCAGCAACAATCTGATTCTCACTTTTATTTTTCTCCTCAGTTTTAGCTCTACTAGCTCTAGCAAGATCATCTTTTAAAATCTGTTCGGGAGTCATAGGTTTTAGACCAATTTTTGTTTCCATCATGCATAAGAGAATAGTGATTAGTTTTGCCATTATGAACAGATTCTCTATCAAATTGCCATGGTCTACCAAGTAACAAAGAACAAGCTTACATAGGTACAACATCACAATCAACAAAATCAGAAATTGTACCAATAGTAAAATGCACGCGTACCGTTCTTGTTACCTTGATCTTGCGAGAACTCTCAAACCATTGGATGTAATATGAATGTGGGCGTTGTCTTGTTGGAAGCGCAAGCTTCTCTACCATGTCAACACTGGCCAGATTAATACAACTCCCTCCATCAATGATGATCCGTATAGCTCTTTCCTTGACAACACCACGTGTTTGGAACAGGTTGTGGCGTTGATCTTGCTCAGATTTGCTCAATTGCACACTCAACACACGTTGTGTAATTAAGCTCTTGTATTGATCAGCAGCTTCAGCTCCCATTACCTCTGGCTCTTCGTCAGCATCAGAATTGTCTCCATCTCGAGCAGAAATAAGGGCTAGTGTATCTTCATCGAAGTCACTCGCTGAATCGTATTGACCATTTTCTCGCACCATCATCACACGTTGTGTTGTGCACTGTCTCTGAATATGACCAAAACCCCAGCACTTGCGGCATTGTATATCCTTTGTCTTACCCGTGGAAGCCATAGGAGATGCACTACGAGCAGGAGCATTGGATGATGGTGGAGGAGCAGCTGGAAATCTTGTGGTGGCCTTGGATGTGGTTAGCTGGTGGCGAATCACGAGGAGGTGCTGATTGTCGGGATGTCCAAGAGGATGTGCGACCTGCAGAATTATTAGTCCTCCTCCACGGTGTTTGGCGATCCTGCACTTCACGTTCAGCTTTGCAAGCAAGATGAAACAAACGAGTGATAGAATTATATTCCTTATAATCTAAGATGTGCTGAATGTCTTTGTTTAATCCACCAAAGAAACGTGCAAGCATTTGTTCATTAGATTCAACAAGACCACACCGAACCATCCCCGTTTGCAATTCCTGATAATACTATTCTACAGAATTTTTCCCTTGCTCTAAACGTGTCAGATTCTTTAGTAAATCATGTTGATAAGTGGGAGGTACAAAACGAACACGCATAGCAGTTTTTAAAGCAGTCCAAGTACTAGGAATAGTAGTAGGATTTAAACGACAATACTCAGACCACCAAAGGGAAGCAAATTTAGTAAATTCACATGTAGCAGCACTAACACGCATATTCTTAGGATATTTTAAGCATGCAAAACGTTGTTCTACTTCCATCTCCCATGTAAGATATGCATCAGGATTATATTTATCCTCAAAAGATGGAATATTTAATTTAAGCTTTGCAACATGATCATCATCATGTACCGGTGGGCGAGCGTTGCGGTAGTAATGTCGGGGACGGCCAGGTACCGTGGAGTTTGTTCAACCTCCTCGTCAAAAAGATCGTCTTCTTCAGGTTCGTAGTACTACCCGTCGTCTGACCTCAATGTTGCAGCAGAAGCCGCTGCGGAAGTCTGAGGTGCGTAAGACGCAGCGGTAGCCGCCAAGTGGCGGCAGCCGAACTAGCAGTCCGACCCGTGATCGGAATGCGCCGTGCGCCATGTGTGGGTGCGGGTGCGGGTGCGGGCAACCTGTTCAAAAGCTCCTTGAACCGAACTTCAAGCTTGGCGTTGAAGGATTTCTCGAGTCCATCGATCTTGTCCATGGCGTTGGTGAGCTTGGTGTCAAACTCCCCTAGGCGCGTATCCACGTCTTCAGGCCCGACCAAGAGCGCGGAGAAGTGGGCATGTAGTTCTTCGTTCGTCATGGTGGCAGGGTTCCGCGAAGTATCTGTCATGGTTAGTCCTTAAAAAGCACAGGTATATACTACGGAATATGGTGGAAGTCACGTGTAATCCGTCAAGCAATATACGAAGCTCTTACAAGTTCCTACCAAACAGCAGGAAAAGGCGATGTGCAACTGCGAGGATCAGTGGGTCCAGAGATTGAACCAAGAGATTACCAGGAGTCGAGACACCGCACGTGGAGAATATCTGTGGAGCTCTGGGAAGGCTTAGCAAGGGGGGTTAGCAATTATCAAAACAGCAATGCAAAAGTTGAAAGAATGCTCAACGACGGTACTGTGCTGGTCCTAGGCTAGACCGTACTAGAGACGCGAGCCTAGATCACCAACGATGTTACGACGCGACACAACAAGCAATGTATGATGATATGGCACCTGAAAAGCGAACCGAGAGGTGGAAAATCACTATGATGGCGAGTGTCTAGAACTGATCTACGGGGTCTATAAAGAGGTTAGCCCCAAAAAAAAAATCGAAATTTTTTATTTTGCTCCGGAAAGCGCGCAGGCGCCAAAAAAATATCGCTATAACGGCCGATGGAGAAAAGTGATCCCCGGGGTCGAAAAACAGTATAGCTAGAAAAAATTTTGAGGTTCCAGCATTTTTTTTGCTCCGGACTTTACTGACCGAACTCGGAGCTCGACACGGACTTTAGCTTAACACGGAAACAACAAAGAAGGAAAGTAAAAGAAATAACTAGGAAACAATAACTCTACTGGACTGCATTACGGCAGAAACCGATCGGATCGTGTCGTGGTAGGAAGGTATGGAGTATTAGGGTTTATGGTGGCAGGGTATATGGCGGCGGAATATGGTGGCGGTGATCGGCGAGTGTGGCGGTGACTACTATGATCAGAACTCGAAACTCTAAGGGACGATACACTAAAACCAGCAACTCGACGCGACGATATAGACACAAATTCAACAATGCAAAAACTGAAAAGATAATGCGAAGCGTAGATTGGTTATGGGATGGATCTAAACTCTAACTGTGTTTTTGGCTTTTTGTGGGTTATAGGTAAAAACAGATCTAATCTATGAAAACAGTAAAATCTCACCGAGCAACCTGAAATCTGATACCACTTGATAGGGCAAAGGTGTCCGATCTTTCGATGAGATGATGATAGTCGATTTGGTGAAGTTCGGGCTTGACGATCCGACTACACGCATGCACACGGCGCCAATGCAATCGCTAGGCCAATCTCCTGGAGGTTACCGATCCTGCGGGAACACGATCAGCCTGACCAGCGAGGGTCTTAATTCCTACCTGAAATCGAGAACAAGTAAGAACCAATATTGCAATCAAGATATTGCGGATTAAGAGGAAAGCTTTATTGAAGAGGTGGGATCCTGAATAGGTGTGAAGTACAAGAGGCCTCTGCGACGCTCGAGTCTTGGCGAAGTTGTGACTATGGCTAACTTAATGTCTAAACAAAATCCGAGTCTAGGGGTCGGCTATGGGGAGTATTTAAGGGCGAAAAAGTGGGGTTTCAGCCAGCCATGGAAGTGGTGGCCGAATCCAACCCTAAAAGTCCTTTTCCCCTGCAATACGGACTCTAAAAAGTGGCTAATTAAAATCCTGCGAAAATTACATGGGCCTGGCCCAAAATAAAAGGTGTCGCAACACCATATTAAGCTATGGACGAATTCGTAAAGTATTGATCTTGAATATTTCGTCCAAGCCTTCTTTCTTCATTATGGTGGCCTCAAAGTTCTGAAATCTTCATCTGTGGCCTTCTCTTGGATCATCACATGCTTGCTGCCATCTCCATGCATGGCCATGCTCCAATGCTTGTCCCTCTCATCCATGCTTGGTACATCATTCCTAAGAGTAAGAAATACATCTGACTTAGGCAGCATCATATTCTCATGTATGTGAGGAATAGTTCCAAAAACCAAAGTACCTGATAGTTAAGTTGTTTGGCACGAGATCTCGTGATGGGTCCTTGTATATGTGTTGCTGTAGGTATAACGGTTGTATCAATAGAAGGGATGTCCACATCAGTTCAACCTCCTCGTCCAACAGATAGTCGTCGTCGGGGTCGTAGTAGTACCCGTCGTCCGTCCCCAATGTCACAAAGAAGCATACCGCGAAGTCCGAGAAAGTCCCGTAGTGGTAGCCGCCCGAAGTGCGGCAAGCCGAACCAGCAGTCCGACGGATCGAATGCGGCCGTGCGCCATGTGGTGCGGTGCGAAGGGCAATCGGTTCAAAAGCTCCTTGAACCGAGCGTCAAGCTTGGCGTTGAAGGATTTCTCAGTCCATCGATCTTGTCCACGGCATTGGTGAGCTTGGTGTCAAACTCCCGAGGCGCGTATCCACGTCTTCAACACCGACCAAGAGCGCGAGAAGTGGGCATGTAGTTCTTCGCTCATTGTGGCGGGGTTCCGAAGTATTGTCATGGTTAGTCCTTAAAAAGCATAGGTATATAGTACGGAAATATGGTGGAAGTCACGCGTAATCCGTCAAGCAATATACGAAGCTCTTACAAGTTCTTACCAAACAGCAGGAAAAGGCGATGTGCAACCGCGAGGATCAGTGGGTCCAGAGATTGAACCAAGCGATTACCAGGAGTCGAGACACCGCACGTGGAGAATATATGTGGAGCTCTGGGAAGGCTTAGCAAGGGGGGGGGGGTTAGCAATTATCAAAACAGCAATGCAGAAGTTGAAAGAATGCTCAACGACGGTACTGTGTTGGTCCTAGGCTAGACCGTACTAGAGACGCGAGCCTAGATCACCAACGATGTCACGACGCGACACAACAAGCACTGTATGATGATATGGCACCCTGAAAAGGGAACCGAGATGCAGAAAATCACTATGATGGCGAGTGTCTAGAACTGATCTACGGGTCTAAAATAGGTTAGCCCCAAAAAAAAATTTCGAAATTTTTTATTTTGCTCCGGAAAGCGCGCCGGCGCCAAAAAAATATCGCTATAACGGCCGATGGAGAAAAGTGATCCTCGGGGTCGAAAACTAGTATAGCCAGAAAAAAAATTCGGAGGCGGTTTCAGACTTTATTTTGCTCTCCTTCTGGACTTACGACCGGACTCTTAGCTCGACACGGACCTGAGCTTAACACGGAAACAACAAAGGAGAGTAAAAAGAAATAACTAGGAAACAATAACTCTACTCGGACTCGTACCACGGCAGGAAACTGATCGGATCTGTGTCGCGGTAGGAAGGCGGTGACGGAGTATTAGGGTTTATGGTGGCAGGGTATATGGCGGCGGAATATGGTGGCGAAATATGGTGGCGGTGATCGGCGAGGGTGGCGGTGACTACTATGATCAGAACTCGAAACTCTAAGGGACGAGACACTAAGACCAGCAACTCGACGCGACGATGTAGACACAAATTCAACAATGCAAAAACTGAACAGATAATGCGAGGCATAGATTGGTTATGGGATGGATCTAAACTCTAACTGTGTTTTTGGCTTTTTCGTGGGTTATAGGTAAAAACAGATCTAATCTACGAAAACAGTAAAATCTCACCGAGCAACCTGAAATCTGATACCACTTGATAGGGCAAAGGTGTCCGATCTTTCGATGAGATGGCGATAATCGATTTGGTGGAGTTCGGGTTTGACGATCCGACTACACGTGCAAGCACGAGCGCCAATGCAATTGCTAGGCCAATCTCCTCGAGGTTACCGATCCTGCGTGAACACGATCAGCCTAACCAGCCAGGGTCTTAATTCCTACCTGAAATCGAGAACAAGTAAGAACCAATATTGCAATCAAGATATTGCGGATTAAGAGGAAAGCTTTATTGAAGAGGTGGGATCCTGAATAGGTGCGAAGTACAAGAGGCCTCTGTGACGCTCGAGCCTTGGCGAAGTTGCGACTATGGCTAACTTAATGTCTAAACAAAATCCGAGTCTAGGGGGACGGCTATGGGGAGTATTTAAGGGCGAAAAGGTGGGGTTTCGGCCAGCCATGGAAGTGGTGGCCGAATCCAACCCTAGAAGTCCTTTTCCCCTCAAATACGGACTCTATAAAGTGGCTAATTAAAATCCTGCGAAAATTACATGGGCCTGGCCCAAAATAAAGGTGTCGCAACACCATATTAAGCTATGGACGAATTCGTGAAGTATTGATCTTGAATATTTCGTCCAAGCCTTCTTTCTTCATTATGGTGGCCTCAAAGTTCTGAAATCTTCGTCCGTGGCCTTCTCTTGGATCATCACACGCTTGCTGCCATCTCCATGCATGGCCATGCTCCAATGCTTTTCCCTCTCATCCATGCTTGGTCCATCATTCCTAAGAGTAAGAAATACATCTGATTTAGGCAGCATCATATTCTCATGTATATGAGGAATAGTTCCAAGAAAGGAAAGTACCTGATAGTTAAGTTGTTTGGCACGAGATCTTGTGATGGGTCCTTGTATGTGTGTTGCTGTAGGTACAACGGTTGTATCAATAGAAGGGATGTCCACATCAGTTCTTCCCTCTCCGATGTGGATTTGAGGGAGCACGTTGACCGATCTTTCCTTGCGAGGATTCTATCGGACCGGTGGCCGCCGTTCGGGAGCAATCGGCCTTGTATCGTGTGAGTTTTGCGTGTGTTCGTCGTGTTCTTCGCGAGGTGTGTGTTCGCTTCCGCTACCTTCTCCCTTTACCCTCGCTTTCCTATCGATTTGACCACGAGATCCGTGAAGATCGGGCCACCCAAGAGGTTAACCCCTCCATCATCTACCTCTCATATGAAGTGGGTGTTGTGGAAGTAGTGGCCTCCTTGTGGACGACTTCGTCTTCTTGATGTGTCCATGGCGTAGCATCATCTTCATGCACCATGTACATCTTCTCCAATTGAGGCATCATTGCTTCATGGCTTGGCGCTTCTTCACCCATGGAACCTAGCATAACACAAGAGAACACACTAGAGGTAGAGGGTAAGTTGTTAGAAATCGAAATGGTCTCACTTAACCTATCAACTACCACTCTCAACTCACTAGGAGTATCACTCATGCCCTCCAAGTGGAAGCGCTCAATCTCACATAAGGTGGAGTCACTCATCTCACTCTTGTTCTCACTCAAGTGGGCTAAGTGGCTCTCATACTCACATGGGATTGGGGGCACATCATCACTCAAGCATATAGGGATAGGCTCGGTTTCCTCAACTCCATGCGCCTCCTTTGGTGAAGGGAAAATCCCATGCTCACCATTCTTGACCTTGTCGCCTTCAAGGTTGGATGCCATAAGGTGGGCATCATCGCTCTCCTCCATGGTCGAAGGGAAAATCCCATGCTCGACCGTCTTGTGGCCATCTCGTAGTAGTGGTGGAGGTAGGCTCATGTTATCCAACTTGGCAAAGTAGAGGTTTACATTTTCCTCGTTCGCGAGGTCGTGAAAGTCAAGCGTAGGCGTTGAAGCTTGATGGCGTAGAGGAAGGCTTGCTCTTGGTGCCATTGTGGTGGTGGCATGAGTAGTTGAAGGTGCCCTATGATGGTGTCGACGGAGGTCATTGGCGTGCCTTGCCGATGGTTGATGTAGGTGGCGCACTTGGTCGTCCACATGACACTCACGACGGTGATCATTTGCCTTGGCACTCTTCTTGTGCTTGTGGTGCCTTCTTGAGCTTGCTTGAGCATTATGGTTGGTGCGACGTGAGGAGCTTCGCGTTGTCGTTCTTGAAGTCGCCCATGCTTGGGGAGTCATTGTTGTTGTAGCAAACATAAGGACCACTTGCTCTTTCATTTGGTTTGTTTGCAAACGTGTTGCTTTTGCTTCCGCTTGGGATACTCATATTCCCATGATATTTGCTATCGATGATATGTGTATGGCATCCAACATATTGAGCAATTTCTCTTTCCAATGGTTGGTTTCCACACATAATGCTTTTGTTTTGGATATACTTCCTTGTGTGTTTTTGCCAAATTCTCCTAACTTTGCATCAAATATGTTGATCAAATTTCTATTCGGTTGCTTTGAGTGCCACAATAAGATGTTATATGGAGTTTTTGAGTTCCCACATTTGGATGATTTTGCAACGACTTCCATGCACTTTGACCTTGCATATGCATCCCGTTTGCTATACTTGAGTTGTGCTAATTGTGTTGTGAACAAGAATGGACATGCCACAAATGACATGCTCCTCTATCGCACACAAACATATTTTGCTTAGTCTTTGTTGTGTGAAGGTACAAGTGCATACACGTCAACCTCTATGGACTATATGTTGACAAGAAGAACCGAAGAGAGTTACCTATGGCTACCCGTCATCGAGCTATCTCTATAAGCTAAGGTGACTTCCTTCTACTTGAGGACTCATGCTATAATCTTCATGAATTGGCTACGCTTTGAGTGTTGCTTCGCTTTTGTCGTGAGCTTTGTAGGCTTCATGGAAGGTGAAGGAACATTGAAGTGTTGTCAAGTCAATCTTCCCAAGGACGACTATATGGTGAACCCCAGGATCAAGAAGGTCTCTCGACCGCTTCTACTTTGTGATGAGCATGTAGAGTCGAGGACGACTCTTTTTGAAGGTGGGGAGATGATGCAGCCCGACCTACGGTCGTTACTACATCAAGGTCTCCAACTTACGCCAAGTTGTCATGGACTCCAAAGGTGAATCCGTTACTCTATGCGAGCCCCCTTCCTACCCTATTAAATGGTATGCTACTTCATACTCCGTCACATATGCATGATAGGTTCACACCGACCAGTACGGAGGCAAGGGAGGAAGCCCGGAACATCAAGCCCGACAAGACGGAGGCTTGGAAGAGGAGACGGAAGAAGACAATCGGCTGCCGGTCCAAGCGGTACTGGTCGTCAGCCGGTACTACCGGTCGTGATCTCCTAGCCAATTACCGCTTTCGATCAAGCCTCGCGCCATCGCCACAGATGCCCATGCAAGACTTGCGTCACCCTGGCATTACCGGATACCATGAGTGGTACTATCGGTGATGACCGTACTACGGTCCTAAGTCCCAGACTACCGGTCATGCATGTGCTCATACAGTTGGGCCACAACCCATGTATCCCCCTTTACTTACCTATTCGCCTAGTTTATCCCCAAACTACCCTTGTTTAGTGGCTGGCCTATAAATAGAGCCCCCACCCCTCATGTATCCCTCAGGCATAGATGATAGACTAAAGACAACCCCCTTGTGTGGAATCTCTAGTTTTGCCTCATCCTCTTATCCAAGGGGACCGACTATCGTCACCAACCTTGATTGGACTTTGCATCACGCATCCATCGTTGAATAAGGCCTTGGAGTTCATTGTCTCGTCTCCAAGTTGTCAAGACCCTCCCCAAGGTGTTCTTCCCTCTCCGATGTGGATTTGAGGGAGCACGTTGACCGATCTTTCCTTGCGAGGATTCTATCGGACCCGGTGGCCGTTCGGGAGCAATCGGCCTTGTATCGTGTGAGTTTTGCGTGTGTTCATCGTGTTCTTCGCGAGGTGTGTGTTCGCTTCCGCTACCTTCTCCCTTTCCCCTCGCTTTCCCATCGATTTGACCACGAGATCCGTGAAGATCGGGCCACCCAAGAGGTTATGTTATGGGGTAACCCCTTGGGGTGGCCCAATCTTTCACGAATCTCCGCGGGATCGACAGGAAAGCGGTGGGAGAGGGAGAGGGGACGAAATCCACGAACACACGCACGCAAAGATCCCGATGTACTCACGCACACAAAACACGATACACGCCGGTAACTCACGCCGGTGGCAACCGGTCCAACATAATCTCTAGGATCGGTGTTGGGCGAAGCTCTCTCTCCACGCCAACAACGGGGGACGAGGTGCTTGGTGAGATCTTGACGACTTGGGGGCGAGAAACCGAGAACCCAAGGCCTTGTACAACTTGAACGCACTAGGCAAGATCCAAGAGGAGGGTGGACAATAGGTGCTCCTTGGTAGGAGCATGAGACCAATAGATTAAAAGATCCTCAAAGGGGTGTCTTAATCTATCATTATCCAAGTCTAGGGTTTACATATGAGGGGTGGGGCTATATATAGGCCATCCACATAAACAGGGGTAGTTCTGGAATAAAACTAGAAGTTTGGGCGAAATTGGGGGTTACATGGGCCAGGCCCAAAAGGCTTTAACATGCCTGGCGTCGGTCGGTCCGGAGACTCCATGCAGGATCCCGGAGACTCGGCCCGGGCCGGAGACTCGTCGATCTCTGGACCCGTCTCCTGGGAGGTATCGACTCCCGGGCTTGAGTCTCCGGTCTGGACCGGAGGAAGGTCCGGAGACTCCGGTGTAGGGGACCGGAGACTCCGGTCTACACCGGAGACTCCGGTGTGCAGAGCTCCAGCAGCTTCTTCTCCTGGTCCTGCTTCCTTGGTGGCTTGGTGTGGTGGTGTTGCTTCATATCTGAGGATACACAACGTAGATGCATGAAGTAGCAAGCCATCCAAAGGTAGGCCAAAATCACATGAGGAAAGGAGCGAGTTAACCTTGGCTTGTAGGAGCTTGGCACGAGCGCGAGTCATTTGTCCACTTGGGGGACTAGGTGTTGTAGATGGAGGTGCGTCCGTGGGATTTGCATCAGCTCCCCTTGGGAAAGAGTCGTCCTCGACTCTTCAACCTTCTCAACTTCATCTTCGCCATGGTAGGGTGATAGGTCCTTGACATTGAATGTCGGGCTCACAAGATACTTGGATGTTGGGATATCTATGATGTAGGCGTTGTTGTTGTTGATCCTCTTGAGCACTTTGAACGGTCCATCACCTCTTGGCTTTAGTTTGGAGTCGCGGTCCTTGGGGAAGCGGTCTTTACTCAAGTGTATCCATACAAGGTCGCCTTCTTCAAAGATCATCTCTTTCTTGTTCTTGTTTAGCCTTGATGCTTGGCGAAGGACTTGTTTCTCGATCGTAGCTCTTGTGTCTTCATGGAGTTTCTTCATTGTTTGGGCACGCTTGACCACGTCCATATTGGCACGTTCATGAAGAGGTAGAGGAAGGATATCGAGCGCGGTGAGGGGCTCGAAGCCATAGACGATAATGAACGGGCTCCACATGGTGGTGGAGTGCTTGCGCGGTTGTAGAAGTAACTCGGCATGTGGAATACATTCCTCCCAGTCTTTAAGGTTCTTCTTTATCAACACCCGGAGGAGTGTGCCAAGACTTAGATTGACGACTTCGGTTTGTCCATCGGTTTGAGGATGCGAGGCGAACGAGAAGAGGAGCTTGATGCCGAGCTTGGCCATGAGAGTCTTCCAGAAGTAGCTCATGAACTTTACGTCACGGTCGGAGACGATTGTTCTTGGTACACCGTGTAGCCGAATTATTTCCCTGAAAAACAAATTTGCTACATGTGAAGCATCATCAGTCTTATGGCACGGAATGAAATGTGCCATTTTTGAAAAGCGATCCACTACTACAAATATAGAATCATGACCATGTTTAGATCTAGGCAAGCCTAACACAAAGTCCATGCTAATGTCCGACCAAGGTGCATGAGGAATAGGCAATGGCATATAAAGACCAAAGGGGTTGGACTTAGACTTAGCTTGGATACATGTAGTGCATCGTTGGACGTGGCGCCCACGTCGCTTCATCTTTGGCCAAGTAGTGAGTGGAGAGCATGTCATAAGTCTTGTCACGGCCAAAGTGACCCATAAGGCCTCCACCATGGGACTCTTGAAGAAGCAAAAGTTGGAGAGACGATTTCGGAATGCAAAGTTTGTTTTGTTTGAAAAGAAAACCCTTATGCAAATAGAAATCATCAATCCCTTTGTCTATTGAACATGTTGCAAAAATTGGTCCAAAGAAAGGGCGGACGCGTACAAAGATTTGATGTCATCAAGACCCAAGACATTTACTTCGAGTCGTGTAAGAAGGCTTGTGTTTTTGCGAGACAAGGCGTCCGCTACCACATTTTCTTTGCCCTTCTTGTATTTGACAATGTAAGGAAACGACTCCATGAACTCAACCCATTTTGCGTGCCTTTTACTCAAGTTGGCTTGGCCCTTAAGATACTTCAACGACTCATGGTCGGAATGGATGATAAATTCTTTGGGCCAAAGATAGTGTTGCCACACTTGAAGGACTCGAACCAAGGCAAAAAGTTCTTTGTCATAAATGGGATAGTTGAGGCGTGCGCCATCAAGTTTCTCACTATGGTAAGCAATAGGACGCCCATTTTGCATAAGGACGCCACCAATGCCAATACCACTAGCGTCACATTCAATCTCAAAGGTTTTTGTGAAATCCGGTAATGCAAGAAGTGGTGCTTCGGTGAGCCTCT
The DNA here is from genome assembly GCA_023614405.1 of Avena insularis. Classification (NCBI taxonomy): domain Eukaryota; kingdom Viridiplantae; phylum Streptophyta; class Magnoliopsida; order Poales; family Poaceae; genus Avena; species Avena insularis. The sequence continues at coordinate 465,615 of JAJUPC010000239.1, forward strand.
TTTTGAGCTCATCAAAAGCCTTTTGTTGTGCTTTTCCCCAAACGAACGTGACATTTTTCTTGGTCAATTCGTTGAGGGGGCAAGCAATGGTAGAAAAGTCTTTCACAAAGCGACGGTAAAAGCCAGCTAACCCATGAAAACTTCGAAGTTCACTAACATTTGTAGGGATGGGCCAATCTCGTATGTCCTTGACTTTTGAGACATCAACTTCAATGCCATTGGAAGACACAACAAAACCAAGGAAAATCAGCTTGTCTTTTGCAAAAGTGCACTTTGGGAGATTAGCGTAAAGCTTTTCATGACGAAGGATTTGAAGGACCTCCTTAACATGAGTAACATGCTCCTCTAGTGACTTGCTATAGACAAGGATGTCATCAAAGTAAACAACTACACTCTTCCCAATGAGAGATCGCAAAATATGGTTCATGAGGCGCATGAAGGTAGATGGAGCATTTGATAAGCCAAAAGGCATAACCAACCATTCATAGAGACCAAGCTTGGTCTTGAAGGCGGTTTTCCACTCATCACCTTCGGCCATGCGAATTTGATGGTAACCACTACGAAGATCAATTTTCGAAAATATGGTGGCGCCACATAACTCATCAAGCATGTCATCAAGACGCGGTATAGGATGTTGATAACGCACGGTGATAGCATTGATTGGACGGCAGTCCATGCATAACCGCAACGTATCATCCGTTTTTGGGACTAGAATCACGGGAACCGCGCTTGGACTAGTGCTTACTTGGATCAAACCTTTGGAGACGAGTTGGTTGATTTGTCGTTCTATCTCCTTCATCTCTTCCGGGTTCGTGCGATACGCGGCGCGGTTTGGGAGTGGGGCGCCGAGTATGAGGTCGATGCGGTGCTCGATTCCACGAAGAGGAGGTAGTCCATGAGGAAGCTCTTCGGGAAATACATCTTGGAATTCCTGTAAAACAGCCATCAAAGAAGGAGGAACATTTGTCAAGTCATTAGTTCCTTGCGCTAGTCCCTTGCATACAAGGACATAGTGCAAAATGGATGGGTTGTTCCGCACTTCTCTCATCTCACTTTTGGTGGCAAGAAGAACACTCTTAGTTTTTCCACTCGAGTTTGGCTTGTGGCACTCACTCACTATAGTGTGGTTCTCTCGCTCACCACTCTTCTCACAAGATGGTTTTGTGTATTGCGCCCTCGCTAAAGCCTTTGCATTGTCCGCAATTATTTGGCTAGGAGTCATTGGTTGCAACACACAAGTTTTGTCAAGCCATTTGAAGGTATAAGTGTTTGAGTGACTATTATGCAAAGCACGCTTGTCATATTGCCACGGCCTTCCGAGCAACATATGGCAAACCGTCATTGGGACCACGTCACATTCCACCGTGTCCTTGTAGGGCCCAATTGAGAACGTTACCGAGACGGTGTGCTTGATCTTGACGGATCCTTGGTCACTTAGCCATTGGATATGGTAGGGGTGTTTATGCGGATGGAGGGTGAGGTTGAGTTTCTCACACAATTCCGTGCTTGCAAGATTGTGGCAACTCCCTCCATCGATGACAACTTTGATGGACCTCCCATCGATACCGGCACGAGTTTGGAAGATGTTTGATCGTTGGTCTTCGTTCTCATTGGCTTGAGTAGTCAAGACCCTTGTGACCACAAGCGATGGACTTGCGTCATGCTCACACATGAGTAGCTCTTGGTCCTCTTCCAAATGTTGCCTTGCCATGGCTTCCTTGACCCTTGCATCAAACTCTTCTTCACTCAACTATTCTTCATCGCCGTTGTCATGGATGAACAAAACTTTCTTGTTCCCACATGCGGCCGACTTGTGTCCTTTGCCTCCACACTTGTAGCACTCACCATTGAATGGTTGTTCATCTCTTGTGTACTTGCCACTTGGGGGCGGTTTTCCTTGAGGAAGTGTTGGCTTGAAGGGAAGCTTGGTGGTATTTGAGGTGCTTCCACTTGGTGTTGTCGAAGTAGTGGTTGGAGCTTGCTTGTATGTGAAGTATGTCTTTGGCTTGTTGAACTTGATGTCCTCTTGCACTTGACGTTCGGCCTTTGATGCAATGTGCACAAGCTCAACCATGTTGTTGTACTTTTGGAACTCGGTGATGCGCTTGTTGGGATGGTTCAAGCCATTGAGGAAGCGTGCCATTGTTTGTTCATCACGCTCTTCAATGTTGGCACGGATCATGTTGAGATCCATGTGATTGAAGTACTCCTCCACGGTCTTTGTCCCTTGATTAAGCGTTTGAAGCTTGTTGAAGAGGTCACGCGTGTAGTGCGAAGGAACAAAGCGGGATCTCATATGAGCCTTCATATCTTGCCAAGTTGCGATTGGAGGCTCTTCTTTGATTCACGAGCGAGTTGGACTTGTTCCCACCAAAGGTTGGCATATTCATCAAACTCGAGGGATGCCATAGCCATCATCTTCTCATTGCTATAGTTGTGCATGCGGAAGATCTTGTCGACCTTGAGTTCCCAAGAGGTATTCTTCGGGATCATTGGAACCGTGAACTTGGGCATGGTGAATTTGAGCTTGCCGAAGTTTCTTCCTCATTCGGTTCGGTTCCAGTATGGCCATGATTTTGGCCATCATCATCATCCGAGCTCTCATGTCTTGCTTGGTGATGGTGGCGCTGTTTTGCGGTTGTTGAGGTGCCGCTTGGTGGTGGAACTTGGTTTTGACGACGAGCTTGGGGAGCTTGCTCTTGTTGGCGGTTGAGGACGAGGAGGAGGTTGATGTTCCTCACGGCGAGCTTGGGGAGCTTGCTCTTGTTCTTGTCGTGGTTGATGCCGGAGCATTGTCTTGCGCCATGTGGCGAGGAGGACGTCGAGCCGCATGCGCAATGGGCTGTTTCTTTCTTCTTGATGTGGAGGAGGCTCGTCATGACCATCATGTTGCCGGCGATGACGATCATGTCGATGAGGACGCCTTGGAGGATCTTCGAGTGCTTCACGCCGACGGTGATCTTGTTCTTCCTCTTGGATGCTTCACTTGTTGTTGAAAGGACATGTCGATGGCGATGGCTTGGTGGTCCATGTGAGGTTGCTCTTGTTGAATGACAAGTGCCCTTGGTTGTGGCCGGTTCGCTTCACGTCGTGGAGGTCTTGCGGAGAGGTCACCATCATAGCTTGACGTTGCGCGTGTCGCGGAGATGGTACCGCTTGCGAAGAGCTCATGGATTGAAGAACGGGTCCATCCCAGTGCCTTGAAGCGTGACGGCGAAGTGCACTTGATTCACTTGAGGAGTGCCGAGATGAGCTTGAGTCGCGCGAGCGTGGCCTTGCTAGTCCATCAATGAGGCGTTGAAGCTTCTCATCCGTTGAGGCGAGGGCGTGACGAAGAGCTTCATTTTGATGACCGAGATTGTGTTGCATGACATGCATTTGGCCTCGGACTTCTTCGAAGCGATTGTCGATGTTCTTGAACTCCACGCGGGCTTCGCTAAACTGTTCATCTTGGCGCCGCTCAAGAGCTTCACAATGGTAGTTGAATTCTCCTCGGACCTTCCAATGGTCCCATCTTGTCATGAATTGTGTGTAATCCTCCGGAAGTTGTGGTGGTTGGGATGGCTCTCCATGCCTGTCCATGTTGAAAAGCCAACAAGGGTTGTATATGGAGAATAAGGGTGTGGAGTGTTAGCCTTTTACCTCACCTTGGAGATTATATCAAACCAATTGCCACACAAATGAGCGAACAGCGTGCAAAGTGAAATGGCAAAGAAACTCACACACAAATATGCTACAACTGTCAAAAGCTTTTGGTGGAAGGTTAGGATTGTGGAAAACCAAAGAACGATCCAAGCAAAGGTTATTGTCAAAGTGGAGAAAATCCAAGAACTCAAGTCAAAAGGAAATGGTCATCTCAAAACACGGAAAACACACACGTGGAGAAAAATGGGGTTAGCACGACTATGAAAATGAGCACAAAAGGTCCTAACGAAGACTACACTCGAATGTCGTGCCAACTCAAGGAGAGACCACAACTAGTTTGCCAAAAGAGGATAAGCAATAGATTTGTGCACTTGCCTTGGCGCTTCTTCTTCTCTCTTTTGGCTTACAAGCTTGATGCTCTTGTATTCTCTTTGTATCTTTTTTTTCTTTTCTTTTTTTGATTCTTTTCCTTTTCTCCCTTTCTATGCTACTATGTTAGCTTTTGTATTTGGCCTCACACTCTCACTTTCCGAAGGCAAGTGCACAATGCTTAGACAAACACAAAATGAGTTGCTCTCAAAGGATAGATACACACAAAGGAAGATATGGGGTTGTCAAAGTGGCGCAAGTTATACCTTTGGTATTGTTGACGACTTGCAACCGTTGGTGGGGATGATGTTCGAGTGTCGCGGTGTCGATGAGCGCGGGTGACTTTGATGCGGAAGCTTGTGTTACAATGGCGACAAACACGCGAAACACGAACAAGCTAAAGGGGGAAAGTCAGCAAACGAAAATGAGGTGTCAAGAGAAGGAGAAAGTTTCATGTTGGCGGTAGTCTGCTTGGCAGGTAGTAATCGGACGGCGGTAATCGCCGCTCCACCGGTAGTACCGCTGGTCATAGAACAAGAACGAAAACGAGATCCACTTGACACAAACCTCAAATTCGTGGGGAACTGACCGAAAGGCTGGCTAGGAACAACAGGGGCTATAGATCGACTCCAAAAGCAACAGATCTATGGACCAAAACCACGAAAAACTCACCAAATCCAGAGATCTATCCGAAGGCAAATTGGGGCTCTTTTTGGTGGGATTTTCGATTTTAAGGGGGATAAAGAAAAATTGGGGGAAATTCGTGATCAACCTTGCTCTTGATACCAATATGTTATGGGGTAACCCCTTGGGGTGGCCCGATCTTTCACGAATTACCACGAGAAACGAGGGGAAAGCGGTGGTCGGGGGAAGAACGGGATGAAAACCACGAACACACGCACGCAAATCACGATACACGCCGATCCCTCACGCCGGTGGCAACCGGTCCAACATAATCTCTAGGATCGGTGTTGGGCGAAGCTCTCTCTCCACGCCAACAACGGGGGATGAGGTGCTTGGTGAGACCTTGACGACTTGGGGGCGAGAAACCGAGAACCCAAGGCCTTGTACAACTTGAACGCACTAGGCAAGATCCAAGAGGGGGTGGATAATCCGGTGCTCCTTGGTAGGAGCATGAGACCAATAGATATAAGTTCCTCAAAGGGTTTCCTTAATATCTATTATTATCCAAGTCTAGGGTTTACAATAGAGGGTGGGGGCTATATATAGGCCAACCACATAAACAGGGGTATTTTGGGGATAAATAGCGAAATATGGAGAGGGTTACAAGGCGCTGGGCCGAATTAACACGATCAGGTTCTGTGTCGTCCGGTAGTACCGGTCCAGCATGTCCGGTAGTACCGGTCAGCCGGTAGTACCGCTTCCTGGCCCGGTAGTACCGCTTGTCGACCTGGGACTTCCGCTGGAACCTTCTGTTGGTGGCGGTAGCAGGGGGCGGTAGTACCATCGTCCGGTAGTACCGGGTCCTGGGCCGGTAGTGACAGAGAGCATTTGGCTAGCGCTGGGGTCTTCTGTTGTTGGCGGTAGCGAGGCGTAAGTGCCGAATGGCGAGGTACCCGCCAGGTCCCGAGTACTGCATGCAAGAGAGCGTTTGGTGTCTTTTGCTGGTGCTCCTCCGTTCTGTGGGTCCTTCTCTTCGTACCTGATGATGCACAAGGTATGCGTATGAAGTAGCAGGCCATCCAAGGGTGTATCGAAGTCACACAAGGAGAGGAGCGAGTTCACCTTAGCTTGAAGGAGTTTGGCTCGGGCGCGAGTCATGGGTCCACTTGGGGAGCTTGTGGGAGTAGATGTAGTAGCGGTCGTAGGACGGGCTGCATCAGAAAGCTATGGGGGCCATCTCATTATAACGCAAATGATCAATATTGTTGCAAGCAAAACAAGTGAAATAGCATGTATTCATCTTATCGCAACCAACGGGAGAAATTGAATGACTAGCATGACAAGGCAAGTCCAAAGCAATTGGAGGATACACACAAGATGCATAGCATGGCATATTTATGGCAATGATATCACAATCAAACAACTCCACATGATCAATATTATACAACGGTAAAGCATCACATGGGAATGTGAGTGAAGCATGTGTAATGTCACAAGTATCATCCATAACATGCATATCCTCACAATTCATCATGTCCACTAGTGGGATCATGGCATCATCAACACCCTTATTGTTACCTTGGTCATACCTCTCATATGAAGTGGGTGTTGTGGAAGTAGTGCCTCCTTGTGGACGACTTCGTCTTCTTGATGTATCCATGGCATAACATCATCTTCATGCACCATGTACATCTTCTCCAATAGAGGCATCATTGCTTCATGGCTTGGTGCGTCTTCGTCCATGGAACCTAGCAAAACACAAGAGAATACACTAGAGGTAGAGGGTAAGTTGTTAGAAATCGAAATGGTCTCACTTGACCTATCAACTACCACTCTCAACTCACTAGGAGTATCACTCATGCCCTCCAAGTGGAAGCACTCAATCTCACATAAGGTGGATTCACTCATCTCACTCTTGTTCTCACTCAAGTGGGCTAAGTGCCTCTCATACTCACATGGTGATGTAGCCCGACCTACGGTCGTTACCACATCATGGTCTCCAACTTACGCCAAGTCGTCATGGACTCCAAAGGTGAACCGGTTCCTCTATGCGAGCCCACTTCCTACCCTATTGAATGGTATGCTACTTCATACTCCGTCACATATGCATGATAGGTTCACACCGACAAGTACGGAGGCAAGGGAGAAGCCTTGGGACATCAAGCCCGACAAGGCGGAGGCTTGGAAGAGATTAAGAAGCCACGGCTGAACCACGGAGTCTCGGCCTACACGGAGTCTCCGGTCCTGCTACCGAGTCTCGGACCTACCTCCGGACCGACCCAGCAACCGCCCGGGGCAGTCGAGCGCCACTCCGGAGGCGACAGGAGCAGGCCGAGTCTCGGCCTAGACCGAGTCTCCGGACCCCACACTGAGTCTCGGCCCACATGATGGGCCTGCGTGCATGGTGGGCCTTGGCCCATGTACCTCTCTATCTCGTCCAAACCCTAGTTTTATCCCCAAACTACCCTGTTTATGTGGCTGGCCTATAAATGAGCCCCACCCTCATGTATCCCTTAGGCATAGATGATAGACTAAAGACAACCCCCTTGTGTGGAATCTCTAGTTTTGCCTCATCCCCTTTACCAAGGGGACCGACTATCGTCACCAACGTCGATTGGACTTTGTATCACGCATCCATCGTTGAACAAGGCCTTGGAGTTCGATGTCTCGTCTCCAAGTTGTCAAGACCCTCCCCAAGGTGTTCTTCCCTCTCCGATGTGGATTTGAGGGAGCACGTTGACCGATCTTTCCTTGCGAGGATTCTATCAGACCGGTGGCCGCCGTTCGGGAGCAATCGGCCTTGTATCGTGTGAGTTTTGCGTGTGTTCATCGTGTTCATCGCGAGGTGTGTGTTCGCTTCCGCTACCTTCTCCCTTTCCCCTCGCTTTCCCATCGATTTGACCATGAGATCCGTGAAGATCGGGCACCCAAGAGGTTAACCCCTCCATCATCTGGTATCAGCATCTTTTGGTTGCCACGAATTTCTCATCGATTTGGTCTTTTCCCCATAAATTCGAAAATTTCACCACAAACAGCCCCAATTCGTGTTTTGGATCGATCTGTGATTTGAGTGTGTTTTGGTAGGTTTTGATCCGGGGATTACTTGCTAAACTAGTTGATCTACCTTCCCCTGCGTTCCCATGGCCTAATTCCTTGATTTCCCCCATCAATCTGAGGTTTTGGTTCGAGTTTTTCCGCCCAAAACGTGTCCCGTTCGAGTTCTGGACGCTCTGGAATCTCCCGGACCGGAGTCTCCGGACTTTTTGGGCTCCAGACCGGAGTCTCCGGACCTCCAGACCGGAGTCTCCCTCCCTCCTATGCAGAAAAACTGCAGCACGGTTTTGAGCAGAACTTTTGCATTTCAACTCGGATTTTGGTATTCTTTAGGTCGTTTCGAAGAGGAGAAGGAGCACTACATTATCATCTGTGTTGTTCATGCTATCTACTCCATACAAATTCCGTGAGCAAGGCGGAAGCCAACAATAAAGGGTGAAGCTCGTCGACGAAAGGTATAACATTCCGCGACTTTTCCCCACTTGCATTCCTTTGTGAACCCCACTATCTTTGCGAGCAACAAACACCTATTGAGACTAGTTCCTCTTATGATTGCTTGGGCTATGCACATTTGATACCTTCTAGATTCCGAGCAAACATTGTGAGCGCTATCTCATATAGTTATCTTGTATAGTTGTTGGCACAAGGAAGAGGCAAGTGAAAAAGAAAAAGAGAAAAGAAAAAAAATAGAAAAAGGAAAAGAAAAAGGAAAAAGAAAGAAATATACAAGTGCCTCATAGAATAGGAAGCGCAAGCTCGATGAACATCATATATGTGGTACTTATTGTGCATATCTTGTAGCCCACCAATTAATTGCAATCGAACTAGCGTCTCTCCTTGTACTTGTGTGACACGAGCTTATAGTCTTCGCTAGGTAATCATTTGGTTTTTAGCTCACTTTCTCCGTCGCACAAGTCCCATTTATCCCACCGTGTGTGTTTCCTTGTACATATTTCCTATCTTGTGGATTGACTTGTTTGCTTTGTGATCATTGTGGTTCTTTACTTGCCAATACAACATCTTGATTTCGGATTGGTTCTTGACATGCCACTTTCCATACCTATCCACCATAGGCCTTGTGTGTGTGTGTTTTTTGGTTAGTAGTTGGTTTTTTGTTCGTGAACTTCACTTTGCTTGGTTTATTGCTCTCAAGTGTGGCCACTTGCACGATACGATCTTCCAAGGTAAAGTAAGGTTTGATGTTGTATCCCTAACACCCTCTACCACTTCCATATACACCGCTTGGTCTTGTGAATCATGTCTAGGGACTCCGGAACCGAGGATGATATCTATGAAGAATCCATGATGAGCCACCATGACTACGACTCCACAAGTATAGAGGACATGACGGAGTACAACACCAACAATGGCTTTGCATGCTTTGAGGACCCGGAGCACTACATCGACAACGGCTCCACATGCATGGAATACATGGAGCATGACATCAACTATGGCTCCTCAAGCATGGAAGACTTGGAGCTCTACACCGACAATGGCTCCACATGCTTGGGTGATATGGAGTACTACACCAACAATTACTCCCCAAGCATGGACGACTTCGAGTACGACATCGACGATGCCTCGCCGAGCATGGAGGATACGGAGAACTTCATCGAGTTTGATGGCTCCTCCACGAGCCATGAAGAATTCCTCCACCGCGTGGAGATGGAAGCCTACTACGCCAAGCAAGAGGAGGCGCATCATCAAGAATCCATGACATTCAAGGCCAAGCGTGCCACACCAAAGGGCACCATCTACTTCGATGATCCACCTCCAAGGCGTCAAGCGCCACCATCTAGATGGCGTCAAGCTCCACCATCTCCAAGGCGCCAAGCTACTTCACCTCCAAGGCGCCAAGCTCCAACTCCTATCCAAACAAGAGTGGCGTCCAAACATCATATACATCAAGAGGCGCCAAGAAACAAGAATCTTCATCGACAAACATCCTCTCATGAGCATCGACACCATAAAGAGGATACAAGACATCGTCAAAGGCATCTTCGCCACCAAGACAAAGAATTTGTGATGAGCACCAACCATAATGCTCAAGCAAGCTCAACAAGGCACCACAAGCACAAGAAGAGTGCCAAGGCAAATGATCACCGTCGTGAGCGTCATGTGGATGACCAAGTGCTTCACCAACATCAACCCTCGGCAAGGCACGCCAATGACCTCCGTTGACACCATCATAGGGCACCTCAACTACCCGTGCCACCACCACAATGGCACCAAGAGCAAGCCTTCCTCCACGCCATCAAGCTTCAATGCCTACGCTTGACTTCCACGACCTCGCCAATGAGGAAAATGTAGACCTCTACTTCGCCAAGTTGGATAGCATGAGCCTACCTCCACCACTACTACGAGATGGCCACAAGACGGTCGAGCATGGGATTTTCCCTTCGACTAAGGAGTCGAGCGATGATGCCCATCTTATGGCATCCAACCTTGAAGGCGACAAGGTCGAGAATGGTGAGCATGGGATTTTCCCTTCACCAAAGGAGGCGCTTGGAGCTGAGGAAACCGAGCCTATCCCCATATGCTTGAGTGATGATGTGGTACCAATCCCATGTGAGTATGAGAGCCACTTAGCCCACTTGAGTGAGAACACGAGTGAGATGAGTGACTCCACCTTATGTGAGATTGAGTGCTTCCACTTTGAGGGCATGAGTGATACACCGAGTGAGTTGAGAGTGGTAGTTGATAGGTCAAGTGAGACCATTTCAATTTCAAACAACTTACCCTCTACCTCTAGTGTGTTATCTTATGTTGTGCTAGGTTCCATGGATGAAGACGCCCAAGCCATGAAGCAATGATGCCTCAATTGGAGAAGATGTACATGGTGCACGAAGATGATGCTACGCCATGGCTACATCAAGAAGACGAAGTCGTCCACAAGGAGGCCACTACTTCCACAACACCCACTTCATATGAGAGGTATGACCAAGGTAACAATAAGGGTGTTGATGATGCCATGATCCCATTAGTGGACATGATGAATTGTGAGGATATGCATGCTATGGATGATACTTGTGACATTACATATGCTTCATTCATATTCCCATGTGATGCTTTGCCTTTGCATAATATTGCTCATGTGGAATTGTTTGATTGTGATACCATTTCCATAAACATGCCATGCTATGCATCTTGTGTGTATCCTACAATTGCTTCGGACTTGCTTTGTCATGCTAGTCATTCAATTTCTCCCATTGCTTGCAATAAGATGAATGCTTGCTATTTCACTTGTTTTGCTTGCAACAACATTGATCATATGCGTTATCATGAGATGGCCCCCATAACTTTCTCAATTTTTGGAGATTTTGATGATTGCCATGATAAGCATGTTCCCCACTTGCATACTCACCATGCACCTATTTCATACTTGATTGACATTAATGGTGATGTGCACAAGAAGAGATACATCATGATGGATGATGTGTATCTCTACCATGCACACACGTTCTTCCTTTTACATGTGATGTGTGTAGGTACCCGCACTATCATGTCAACCTCGGTTGAGCACGAGTTGACAAAAAGAGCTCTTGAGAGCATCCCACAAGTGAGTTCAAGATCGAACCCAGCTCTGATACCTTTTGCATGCTTTGCATCTTTCATGTTGGCAAATTGCTCTTTCATATGGTTTCATTGCAAGCATGTTGATGGTATTATCTCACCTTGTGACATTCATGTTTCTTTGCTTTTAGATAATGATGTTTTGTGTGTTGTAACAAAAAATTTGAACAATTTCTCTCTCCAATGTTTTGCGTGCAACCACAATTCCATTAAGAGCATGTATTGTCATGAGAGCTTCCAAGAATCTCGTCTTGTTGTTGCAACAAACATAAGGACCACTTGCTCTTTCCTTTGGTTTGTTTGCAAACACGTTACTTTGGCTTCCGCTTGGGATACTCATATTCCCATGATATTTGCTATCGATGATTTGTGTGTGACATCCAACATGTCGAACAATTTCTCTTTCCAATGGTTGGTTGGCACACATAATGATGTTGTTTTGGATATTCTTCCTTTTGTGTTTTTGCCAAATTCTCCTAACTTTGCATCAAAGATGTTGATCAAATTTCTCTTCGATTGCTTTGAGTGCCACACTAAGACATTATATGGAGTTTTTGAGTTCCCACATTTGGATGATGTTCAAACGATTTCCATGCACTTTGACCTTGCATATGCATTCCATTTGCTATCCTTGTATTGTGATAATAGTGTTGTGAAAAAGAATGGACATGCCACATTTGACATGCTCCTCTATCACGCACGAAAATATTTTGCTTGGTCTTTGTTGTGTGTAGGTACAAATTCATACACGTCAACCTCTATGGACTATATGTTGACAAGAAGAACCGAAGAGAGTTACCTATGGCTACCCTTCATCGAGCTATCTCTACAAGCTAAGGTGACTTCCTTCTACTCCCAGTTTTGACGCGTTTTCGCGATTTTGGGGTGATTTGGGCGGAAAATATTCAAGAAAAGCACCAAATCGAAGGGGGAAATCAAGGAATTAGGCCATGGGAACGCAGGGGAAGGTAGATCAACTAGTTTAGCAAGTAATCCACGGATCAAAACCTACCAAAACTCACTCAAATCACAGATCAATCCAAAACACGAACTGGGGCTGTTTTTGGTGGAATTTTCGAATTTATGGGGAAAAGACCAAATCGATGAGAAATCCGTGGCAACCAAAAGCTGCTGATACCAGATGATTTAGGGGTTAACCTCTTGGGTGCCCGATCTTCACGGATCTCGTGGTCAAATCGATGGGAAAGCGAGGGGAAAGGGAGAAGGTAGCGGAAGCGAACACACACCTCGCGAAGAACACGATGAACACACGCAGAACTCACACAATACAAGGCCGATTGCTCCCGAACGGCGGCCACCGGTCCGATAGAATCCTCGCAAGGAAAGATCGGTCAACGTGCTCCCTCAAATCCACATCGGAGAGGGAAGAACACCTTGGGGAGGGTCTTGACAACTTGGAGACGAGACATCGAACTCCAAGGCCTTGTTCAACAATGGATGCGTGATGCAAAGTCCAATCGAGGTTGGTGACGATAGTCGGTCCCCTTGGTAAAGGGGATGAGGCAAAACTAGAGATTCCACAATGGGGGTTGTCTTTAGTCTATCATCTATGCCTAAGGGATACATGAGGGGTGGGGGCTCTATTTATAGGCCAACCACATAAACAAGGGTAGTTTGGGGATAAACTAGGCGAATAGGTAAGTAAGGGGGATACATGGGCTGTGGCCCAACTAGTCTGTGTGAGCCTTTCGCCATGAGCGGTAGTACCTGACTTGGGACCGGTAGTACCGCTTGGTCCGGTAGTGCCGCTCCGGGACCGGTAATACCGCTTGCGGTCCTGGGGCTTCTGTTGGCGTCATCTGTTGGGAGCGGTAGTCGGGGGCGGTAGTACCACTGGCCGGTAGTACCGGTCGCCGGATCCGGTAGTACCGCCGGAGACAGAGAGCATTTGGTGATTTGTCTTCTTCCGCATCCTCTTCCAAGCCTCCGTCTTGTCGGGCTTGATGCTCCGGGCTTCCTCCCTTTCCTCCGTACTTGTCAATGTGAACATATCATGCATATGTGATGGAGTATGAAGTAGCATACCATTCAATAGGGTAGGAAGGGGGCTCGCATAGAGGAACGGATTCACCTTTGGAGTCCATGACGACTTGGCGTAAGTTGGAGACCAAGATGTGGTAACGACCGTAGGTCGGGCTACATCACTCATGCTATCCAACTTGGCGAAGTAGAGGTCTTTATTTTCATCGTTCACGAGGTCGCGGAAGTCAAGCGTAGGCGTTGAAGCTTGATGGTGTGGAGGAAGGCTTGCTCTTGGTGCCATTGTGGTGGTGGCATGAGTAGTTGAAGGTGCCCTATGATGGTGTTGACGGAGGTCATTGGCGTGCCTTGCCAATGGTTTATGTTGGTGAAGCACTTGGTCATCCACATGACGCTCACGATGGTGATCATTTGCCTTGGCACCCTTCTTGTGCTTGTGGTGCCTTCTTGAGCTTGCTTGAGCATTATGGTTGGTGCTCATCATGAACTCTTCATCTTGGTGGCAAAGATGCCTTTGACGATGTCTTGTATCCTCTTTATGGTGGAGATACTGATGAGAGGATGTTTGTCGATGAAGATTCTTGTTTCTTGGCGCCTCTTGATGTATATGATGTTTGGACACCACTCTTGTTTGGATAGGAGGTGGAGCTTGGCGCCTTGGAAGTGATGGAGCTTGGCGCCTTGGAGATGGTGGAGCTTGACGCCATCTAGGTGGTGGCACTTGATGCCGTGTCGATGGTGGTGCTTGTCGCCTTGGAGGTGGATCATCGAAGTACGTGGTGCCCTTTGGTGTGGCACGCTTGTCCTTGAAGGTCATGGATTCTTGATGATGCGCCTCCTCTTGCTTGGCGTAGTAGGCTTCCATCTCCACGCGGTGGACGAATTCTTCATGGCTCATGGAGGAGCCATCCAACTCGATGAAGTTCTCCATGTCCTCCATGCTCGGCGAGGCATCGTCGATGTCGCACTCGAAGTCATCCATGCTTGGGGAGTAATTGTTGGTGTAGTACTCCATATCACCCAAGCATGTGGAGTCATTGTCGGTGTAGTGCTCCATAGGCTCCATGCATGAGGAGCCATTGTCGACGTAGAGCTCCATGTCTTCCATGCATGTGGAGCTGTTGTCGGTGTAGTGCTCCGGGTCCTCAAAGCATGTGGAGCCATTGTCGATGTTGTGCTCCGTCATGTCTTCTATACTTGTGGAGTCATAGTCATGATGGCTCATCATGGATTCTTCATAGATATCATTCTCGGTCCCGGAGTCCCTAGACATGCTTCACAAGACCAAGTGTTGTATATGGAAGTGGTAGAGGGTGTTAGGGATACAACGTCGAGCCTTACTTTACCTTGGAAGATCGTATCGTGCAAGTGGCCACACTTGATGATGTGGACATCCCTACTATTGATACAACCGTTGTACCTACAGCAACACACATACAAGGACCCATCACAAGATCTCGTGCCAAACAACTTAACTATCAGGTACTTTCGTTTCTTGGAACTATTCCTCACATACATGAGAATATGATGCTGCCTAAATCCGATATATTTCTTACTCTTAGGAATGATGGACCAAGCATGGATGAGAGGGACAAGCATTGGAGCATGGCCATGCATGGAGATGGCAGCAAGCATGTGATGATCCAAGAGAAGGCCACGGATGAAGATTTCAGAACTTTGAGGCCACCATAATGAAGAAAGAAGGCTTGGACGAAATATTCAAGATCAATACTTTACGAATTCGTCCATAGCTTAATATGGTGCTGCGACACATTTATTTTGGGCCAGGCCCATGTAATTTTCGCAGAATTTTAATTAGCCACTTTTAGAGTCCATATTTGAGGGGAAAAGGACTTTTAGGATTGGATTCGGCCACCACTTCCATGGCTGGCCGAAACCCCACCTTTTCGCCCTTAAATACGCCCCATAGCCGACCCTCTAGACTCGGATTTTGTTTAGACATTAAGTTAGCCATAGTCGCAACTTCGCCAAGGCTCGAGCGTCGCAGAGGCCTCTTGTACTTCGCACCTATTCAGGATCCCACCTCTTCAATAAAGCTTTCCTCTTAATCCGCAGTATCTTGATTGCAATATTGGTTCTTACTTGTTCTCGATTTCAGGTAGGAATTAAGACCCTCGTTGGTCAGGCTGATCGTGTTCCGAGGATCGGTAACCTCCGTGAGATTGGCCTAGCGATTGCATTGCGCCGTGCTGTCGCAGTCGGATCGTCAAGCCCGAACTCCACCAAATCTACTATCATCATCTCATCGAAAGATCGGACTCCTTTGCCCTATCAAGTGGTATCAGATTTCAGGTTGCTCGGTGAGATTTTACTGTTTTTCGTAGATTAGATCTGTTTTTACCTATAACCCACGAAAAATCCAAAAACACAGTTTGAGTTTAGATCCATCCCATAACCAATCTACGCCTCGCATTATCTTTTCAGTTTTTGCATTGTTGAATTTGTGTCTACATCGTCGCGTCGAGTTGCTGGTCTTAGTGTCTCGTCCCTTAGAGTTTCGAGTTCTGATCATACTAGTCACCGCCACACTCGCCGATCACCGCCACCATATTCCGCCACCATATTCCGCCGCCATATACCCAACCACCATAAACCCTAATACTCCGCCACCGCCTTCCTACCGCGACACAGATCCGATCAGTTTTCCTGCCGCGGTACGAGTCCGAGTAGAGTTACTGTTTCCTAGTTATTTCTTTTTACTTTCCTTCTTTGTTGTTTCCGTGTTCAGCTAAAGTCCGTGTCGCGCTAAGAGTCCGGTCGTAAGTCCAGAAGGAGAGCAAAAAAAAAGTCTGGAACCGCCTCCGAAATTTTTTTCTGGCTATACTATTTTTCGACCCCGGGGATCACTTTTCTCCATCGGCCGTTATAGCAATATTTTTTTGGCGTCTGCGCGCTTTCCGGAGCAAAATAAAAAATTTCGAATTTTTTTTTTGGGCTAACCTATTTTTAGACCCCGTAGATCAGTTCTAGACACTCGCCATCATAGTGATTTTTCACCTCTCGGTTCGCTTTTCAGGGTGCCATATCATCATACATTGCTTGTTGTGTCGCGTCGTGACATCGTTGGTGATCTAGGCTCGCGTCTCTAGTACGGTCTAGCCTAGGACCAGCACAGTACCGTCGTTGAGCATTCTTTCAACTTTTGCATTGCTGTTTTGATAATTGCTAACCCCCTTTGCTAAGCCTTCCCAGAGCTCCACAGATATTCTCCACGTGCGGTGTCTCGACCCCTGGTAATCGCTTGGCTCAATCTCTGGACCCACTGATCCTCGCGGTTGCACATCGCCTTTTCCTGCTGTTTGGTAAGAACTTGTAAGAGCTTCGTATATTGCTTGACGGATTACGCGTGACTTCCACCATCTTTCCGTAGTATATACCTGTGCTTTTTAAGGACTAACCATGATGTATACTTCATGAACCCTGCCACAATGACGAACTAAGAACTACATGCCCACTTCTCCGCGCTTGGTCACCGCTGAAGACGTGGATACGCCTCGGGAGTTTGACACCAAGCTCACCAACGCCGTGGACAAGATCGATGGACTCGAAATCCTTCAACGCCAAGCTTGACGTTCGGTTCAAGGAGCTTTTGAACCGACCCTCCGCACCAGCACCCACACATGGCGCCGCGGCGCATTCCGATCGTGGGTCGACCGTTGTTCAAGTACCGCACTTCGGGCGGCTACCATGAGGCCGACGCTCCTCGACTTCCGCATGCTGCCATCGCGACATTGGGGACAACGACGGGTACTACTACGACGACGACGATCTGTTTGACGAGGAGGTTGAACAACCTCCACAGGTACCTGCTGGCCATCCCCGACATTACTACCGCAACGCTCGACCACCCGTACGTGATGATGATCATGATGCAAAGCTTAAATTAAATATTCCATCTTTTGAGGGTAAATATAATCCTGATGCATATCTTACATGGGAGATGGAAGTAGAACAATGTTTTGCATGCTTAAAATATCCTGAGAATATGCGTGTTAGTGCTGCTACATGTGAATTTACTAAATTTGCTTCCCTTTGGTGGTCTGAGTATTGTCGTTTAAATCCTACTACTATTCCTCGTACTTGGACTGCTTTAAAAACTGCTATGCGTGTTCGTTTTGTACCTCCTACTTATCAACGTGATTTACTAAAGAATCTGACACGTTTAGAGCAAGGGAAAAATTCTGTAGAAGAGTATTATCAGGAATTGCAAACGGGGATGGTTCGGTGTGGTCTTGTTGAGTCTAATGAACAAATGCTTGCACATTTCTTTGGTGGATTAAACAAGGACATTCAACGCATCTTAGATTATAAGGAATATAATTCTATCACTCGTTTGTTTCATCTTGCTTGCAAAGATGAACGTGAAGTGCAGGATCGCCAAACACCATGGAGGAGGACTAATAATTCTGCAGGTCGCACATCCACTTGGACATCCCGATAATCAGCGCCTCCTCATGATTCGCCACCAGCTACTACCACATCCAAGGCCACCACAAGATTTCCAGCTGCTCCTCCACCATCATCCAATGCTCCCGTCAGAGTGCATCTTCTATGGCTTCCACGGGTAAGACAAAGGATATACAATGCCGCAAGTGCTGGGGTTTTGGTCATATATAGAGATAGTGCACAACACAACGTGTGATGATGGTGCGAGAAGATGGTCAGTACAATTCAGCAAGTGACTTTGATGAAGATACACTAGCCCTTATTTCTGCTCGAGATGGAGACAATTCTGATGCTGATGAAGAGACAGAGGTAATGGGAGCTGAAGCTGCTGATCAATACAGGAGCTTAATTACACAACGTGTGTTGAGTGTGCAATTGAGCAAATCTGAGCAAGATCAACGCCACAACCTGTTCCAAACACGTGGTGTTGTCAAGGATAGAGCTATACGGATCATCATTGATGGAGGGAGTTGTAATAATCTGGCCAGTGTTGACATGGTAGAGAAGCTTGCGCTTCCAACAAGACAACGCCCACATTCATATTACATCAAATGGTTTGAGAGTTCTCGCAAGATCAAGGTAACAAGAACGGTACGCGTGCATTTTACTATTGGTACATATTCTGATTTTGTTGATTGTGATGTTGTACCTATGCAAGCCTGTTCTTTGTTACTTGGTAGACCATGTCAATTTGATAGAGAATCTGTTCATAATGGCAAAACTAATCACTATTCTCTTATGCATGATGGAAAGAAAATTGGTCTAAAACCTATGACTCCCGAAGAGATTTTAAAAGATGATCTTGCTAGAGCTAGTAGAGCTAAAACTGAGGAGAAAAATAAAAGTGAGAATCAGATTGTTGCTGCAGATTTTATACCACCAAAGAACACTAAATCTGATTCTACACATGCTACTGAAATTCGTTTGAAGAGTCCATGTATGCTTGCAAATAAAATTGATATTGCTGAACTAGATGTAAACAATACTCAATGTTATGCAATTGTCTACAAACAGGTTCTGTTTTCATTTGAGGATATGCCTCCTTCTTTGCCACCCGCTATTGCTAACCTTTTGCAGGAATATGAGGACGTCTTTCCCACTGAGCTGCCACCAGGACTACCTCCTATTAGAGGAATTGAGCACAAATTGATCTAATTCCTGGTGCCACGTTGCCCAACCGCGCGCTGATGGAGGGGTTAACCTCTTGGGTGCCCGATCTTCACGGATCTCCTGGTTAAATCGATGGGAAAGCGAGGGGAAAGGGAGAAGGTAGCGGAAGCGAACACACACCTCGCGAAGAACACGATGAACACCCGCAAAACTCACACGATACAAGGCCGATTGCTCCCGACGGCGCCACCGTCCGATAGAATCCTCGCAAGGAAAGATCGGTCAACGTGCTCCCTCAAATCCACATCGGAGAGGGAAGAACACCTTGGGGAGGGTCTTGACAACTTGGAGACGAGACGTCGAACTCCAAGGCCTTGTTCAACGATGGATGCGTGATGCAAAGTCCAATCGAGGTTGGTGACGATAGTCGGTTCCCTTGGTAAAGGGGATGAGGCAAAACTAGAGATTCCACAATGGGTTTTTTTAGTCTATCATCTATGCCTAAGGGATACATGAGGGGTGGGGGCTCTATTTATAGGCTAACCACTATACAAGGGTAGTTTGGGGATAAAACTAGGGTTTGGACGAGATAGAGGGGTACATGGGCCGAAGGCCCAACTGGTGCACGTAGGCACACATGACCGGTAGTACCGGACATGGGTCCGAGTAATGTCCCAGACACGGTCCCGATCAGTAACCGCTTGCCTAGGACTTCCGTCGGCGTCTTCAGCGGGGAGCGGTAGTAAGGGGCGGTAGTACCGGTTCCAGGTCCGGTAGTACCGCCGGAGACAGAGAGTATTTGGCTTCTGTTGGCGTCGTCTGTTGCTGGCGGTAGCAGAGGGCGGTAGTGCCGCCGGGCGGTAGTACCGGTCGCCAGGTCCGGTAGTACCGCTGGCGACAGAGAGCATTTGGTTTCTTCCTCCTCCTCTTCCAAGCCTCCGTCTTGTAGGGCTTGATGCTCCAGGCTTCCTCCTTGCCTCCGTACTTGTCAATGTGAACCTGTCATGCATATGTGATGGAGTATGAAGTAGCATACCTTTCAATAGGGTAGGAAGGGGGCTCGCATAGAGGAACAGATTCACCTTTGGAGTCCATGACGACTTGGCGTAAGTTGGAGACCAAGATGTGGTAACGACCGTAGGTCGGGCTACATCAGCTCCCCCCCTTCAAAAAGAGTCGTCCTCGACTCTACATGCTCATCACAAAGTAGAAGCGGTCGAGAGACCTCCTTGATCCTGGGGTTCACCATATAGTCGTCCTCGTGAAGATTGACTTGACAACACTTCAATGTTCCTTCACCTTCCTTGAAGCCTACAAAGCTCACAACAAAAGCAAAGCAACACTCAAAGCGTAGCCAATTCATGAAGATTATAGCATGAGTCCTCAAGTAGAAGGAAGTCACCTTAGCTTGTAGAGATAGCTCGATGAAGGGTAGCCATAGGTAACTCTCTTCGTTTCTTCTTGTCAACATATAGTCCATAGAGGTTGACGTGTATGCATTTGTACCTTCATACAACAAAGACCAAGCAACATATGTTTGTGTGTGATAGAGGAGCATGTCATTTGTGGCATGTCCATTCTTGTTCACAACACGATTAGCACAACTCAAGTATAGCAAACGGGATGCATATGCAAGGCCAATGTGCATGGAAATCGTTTGAACATCATCCAAATGTGGAAACTCAAAAAATCCATATAACATAGAAGTGGGGCATTCAAAGCATTGGATCCAAATTTCAAACAACATCTTTGATGCAAGAATAGGAGAATTTGGCAAAAACACACAAGGAAGCATATCCAAAACAAAAGTATTATGTTTGCAAACAAACCAAATGAAAGAGCAAGTGGTCCTTATGTTTGTTGCAACAACAAGACGAGATTCTTGGAAGCTCTCGTGACAATACATGTTCTTAAAGGAATTGTGGTTGCACACAAAACATCGGAAAGGTAAATTGTTCCACATTTTTGTTGCAACACACAAAGCATCATTATCTAAAGGCGAAGAAACATGCATGTCACAAGGGAAGATAATACCATTAACATGCTTGCAATCAAACCATAGGGAAGAGCAATTTGCCAACATGAAAGATGCAAAGCATGCAAAAGGTATCAGAGTTGGGTTCGATCTTGAACTCACTTGTGGGATGCTCTCTAGAGCTGTTTTTGTCAACTCGTGCTCAACCGAGGTTGACATTCTCGTGCGGGTACCTACACACATCATATGTAAAAGGAAGAACGTGTGTGCATGGTAGAGATACACATCATCCATCATGACGTATCTCTTTTTGTGCACATCACCATTAATTTCAATCAAGTATGAAATAGATGCATGGTGAGTATGCAAGTGGGGAACATGCTTATCATGGCCATCATCAAAATCTCCAAAAATTGAGAAAGCTATGGGGGCCATCTCATTAGAACGCATATGATCAATATTGTTGCAAGCAAAACAAGTGAAATAGCAAGAATTCATCTTATCGCAAGCAACGGGAGAAATTGAATGACTAGCATGACAAGACAAGTCCAAAGCAATTGGAGGATACACACAAGATGCATAGCATGGCATGTTTATGGCAATGAGTTCGCAATCAAACAGTTCCACATGATCAATATTATGCAAAGGCAAAGCATCACATGGGAATATGAATGAAGCATATGTAATGTCACAAGTATCATCCATAGCATGCAAATCCTCACAATTCATCATGTCCACTAGTGGGATCATGGCATCATCAACACCCTTATTGTTACCTTGTTCATACCTCTCATATGAAGTGGGTGTTGTGGAAGTAGTGGCCTCCTTGTGGACGACTTCGTCTTCTTGATGTAGCCATGGCATAGCATCCTCTTCGTGCACCATGTACATCTTCTCCAATTGAGGCATAATTGCTTCATAGCTTGGCGCTTCTTCATCCATGGAACCTATCACAACATAAGAGAACACACTAGAGGTAGAGGGTAAGTTGTTAGAAATAGGAATGGTCTCACTTGACCTATCAACTACCACTCTCAACTCACTCGGTGTACCACTCATGCCCTCAAAGTGGAAGCACTCAATCTCACATAAGGTGGAGTCACTCATCTCACTCTTGTTCTCACTCAAGTGGGCTAAGTGGCTCTCATACTCACATCGGATTGGTACCACATCATCACTCAAGCATATGGGGGTATGCTCGGTTTCCTCAACTCCAAGCGCCTCCTTTGGTGAAGGGAAAATCCCATGCTCACCATTCTTGACCTTGTCGCCTTCAAAGTTGGATGCCATAAGATGGGCATCATCACTCTCCTCCATGGTCGAAGGGAAAATCCCATGCTCGACCGTCTTGTGGCTATCTCGTAGTAGTGGTGGAGGTAGGCTCATGCTATCCAACTGGGCGAAGTAGGCGTCTACATTTTCCTCGTTCGCGAGGTCGTAGAAGTCAAGCGTAGGCGTTGAAGCTTGATGGCGTGGACGAAGGCTTGCTCTTGGTGCCATTTTGGTGGTGGCACTAGTAGTTGAAGGTGCCTTATGATTGTGTCGACGGAGGTCATTGGCGTGCCTTGCCGATGGTTGATGTTGGTGAAGCACTTGGTCATCCACATGACGCTCACGATGGTGATCATTTGCCTTGGCACTCTTCTTGTGCTTGTGGTGCCTTCTTGAGCTTGCTTGAGCATTATGGTTGGTGCTCATCTTGAATTCTTCGTCTTGGTGGCGAAGATGCCTTTGACGATGTCTTGTATCCTCTTTATGGTGGCGATGCTCATGAGAGGATGTTTGTCGATGAAGAGTCTTGTTTCTTGGCGCCTCTTGATGCATATGATGTTTGGATGCCACTCTTGTTTGGATAGGAGTTGGAGCTTGGCGCCTTGGAGGTGATGTAGCTTGGCGCCTTGGAGATGGTGGAGCTTGACGCCTTGGAGGTGATGGAGCTTGGCGCCTTGGAGATGGTGGCACTTGACGCCATCTAGGTGGTGGCACTTGTCGCCTTGAAGGTGGATCATCGAAGTAGGTGGTGCCCTTTGGTGTGGCACGCTTGGCCTTGAAGGTCATGGAATCTTGATGATGCGCCTCCTCTTGCTTGGCGTAGTAGGCTTCCATCTCCACGCGGTGGAGGAATTCTTCATGGCTCGTGGAGGAGCCATCAAACTCGATGAAGTTCTCCGTGTCCTCCATGCTTGGCGAGGCGTCGTCGATGTCGCACTCGAAGTCATCCATGCTTGGGGAGTAATTGTTGGTGTAGTACTCCATATCACCCAAGCATGTGGAGCCATTGTCGGTGTAGTGCTCCATAGTCTCCATGCATGAGGAGCCATTATCGACGTAGAGCTCCATGTCTTCCATGCATGTGGAGTCGTCGTAGGTGTAGTGCTCCGGGTCCTCAAAGCATGCGGAGCCATTGTCGGTGTTGTGCTCCGTCATGTCCTCTATACTTGTGGAGTCGTAGTCATGGTGGCTCATCATGGATTCTTCATAGATATCATCCTCGGTTCCGGAGTCCCTAGACATGATGCACAAGACCAAGCGGTGTATATGGAAGTGGTAGTGGGAGTTAGGGATACAACGTCAAACCTTACTTTACCTTGGAAGATCGTATCGTACAAGTGGCCACACTTGAGAGCAATAAACCAAGCAAAGTGAAGTTCACGCGGAACACCAAAACCAACTACGAACCAAAAAACAAACACACACAAGGCCTATGGTGGATAGGTATGGAATGTGGCATGTCAAGAACAAATCCGAAATCAAGATGTTGTAATGGCAAGTAAAGAACCACAATGATCACAAAGCAAAACAAGTCAATCCACAAGATAGGAAATATGTACAAGGAAACACACACGGTGGGATAAATGGGACTTGTGCGACGGAGAAAGTGAGCTAAGAACCAAATGATTACCTAGCGAAGACTATAAGCTCATGTCACACAAGTACAAGGAGAGACGCTAGTTCGATTGCACAAAATTGGTGGGCTACAAGATATGCACAATAATTACCACCTATATGATGTTCATCGAGCTTGCGCTTCCTATTCTATGAGACACATGTATATCTCTTTCTTTTTCTTTTTTCCTTTTTTCTATTTTTTTCTATTATTCTTTTTCTTTCTTTTTCTTTTCACTTGCCTCTTCCTTGTGCCAACAACTATATAAGATAACTATATGAGAAGCGCTCACAATGTTTGCTCGGAATCTACAAGGTATCAAATGTGCATAGCCCAAGCAATCATAAGAGGAACTAGTCTCAATGTGTGTTTGTTGCTCGCAAAGATAATGGGGTTCACAAAGGAATGCAAGTGGGGAGAAGTCGCGAAATGTTTATACCTTTCGTCGACGATCTTCACCCTTTATTGTTGGATTCCGCCTTGCTCACGGAATTTGTATGGAGTAGATAGCATGAACAACGTGGATGATGATGTAGAGCTCCTTCTCCTCTTCGAAACGAGCTAAAGAACACCAAAATCCGAGTTCGGATGCAAAAGTTATGCTCAAAACGGTGAGAGGCTGAAATCTGGAACCTCGTGTTTTCTTTCTGTCTTGGGCGGTAGTACCAGATTTTGGGCGCGGTAGTACCGGTGAGCGGTAGTACCGTATATTTGGAGCGGTAGTACCGCTCGAGACAGAGAAACCCAGATCCGACGCGTTTTCGCGAGTTTGGGGCGATTTGGGCGGAAAATCTTCAAGAAAAACACCAAATCGACGGGGGAAATCAAGGAATTAGGCCATGGGAACGCAAAGGAAGGTAGATCAACTAGTTTAGCAAGTAATCCACGGATCAAAACCTACCAAAACGCACTCAAATCACAGATCGATCCAAAACACGAATTGGGGCTATTTTTGGTGAAATTTTCGAATTTATGGGGAAAAGACCAAATCGATGAGAAATCCGTGGCAACCAAAAGCTGCTAATACCAGATGATGGAGGGGTTAACCTCTTGGGTGCCCGATCTTCACGGATCTCGTGGTCAAATCGATGGGAAAGCGAGGGGAAAGGGAGAAGGTAGCGGAAGCGAACACACACCTCGCGAAGAACACAATGAACACACGCAAAACTCACACGATACAAGGCCGATTGCTCCCGAACGGCGGCCACCGGTCCGATAGAATCCTCGCAAGGAAAGATCGGTCAACGTGCTCCCTCAAATCCACATCGGAGAGGGAAGAACACCTTGGGGAGGGTCTTGACAACTTGGAGACGAGACGTCGAACTCCAAGGCCTTGTTCAACGATGGATGCGTGATGCAAAGTCCAATCGAGGTTGGTGACGATAGTCGGTCCCCTTGGTAAAGGGGATGAGGCAAAACTAGAGATTCCACAATGGGGGTTTTCTTTAGTCTATCATCTATGCCTAAGGGATACATGAGGGGTGGGGGCTCTATTTATAGGCCAACCACTATACAAGGGTAGTTTGGGGATAAAACTAGGGTTTGGACGAGATAGAGGGGTACATGGGCCGAAGGCCCAACTGGTGCACGCAGGCACACATGACCGGTAGTACCGGACATGGGTCCGGTAGTACCGCTGTCCGGTAGTACCGCTATCCGGTATTACCGGGTCCCGATCCGGTAGTACCGCTTGCAGTCCTGGGACTCCCGTCGGTGTCTTCAGCGGGGAGCGGTAGTAAGGGGCGGTAGTGCCGCAGGGCGGTAGTACCGCTTCCAGGCCCGGTAGTACCGCCGAAGACAGAGAGTATTTGGCTTCTGTTGGCGTTATGCATTCTGGCAGTGAGGCGGTAGTGCCACCGAGGCGATAATCTGGCCGCCAGGTCCGGTAGTACCGCTGGCGACAGAGAGCATTTGGTTTCTTCCGCCTCCTCTTCCAAGCCTCCGTCTTGTCGGGCTTGATGCTCCGGGCTTCCTCCCTTGCCTCCGTACTTGTCAATGTGAACCTGTCATGCATATGTGACGGAGTATGAAGTAGCATACCATTCAATAGGGTAGGAAGGGGGCTCGCATAGAGGAACGGATTCACCTTTGGAGTCCATGACGACTTGGCGTAAGTTGGAGACCAAGATGTGGTAACGACCATAGGTCGGGCTACATCACATGCCATATAGAACCAATCCAGAGGAGACAAAGGAGATACAACGCCAAATTCAGGAACTACTCGACAGAGATCATATTCGTGAGTCCCTTAGCCCTTGTGATGTTCCTATTATTTTGGTACCTAAAAAAGATGGTTCTTCGCGCATGTGTACTGATTGTAGAGCTATCAATAATATTACTATTCGATATCGTCATCCTATTCCACGTTTAGATGACATGCTTGATGAATTGAGTGGCTCTACCATGTTTTCTAAAGTTGATTTGCGTAGTGGTTACCACCAAATTCGTATGAAATTAGGAGATGAATGGAAAACAACATTTGAAACTAAGTTCGGTTTATATGAGTGGTTAGTAATGCCGTTTGGTTTAACTAATGCACCTATCACTTTCATGAGATTAATGAACGAAGTTTTACGTGCTTTCATTGGACGTTTTGTGGTAGTCTACTTTGATGATATTCTGATTTATAGCAAATCTTTAGAGGATCATTTGGACCATTTACGTGCTATTTTCAATGCTTTACGTGATGCACGTTTGTTTGGTAACCTTGAGAAGTGCACCTTTTTCACCAATCGAGTTGCGTTTCTTGGCTATGTTGTTACATCACAGGGTATTGAAGTGGATCCAGCCAAGATTGAAGCTATTGAGAATTGGCCGCAGCCCAAGACGGTCACACAAGTGAGGAGTTTTGTTATGGGGTAACCCTTGGGTTGGCCCGATCTTTCACGAATTCCACGAGAAACGAGGGGAAAGAGGTGGTCGGGTGATGAAATCGAGGAAGGAGATGAAAACCACGAACACACGCAAACCAAAACACGATACACGCCTATCCCTCACGCCGGTGGCAACCGGTCCAACATAATCCCTAGGATCGGTGTTGGGCGAAGCTCGCTCTCCACGCCAACCACGGGGGATGAGGTGCTTGGTGAGATCTTGACGACTTGGGGGCGAGAAACCGAGAACCCAAGGCCTTGTACAACTTGAACGCACTAGGCAAGATCCAAGAGGGGGGTGGATAATCCGGTGCTCCTTGGTAGGAGCATGAGACCAATAGATATAAGTTCCTCAAAGGGTTTCCTTAATATCTATTATTATCCAAGTCTAGGGTTTACATATGAGGGGTGGGGCTATATATAGGCCAACCACATAAACAGGGGTAATTCTGGAATAAACTGGAAGTTCTGGGCGGAATTGGGGGTTACATGGGCCAGGCCCAAAAGGCTTTAACATGCCTGGCGTCGGTCGGTCAATCTCCGGACCTGCCTCTCGAGGGGGGCTTCGCTGTCCTGGTGCAGGTCTCCGGTCTGGACCGGAGGAAGGTCCGGAGACTCCGGTGTAGGAGACCGGAGACTCCGGTCTACACCGGAGACTCCGGTGTGCAGCGCTCCAGCGGCTTCTTCTCCCGGTCCTGCTTCCTTGGTGGCTGGGTGTGGTGGTGCTGCTTCATATCTGAGGATGCACAACGTAGATGCATGAAGTAGCAAGCCATCCAAAGGTAGGCCAAAATCACATGAGGAAAGGAGCGAGTTAACCTTGGCTTGTAGGAGCTTGGCACGGGCGCGAGTCATTGGTCCACTTGGGGGACTAGGTGTTGTAGATGGAGGTGCGTCCGTAGGACGGGCTGCATCAGCTCCCCCCCCTTGGGAAAGAGTCGTCCTCGACTCTTCAACCTTCTCAACTTCATCTTCGCCATGGTAGGGTGATAGGTCCTTGACATTGAATGTCGGGCTCACAAGATACTTGGATGTTGGGATATCTATGATGTAGGCGTTGTTGTTGATCCTCTTTAGCACTTTGAACGGTCCATCACCTCTTGGCTTGAGTTTGGAGTCGCGGTCCTTGGGGAAGCGGTCTTTACTCAAGTGTATCCACACAAGGTCGCCTTCTTCGAAGATCATCTCTTTCTTGTTCTTGTTTAGCCTTGATGCTTGGCGAAGGACTTGTTTCTCGATCGTAGCTCTTGTGTCTTCATGGAGTTTCTTCATTGTTTGGGCACGCTTGACCACGTCCATATTGGCACGTTCATGAAGAGGTAGAGGAAGGATATCAAGCGCGGTGAGGGGCTCGAAGCCATAGACGATCATGAACGGGCTCCTCATGGTGGTGGAGTGCTTGGCGCGGTTGTAGGCGAACTCGGCATGTGGAATACATTCCTCCCAGTCTTTAAGGTTCTTCTTTATCAACACCCGGAGGAGTGTGCCAAGACTTCGATTGACCTCGGTTTGTCCATCGGTTTGAGGATGCGAGGCGGACGAGAAGAGGAGCTTGATGCCGAGCTTGGCCATGAGAGTCTTCCAGAAGTAGCTCATGAATTTTACGTCGCGGTTGGAGACGATTGTTCTTGGTACGCCGTGTAGCCGAATTATTTCCCTGAAAAACAAATTTGCTACATGTGAAGCATCATCGGTCTTATGGCACGGAATGAAATGTGCCATTTTTGAAAAGCGATCCACTACTACAAATATAGAATCATGACCATGTTTAGATCTAGGCAAGCCTTACACAAAGTCCATGCTAATGTCCGACCAAGGTGCATGAGGAATAGGCAATGGCATATAAAGACCAAAGGGGTTGGACTTAGACTTAGCTTGGATACATGTAGTGCATCATTGGACGTGGCGCTCCACGTCGTGCTTCATCTTTGGCCAAAAGTAGTGAGTGGAGAGCATGTCATAAGTCTTGTCACGGCCAAAGTGACCCATAAGGCCTCCACCATGGGACTCTTGAAGAAGCAAAAGTTGGAGAGACGATTTCGGAATGCAAAGTTTGTTTTGTTTGAAAAGAAAACCCTTATGCAAATAGAAATCATCAATCCCTTTGTCTATTGAACATGTTGCAAAAATTGGTCCAAAGAAAGGGTCGGATGCGTACAAAGATTTGATGTCATCAAGACCCAAGACATTTAGTTCGAGTCGTGTAAGAAGGCTTGTGTTTTTGCGAGACAAAGCGTCCGCTACCACGTTTTCTTTGCCCTTCTTGTATTTGACAATGTAAGGAAACGACTCCATGAACTCAACCCATTTTGCGTGCCTTTTACTCAAGTTGGCTTGGCCCTTAAGATACTTCAACGACTCATGGTCGGAATGGATGATAAATTCTTTGGGCCAAAGATAGTGTTGCCACACTTGAAGGACTCGAACCAAGGCAAAAAGTTCTTTGTCATAAATGGGATAGTTGAGGCGTGCGCCATCAAGTTTCTCACTATGGTAAGCAATAGGACGCCCATTTTGCATAAGGACGCCACCAATGCCAATACCACTAGCGTCACATTCAATCTCAAAGGTTTTTGTGAAATCCGGTAATGCAAGAAGTGGTGCTTCGGTGAGCCTCTTTTTGAGCTCATCAAAAGCCTTTTGTTGTGCTTTTCCCCAAACGAACGTGACATTTTTCTTGGTCAATTCGTTTAGGGGGCAAGCAATGGTAGAAAAGTCTTTCACAAAGCGACGGTAAAAGCCAGCCAACCCATGAAAACTTCGAAGTTCACTAACATTTGTAGGGATGGGCCAATCTCGTATGTCCTTGACTTTTGAGACATCAACTTCAATGTCGTTGGACGACACAATAAAATCAAGGAAAATCAGCTTGTCTTTTACAAAAGTGCACTTTGGGAGGTTAGCGTAAAGCTTTTCATGACGAAGGATTTGAAGGACCTCCTTAACATGAGTAACATGCTCCTCTAGTGACTTGCTATAGACAAGGATGTCATCAAAGTAAACAACTACACTCTTCCCAATGAGAGATCGCAAAATATGGTTCATGAGGCGCATGAAGGTAGATGGAGCATTTGATAAGCCAAAAGGCATGACCAACCATTCATAGAGACCAAGCTTGGTCTTGAAGGCGGTTTTCCACTCATCGCCTTCGGCCATGCGAATTTGATGGTAACCACTACGAAGATCAATTTTCGAAAATATAGTGGCTCCACATAACTCATCAAGCATGTCATCAAGACGCAGTATAGGATGTCGATAACGCACGGTGATAGCATTGATTGGACGGCAGTCCATGCATAACCGCAACGTATCATCCGTTTTTGGGACTAGAATCACGGGAACCGCGCTTGGACTAGTGCTTACTTGGATCAAACCTTTGGAGACGAGTTGGTTGATTTGTCGTTCTATCTCCTTCGTCTCTTCCGGGTTCGTGCGATACGCGGCGCGGTTTGGGAGTGGGGCGCCGGGTATGAGGTCGATGCGGTGCTCGATTCCACGAAGAGGAGGTAGTCCATGAGGAGGCTCTTCGGGAAATACATCTTGGAATTCCTGCAAAACAGCCATCAAAGAAGGAGGAACATTTGTCAAGTCATTAGTTCCTTGCGCTAATCCCTTGCATACGAGGACATAGTGCAAAATGGACGGGTTGTTCCGCACTTCTCTCATCTCACTTTTGGTGGCAAGAAGAACACTCTTAGTTTTTCCACTCGAGTTTGGCTTGTGGCACTCAGTCACTATAGTGTGGTTCTCTCGCTCACGACTCTTCTCACAAGATGGTTTTGTGTATTGCGCCCTCGCTAAAGCCTTTGCATTGTCCGCAATTATTTGGCTAGGAGTCATTGGTTGCAACACACAAGTTTTGTCAAGCCATTTGAAGGTGTAAGTGTTTGAGTGACCATTATGCAAAGCACGCTTGTCAAATTGCCACGGCCTGCCTAAAAGCATATGGCAGACCGTCATTGGGACCACGTCACATACCACCGTGTCCTTGTATGGTCCAATGGAGAACGCTACCGAGACGGTGTGCTTGATCTTGATGGATCCTTGGTCACTTAGCCATTGGATATGGTAGGGGTGTTTATGCGGATGGAGGGTGAGGTTGAGTTTCTCACACAATTCCGTGCTTGCAAGATTGTGGCAACTCCCTCCATCGATGACAACTTTGATGGACCTCCCATTGATACCGGCCCGAGTTTGGAAGATGTTTGATCGTTGGTCTTCATTCTCATTGGCTTGAGTAGTTAAGACCCTTGTGACCACAAGCGATGGACTTGCGTCATGCTCACACATGAGTAGCTCTTGGTCCTCTTCCAAATGTTGCCTTGCCATGGCTTCCTTGACCCTTGCATCAAACTCTTCTTCACTCAAGTATTCTTCATCGCCGTTGTCATGGATGAACAAAACTTTCTTGTTCCCACATGCGGCCGACTTGTGTCCTTTGCCTCCACACTTGTAGCACTCACCATTGAATGGTTGTTCATCTCTTGTGAACTTGCCACTTGGGGGCGGTTTTCCTTGAGGAAGTGTTGGCTTGAAGGGAAGCTTGGTGGTATTTGAGGAGCTTCCACTTGGTGTTGTCGAAGTAGTGGTTGGAGCTTGCTTGTATGTGAAGTATGTCTTTGGCTTGTTGTACTTGATGTCCTCTTGCACTTGACGTTCGGCCTTTGATGCAATGTGCACAAGCTCAACCATGTTGTTCTACCGTTGGAACTCGGTGATGCGCTTGATAGGATGGTTCAAGCCATTGAGGAAACGTGCCATTGTTTGCTCATCACGCTCTTCAATGTTGGCACGGATCATGTTGAGCTCCATTTGCTTGAAGTACTCTTCCACGGTCTTTGTTCCTTGACTAAGCGTTTGAAGTTTGTTGAAGAGGTCACGCGTGTAGTGTGAAGGAACAAAGCGGGATCTCATATGAGCCTTCATATCTTGCCAAGTTGAGATTGGGGGCTCTTCTTTTGATTCACGAGCGAGTTGGACTTGTTCCCACCAAAGGTTGGCATATTCATCAAACTCGAGGGATGCCATGGCCATCATCTTCTCATTGCTAAAGTTGTGCATGCGGAAGATCTTGTCAATCTTGAGTTCCCATGAGAGGTATTCTTCGGGATCATTGGAACCGGTGAACTTGGGCATGGTGAACTTGAGCTTGCCAAAAGTTTCTTCTTCATTGCGGTTCCGGTTTCGACGGTTGCCATGATTGTGGCGGCCATCTTCATCATCCGAGCTCTCATGTCGTTCTTGTTGATGGTGGCGTTGCTCTTGCGGTTGTTGAGATGCCGCGTTTGGTGGTGGAACTTGGTTTGGACGATGAGCTTGGGGAGCTTGCTCTTGTTGGTGGCGCGGTTGAGGACGAGGAGGAGGTTGTTGGTCCTCACGGCGAGCTTGGGGAGCTTGCTCTTGTTCTTGTCGTGGTTGATGCGGAGGAGCATTATCTTGCGCCATGTGGCGAGGAGGGCGTCGAGCCGCATGCGCCATCGGCTGTTCTCTTTCTTCTTGATGTGGAGGAGGCTCGTCATGCCCACCATGTTGCCGACGTGGACGATCATGTCGGTGATGACGCCTTGGAGGATCTTCGAGTGCTTCACGTCGACGGTGATCTTGTTCGTCCTCTTCGGATGCTTCACTTGTTGTTGAAGGGACATGTCGACGGCGATGGCCTTGGTGGTCCATGTGAGGTTGCTCTTGTTGAATCACAAGTGCCCTTGGTTGTGGCCGGTTCGCTTCACGTCGTGGAGGTCTTGCAGAGAGGTCACCATCATAGCTTGACGTTGCGGCGTGATGCGGAGATGGTACCGCTTGCGAAGAGCTCATTGATTGAAGAACGGGTCCATCCCGGTGCCTTGAAGCGTGACGGCGAGGTGCACTTGATTCACTTGAGGAGTGCCGAGATGAGCTTGATTCGCGTGAGCGTGGCCTTGCTAGTCCATCAATGAGGCGTTGAAGCTTCTCATCCGTTGAGGCGAGTGCACGACCAAGCGCTTCATTTTGATGACCGAGGTTGTGTTGCATGGCATGCATTTGGCCACGGACTTCTTCGAAGCGGTTGTCGATGTTCTTGAACTCCACTCGGGCTTCGCTAAATTGTTCATCTTGGCGCCGCTCAAGGGCTTCACAACGGTGGTTGAATTCTCCTCGAACCTTCCAATGGTCCCATCTTGTCATGTATGGATTGTCGTCCTCCGGAGGTGGTGGTGGTGGTTGGGACGGTTCGCCATTCCTGTCCATGATGCAAAGCCGACAAGGGTTGTATATGGAGAGTAAAGGTGCGTAGAGTTAGCCTTTTACCTCACCTTGGAGTTTATATCAAACCAATTGCCACACAAAGGAGCGAACAGCGTGCAAAGTGAAATGGCAAAGAAACTCACACACAAAGGAGCTACACTCTCAAAAGCTTTTGGTGGATGGGTAGGATTGTGTACAAACCAAAGAACCAACCGAATGCAAATGATAGTCAAAAGTGGAGAAGATCCAACAAAACGCAAGTCAAAAGGAAATGGTCAACTCAAAAGGTGACGAGAACCTACGACTACACACACGCGTGGAGAAAAAATGGGGTTAGCACGACTATGAAGGTGAGCACGAAAAGACCTAACGAAGACTACGCCAGTGTCGTACAACGCAAGGAGAGACCACAACTCGCTTGCCAAAAGAGGGTAAGCAACGATTTGTGCACTTGCCTTGGCGCGCTTTTTTCCTCTCTCTTTTGCTTACAAGCTTGATTCTCTCTTTATATTGGGAGACTATGTATCTTTCTATTTTTCTTTTTCTCTTTTGTTTTTTTTGTTTTTTTGATTCTTTTTCTTTTTCTCCCTTGCTATGCTACTATGTTAACTTTTGTATTTGTCCTCACACTCTCACTTTCCAATGGCAAGTGCACAATGCTTAGACAAACACAAAATGAGTTGCTCTCGTAGGATAGGTACACACAAAGGAAGATATGGCTACAAGGGTTGACAAGTTATACCTTAGTTGATGGTGATGATCTTGTGTCGATGGAGCGGGAAGAGTTTGTGGGTGGTGTCAAGGCGGTGATGATGTTAAAGCTATCTGTTAGTTGGTGACACGCACACGGAACACAAACAACAAGTGGATAGATTAGCCAATGCAGACAAGAGGGAAAATGGGCAAAAACAAAGGTTCAGGGCGGAGACTCCGTCTCAGTCGAGACTCGGTGTAGACCGAGACTCGGCAGGCCGGAGACTCCGTCCTGGAGGTCTCGTGTTCTTGAGCGAAATCCACGCCTAGAGTCCTCAACCGAAAATTTGGCCAAAATTGGGCTGGGAAACGCAGGCAAAAGTTGAACCAACACCTTAGACAAGATTTGGTCGGATCAAAACCACCAAAAACACTCCAAAACGACAGATCGATCCAAAGGCAAATTGGGGCTGTTTTTGGGAAATTTTCGAATTTATGGTGGATAGGAGAAAAATTGGGGGGAAATTCGTGATCAACCTTGCTCTTGATACCAAGAGGTTATGGGGTAACCCTTGGGTTGGCCCGATCTTTCACGAATTCCACGAAACGAGGGGAAAGAGGTGGTCGGGGATGAAATCGAGGAAGGAGATGAAAACCACGAACACACGCAAACCAAAACACGATACACGCTTATCCCTCACGCGGTGGCAACCGTCCAACATAATCCCTAGGATCGGTGTTGGGCAAGCTCGCTCTCCACGCCAACCACGGGGATGAGGTGCTTGGTGAGATCTTGACGACTTGGGGCGAAACCCGAGAACCCAAGGCCTTGTACAACTTGAACGCATCTAGGCAAGATCCAAGAGGGGGTGAATAATCCGTGCTCCTTGGTAGGAGCATGAGACCAATAGATATAAGTTCCTCAAAGGGTTTCTTAATATCTATTATTATCCAAGTCTAGGGTTTACATATGAGGGTGGGGCTATATAGGCCAACCACATAAACAAGGGTAATTCTGGAATAAACTGGAAGTTCTGGGCGGAATTGGGGGTTACATGGGCCAGGCCCAAAAGGCTTTAACATGCCTAGCGTCGGTCGGTCCGAGACTCGGCCTGGGTCCGAGACTCGGCCCGCCAGACTCGGTCAATCTCGGACCTGCCTCCGGAGGGGGCTTCGTCCCGGCTCGGGTCTCCTGGCCTGACCGAGGAAGGTCCGAGACTCGGTAGGAGACCGAGACTTGCCCACACCGAGACTCCAGATGCAGCGCCCAATGCTTATTCTCCGTCCTGCTTCCTTGGTGGTGGGTGTGGTGGTGCTGCTTCATATCCGAGGATGCACAACGTAGATGCATGAAGTAGCAAGCCATCCAAAGGTAGGCCAAAATCACATGAGGAAAGGAGCGAGTTAACCTTGTCTTGTAGGAGCTTGGCACGGGCGCGAGTCATTGGTCCACTTGAGGGACTAGGTGTTGTAGATGGAGGTGCGTCCGTAGGACGGGCTGCATCAAGTTTTCTTGGCCTCGCTGGTTTTTATAGGCGCTTTGTCAAAGACATTGGATCAATTGCCACGCCGCTGAATGAGCTTACCAAAAAGGATGTGCCCTTTGTTTGGGGCGATGCACAACAACATGCCTTCGTCATATTGAAAGATAAGCTAACACATGCTCCCTTACTCCAACTTCCTGATTTTACTAAGACTTTTGAGCTTGAATGTGATGCTAGTGGAATTAGTTTGGGAGGGGTGTTATTACAAGAGGGAAAACCTGTTGCATATTTTAGTGAGAAATTGAGTGGGGCTAGTCTGAACTATTCTACTTATGATAAAGAATTATATGCGTTGGTTCAGATATTAGAAACTTGGCAACATTATCTATGGCCTAAGGAATTTGTTATTCATTCTGATCATGAATCTTTGAAGCATATTCGTAGTCAAGCTAAGTTGAATCGTCATCATGCAAAGTGGGTTGAATTTATTGAGTCTTTTCCTTATGTTATCAAACACAAAAAGGGTAAAGATAATGTTATTGCTGATGCTTGTTCACTTCGTTATGCTTTGTTATCTCAACTTGACTTCAAAATATTTGGATTGGAAACTATTAAGGAACAATATGTGCATGATGCTGAATTTAAAGATGTGTTGCAGAACTGTAGAGATGGTAGAACTTGGAACAAGTTCATCTTCAATGATGGATTTGTGTTCCGTGCTAACAAACTATGCATTCCAGATAGCTCTGTTCGTCTTTTGTTGTTACAGGAGGCGCATGGAGGAGGATTGATGGGACACTTTGGTGTCAAGAAGACGGAGGATGTTCTTGCTGCACACTTCTTTTGGCCACGTATGCGTCGAGATGTTGAGAGATTTGTGGCACGCTGCACTACTTGTCAAAAAAGCTAAGTCTCGCCTTAATCCACATGGTTTATATATGCCTCTTCCTGTTCCTAGTGTTCCTTGGGAGGATATTTCTATGGACTTTGTTTTGGGATTGCCACGAACACGTATGAGGGATAGTATTTTGTTGTTGTGGATCGGTTTTCTAAGATGGCACACTTTATTCCTTGTCATAAACGGATGATGTCATATTGCTGATTTGTTCTTTCGTGAAATTGTTCGTTTGCATGGTGTGCCAAATACTATTGTCTCTGATCGTGATACTAAATTTCTTAGCCACTTTTGGAGATGTTTATGGGCTAAGTTGGGGACTAAATTTCTCTTTAGTACTACATGTCATCCCCAAACTAATGGTCAAACTGAAGTAGTAAATAGAACTTTGTCTACTATGTTACGGGCTATTTTAAAGAAGAACTTAAAATTGTGGGAAGAGTGTTTACCTCATATAGAATTTGCTTATAACTTGGGGTGGCCTGATCTTTCACGAAATTCCACGGGAAATGAGGGGAAAGCGGTGGATGGGGGAAGAAGGGATGAAAACCACGAACATACGCACGCAAATCACGATACACACCGATATCTCACGCCGGTGGCAACCGGTCCAACATAATCTATAGGATCGGTGTTGGGCGAAGCTCACTCTCCACGCCAACAACGGGGGACGAGGTGCTTGGTGAGACCTTGACGACTTGGGGGCGAGAAACCGAGAACCCCAGGCCTTGTACAACTTGAACGCACTAGGCAAAATCCAAGAGGAGGGTGGACAATAGGTGCTCTTTGGTAGGAGCATGAGACCAATAGATTAAAAGATCCTCAAAGGGGTGTCTTAATCTATTATTATCCAAGTCTAGGGTTTACATATGAGGGGTGGGGCTTTATATTGGCCAACCACTTAAACAGGGGTAGATCTAGAATAAAACTGGAAGTTTGGGGCGAAATTGGGGGTTACATGGGCCAGGCCCAAAAGCCTTTAACATGCCTGGCGACGGTCGGTCCGGAGACTCCGGTCTGGGGTCCGGAGACTGTCTGACCGAGACTCCGGTCAATCTCGGACCTGTCTCCTGAGGGGCTTCGCCGTCCGGGCATGGGTCTCTGCTCGACCGGAGGAAGGTCCGAGACTCCGTGTAGGAGACCGAGACTTCCTACCCGAGACTCCTGTGCAACGCCCAAATGCTTCTTCTCCTGGCCCTGCTTCCTTGGTGGCTTGGTGTGGTGGTGTTGCTTCATATCTGAGGACACACAACATAGATGCATGAAGTAGCAAGCTGATGCAGCCCGTCCTATGACCGCTACTACATCTACTCCCACAAGGTCCCCAAGTGGACCCATGACTCGCGCCCGATCCAAACTCCTTCAAGCTAAGGTGAACTCGCTCCTCGCCTTGTGTGACTTCGATACACCCTTGGATGGCCTTCTACTTCATACCCATACCTTGTGCATCATCAGGTACGAAGAGAAGGACCCACATAACGGAGGAGCACCAGCAGAAGAGACCAAACGCTCAGATCTGGTATTACCGGGCGATTTACTACTTCGCTACCGCCACCAACAGAAGGCTCCAACGCAAGTCCCAGATTTACCAGCGGTACTACGGGCCAGAAGCGGTATTATCAAGATGACCGGTACTACTGACGTGCTGGACCGGTACTACCGACACAGACCTGATCGTGTTAATTCGGCCCAGCGCCTTGTAACCCTCTCTATATTTCGCTATTTGTCCCCAAAATACCCCTATTTATGTGGTTGGCCTATATATAGCCCCCACCCTCTATTGTAAACCCTAGACTTGGATAATAATAGATATTAAGGAAACGCTTTGAGGAACTTATATCTATTGGTCTCATGCTCCTACCAAGGAGCACCGGATTATCTACCCCCCTCTTGGATCTTGCCTAGTGCGTTCAAGTTGTACAAGGCCTTGGGTTCTGCTTCTCGCCTCAAGTCGCCAAGGTCTCACCAAGCACCTCGTCCCCGTTGTTGGCGTGGAGAGAGCTCACCAACACCGATCCTAGAGATTATGTTGGACCGTTGCCACCGGCGTGAGAGATCGGCGTATCGTGATTTGCGGCGTGTGTTCGTGGTTTTCATCCCGCTCTTCCCCGACCACCGCTTTTCCCTCGCTCGTGGTAATTTAGAAAGATCGGCCACCCCAAGGTTACCCCATAACATCTTGGTATCAAGAGCAAGGTTGATCACAATTCCCAATTTTTCTTTTTATCCCTTAAATCGAAAATCCCACCAAAAGAGCCCCAATTTGCCTTCGGATCGATCTGTGGATTTGGTGAGTTTTTCGTGGTTTTGGTCCATAGATCTGTTTTTGGAGTCGATCTATAGCCCCTGTTGTTCCTAGCCCAGCCTTTCGGTCAGTTTTCCACGAATTTGAGGTTTGTGTCAAGTGGATCTCGTTTTCGTTCTTGTTCTGTGACCAGCGGTACTACCGGTCGGGCAGGCGGTACTACCGCCGTCAGATTACCGACTGCCGGGAGGTACTACCGCCACCACGTAAACTTTTTTCTTATCTCTTGACGCCTCATTTTCGTTTGCTGACTTTTCCCCTTTAGCTTGTTCGTGTTTCGCGTGTTTGTCGCCATCTTAACACAAGCTTCCGCATCAAAATTCTCCCGCGCTCATCGACACCGCGACACTCGAACATCATCCCCACAACGGTTGCAAGTCGTCAACAATACCAAAGGTATAACTTGCGCCACTTTGACAACCCCATATCTTCCTTTGTGTGTATCTATCCTATGAGAGCAACTCATTTTGTGTTTGTCCAAGCATTGTGCACTTGCCTTCGGAAAGTGAGAGTGTGAGGAAAAATACAAAAGCTAACATAGTAGCATAGAAAGGGAGAAAAAGGAAAAGGAATAAAAAAAGAGAGAAAAAGAAAAAGATACATAGTCTCCCAATACAAAGAGAATACCAAGCTTGTAAGCCAAGAAAGAGAGAAGAAAGAGCGCACCAAGGCAAGTGCACAAATCTATTGCTTATTCTCTTTTGGCAAACGAGTTGTGATCTCTCCTTGAGTTGGCACGACATCCGAGCGTAGTCTTCGTTAGGACCTTTTGTGCTCATTTTCATAGTCGTGCTAACCCCTGCTTTTTCTCCACGTGTGTGTTTTCCGTGTTTTGGTTCTTTACCACATAGAACAATAACCTTTTGCTTGGATCGTTTCGTTTGGTTTTCCACAATCCTAACCTTCCACCAAAAGCTTTTGAGAGTTGTAGCATATTTGTGTGTGAGTTTATTGCCCATTTCACTTTGCACGCTGTTCGCTCATTTGTGTGGCAATTGGTTTGCTATAATCTCCAAGGTGAGGTAAAAGGCTAACCTCCGCACTTTATTCTCCATATACAACCCTTGTTGGCTTTTCATCATGGATGTGCATGGAGAGCCATCCCAACCACCACAACCTCCGAGGATGACACACAATTCATGACAAGATGGGACCATTGGAAGGTCCGAGGAGAATTCAACTACTGCTAGAAGCTCTTGAGCGCGCCAAGACGAACAATTTAGCGAGACCCGTGGAATTCAAGAACATCGACAACCGCTCAAGAAGTCCGTACAAATGCATGCCATGCAACACAACCACGGTCATCAAAATGAAGCTCTTGGTCGTGAACTCGCCTCAACGGATGAGAAGCTTCAACGCCTCATTGATGGACTAGCAAGGCCACGCTCGGGCAACTCAAGCTCATCTCGGCACTCCTCAAGTGAATCAAGTGCACCTCGCCACACGCTTCAAGGCACCGGATGGACCCGTTCTTCAATCCATGAGCTCTTCGCAGCCAGTACCATCTCCGACACGCCGCAACGCCAAGATCTGATGGTGACCTCTCCGCAAGACCGCCACGACGTGAAGCGAACCGGCCACAACCAAGGGCACTTGTCATTCAACAAGAACAACCTCACATGGACCACCAAGGCCATCGTCGTCGACATGTTCCTTCAACAACAAGTGAAGCATCAGAAGAGGACGAACAAGATCACCGTCGACGTGAAGCACTCGAAGATCCTCCAAGGCGTCATCATCGACATGATCGCCCACGCCGGCACCATGATGGTCATGACGAGCCCCTCCACAACAACAAGAAGAAGAGCGTTCCATTGCGCATGCGCGCTCGACGCCCTCCTCGCCATTGTAGCGCAAGACAACGCCTCGCATCAATCGCGACAAGAACAAGAGCAAGCGCCCAAGCTCGTCGTGAGGACCATCAACCTCCTCCTCGCCCTCAATCAGCCAACAAAACGAGCAAGCTCCCAAGCTCGCTGTCAAAACCAAGTTCCACCACCAAACGCGCACCTCAACAACCGCAAGAGTAACGCAACCATCACCAAGCAAGACATGAGAGCTCGATGATGATGACCGCCAAAATCATGGCAACCGCCAGAATCGAACCGCAATGGAGAAGAAACTTTCGCAAGCTCAAATTCCCCATGCCCAAGTTCACCGGTTCCAATGAACCCGAGGAATATCTCTCGTGGGAACTCAAGGTCGACAAGATCTTTCAGATGCACAACTATAGCAATGAGAAGATGATGGCCATGGCATCCTCGAGTTTGATGAGTATGCCAACCTTTGGTGGAATAAGTCCAACTCGCCAAGCAAAAATAAGAGCCTCCAATCGCAACTTGGCAAGATATGAAGGCTCATATGAGATCCCGCTTTGTTCCTTCACACTACACGCTGCATTCTCTTCAACAAGCTTCAAACGCTTAGTCAAGGGACAAAGACCGTGGAAGAGTACTTCAAGAAAATGGAGCTCAACATGATCCGTGCCAACATTGAAGAGCGTGATGAACAAACAATGGCACGCTTCCTCAATGGCTTGAACCATCCCATCAAGCGCATCACCGAGTTCCAAAAGTACAAAAACATGGTTGAGCTTGTGCACATCGTGATCAATGGCCGAAAGGCCAAGTGCAAGAGGACATCAAGTACAACAAGACAAAGACGTACTTCACCTACAAGCAAGCACCAACCACTACCCCAACGACACCAAGTGGAAGCTCCTCAAGTACCACCAAGCTTCCTTCTGCCAACTCTCCTCAAGGAAAACAGCCCCAAGTGGCAAATACACAAGGGATGATCAACCATTCAATGGTGAGTACTACAAGTGTGGAGGCAAAGGGCACAAGTCGAACGTATGTGGAAACAAGAAAGTTTTGTTCATCCATGACAACGGCGATGAAGAATACTTGAGTGAAGAAGAGTTTGATGCAAGGGTCAAGGAAGCCATGGCAAGGCAACATTTGAAGAGGACCAAGAACTTCTTGTGTGTGAGCATGACGAAGTCCATCGCCAGGTCACAAGGGTCTTAACTACACAAGTCAATGAGAATGAGGACCAATGCTCAACATCTTCCAAACTCGTACAAGATCAATGGGAAGTCAATCAAAGTTGTCATCGATGGAGGGAGTTGCCACAATCTTGCAAGCACGGAATTGTGTGAGAAACTCAATCTCACCCTCCATCCGCATTAACACCCCTACCATATACAATGGCTAAGTGACCAAGGATCCGCTAAGATCAAGCACACCGCCGGTAACGCTCTCTATTGGGCCATACAAGGACACGGTGGAATGTGACGTGGTCCCAATGACGGTTTGCCATATGTTGCTCGGAAGGCCGTGGCAATATGACAAGCGTGTTTTGCATGATGGTCACTCAAACAC
Organism: Avena insularis; assembly: GCA_023614405.1. Taxonomy (NCBI): domain Eukaryota; kingdom Viridiplantae; phylum Streptophyta; class Magnoliopsida; order Poales; family Poaceae; genus Avena; species Avena insularis. Next base: position 507,178 of record JAJUPC010000239.1, read on the forward strand.
TTATACCTTCAAATGGCTTGATAAAACTTGTGTGTTGCAACCAATGACTCCTAGCCAAATAATTCGGACAATGCAAAGGATTTAGCGAGGCGCAATACACAAAAACACCTTTGTGAGAAGAGTGGTGAGCGAGAGAACCACACCATAGTGAGTGAGAGCTACAAGCCAAACTCGAGTGGAAAACTAAGAGTGTTCTTCTTGCCACCAAAAGTGAGATGAGAGAAGTGCGGAACAATTCCATCCATCTTGCACTATGTCCTTGTATGCAAGGGACTAGCGCAGGAACTAACGACTTGACAAATGTTCCTCCTCCTTTGATGGCTATTTTGCAGAATTCCACGATGTATTTCCAAGAGCTTCCTCATGGCCTTCCTCCTCTTCGTGGAATCGAACACCAGCATCGACCTCATACCCTACGCCCACTTCCAAATCAAGGCCACAGATGCACAAACCCGAAGAGACAAAGGAGATCGAACGTCAAACCAACCAACTCGCCTCCAAAGGTTTGATCCAATGAAGCGACGTGAGCGCCACGTCCAACGATGCACTACATGTATCCAAGCTAAGTCTAAGTCCAACCCCTTTGGTCTTTATATGCCATTGCCTATTCCTCATGCACCTTGGTCGGACATTAGCATGGACTTTGTGTTAGGCTTGCCTAGATCTAAACATGGACATGACTCTATATGATGCAGCCCGTCCTACGGACGCACCTCCATCTACAACACCTAGTCCCCCAAGTGGACCATTGACTCGCCTGCCAAGCTCCTACAAGCCAAGGTTAACTCGCCCTTTCCTCATGTGATTTTGGTCTACCTTTGGATGGCTTGCTACTTCATGCATCTACGCTGTGTATCCTCGATATGAAGCAACACCACCACACCAAGCCACCAAGGAAGCAGGACCAGAGAAGAAGTCATTGAGTTTCTCACAGACCTGTAGAGTCTCCTGCATCAAGTCTCGGCCTCCCACACCGAGTATCTCGACCTTCCTCCGTTCAGATTGAGTCTCCGTCTGCACTGAGTCTCCTGGACCCATCCGCCTGTGCATGTTAAAGCCTTTTGGGCCCGCCCATGTAACCCCAATTCCGCCCAAACTTCCGCTTTATTCCAATTCATCCCTGTTTATGTGGTTGGCCTATATAGCCCCACCCCTCATATGTAAACCCTAGACTTGGATAATGATAGATTAAGACACCTTTGAGGATCTTTTAATCTATTGGTCTCATGCTCCTACCAAGGAGCACCTATTGTCCACCTCCTCTTGGATCTTGCCTAGTGCGCAAGTTGTACAAGGCCTTGGGTTCTCGGCTTTCGCTCCTGTCGCCAAGATCTCACCAAGCACCTCGTCCCCCGTTGTTGGCGTGGAGAGGGTCACGAACACCGATCCTAGAGATTATGTTGGACCTGCCGCCACCGGCGTGAGTTATCGGCGGTATCGTGTTTTGTGTGTGAGTTCATCGATCTTTGCGGCGGTGTTCGTGGATTTCGTCCCTTTTCCTCTTCCACTGCTTTCCCCTCGATCCCGCGGAGATTCGTGAAAGATCAGGCTACCCCAAGGGGTTTCCCCGTAACATCTTGGTATCAAGAGCAAGGTGGATCACGAATTTCCCCCCAATTTTTCTTCTATCCATCATAAATTGAAAATTTCCCAAAAACAGCCCCAATTTGCCTTTTGATCGATCTGTCGCTTTTGGAGTGTTATTTGTGGTTTTGATCCCACCAAATCTTGTCTAAGGTGTTGGTTCAGCTTTTGCCTGCTTCCCAGCCCAATTTTGGCCAAATTTTCGCGAATTTGAGGACTCTAGGCGTGGATTTCAAGAACACGAAGACATCCCACACCGGAGTCTCCGGCTCAGACACCGGAGTCTCCGTCATAACGGAGTCTCCGCCCCTCGACGCCTGCTTTTTGCCCATTTTCCTCTTTCGCATTGGCTAATCTATCCACTTGTTGTTTGTGTTCCGTGCGTGTCACCAACTAACAGATAGCTCAAGAACATCGCGCTCTTCGACACCATGGACCCCAAACTCTTCCCCGCCCCATCGACACAAGATCATCACCATCAACTACGGTATAACTGGTGTCAACCCTTGTAGCCATATCTTCCAGTGTGTGTACCTATCCTCTGAGAGCAACTCATTTTGTGTTTGTCTACATTGTGCACTTGCCATTGGAAAGTGAGAGTGTGAGGCAAATACAAAAGTTAACATAGTAGCATAGCAAGGAGAAAAAGGAAAAGAATCAAAAGAAGAGCCAAAAGAAAATAAAAAATAAAAAGATACATAGTCTCCAATACAAAGAGAGCATCAAGCTTGTAAAAAGAGAGAGGAAGAAGGCCAAGGCAAGTGCACAAATTCGTTGCTTACCCTCTTTGGCAAACGAGTTGTGGTCTCTACTATGCTATACGAAACCCGAGCGTAGTCTTCGTAGGCCATTTCGCGCTCACTTTCATAGTCGTATAACCCCATTTTTCTCCACGCTGTGTAGTCGTAGGTTCTCGCCACCTTTTGAGTCGACCTTTCCTTTGACTTGAGCTGCTGGATTTTCTCCACTTTTGACTATCCTTTCATGCTCGTTGGTTCTTTGGCTTTCCCACAATCCTACCCACCCACCAAAAGCTTTTGAGAGTTGTAGCTCCTTTGTGTGTGTGAGTTTCTTTGCCATTTCACTTTGCACGCTGTTCGCTCCTTTGTGTGGCAATTGGTTTGATATAATCTCCAAGGTGAGGTAAAAGGCTAACTCTACGCACCCTTACTCTCCATATACAACCCTTGTAGGCTTTGCATCTTGGACAGGAATGGCGAGCCGTCCCAACCACCACCACCACCTACGGAGGACGCATAATCCATACATGACAAGATGGGACCATTGGAAGGTTCGAGGAGAATTCAACTACCATTGTGAAGCCCTTGAGCTGCGCCAAGATGAACAATTTAGCGGCCCGAGTGGAGTTCAAGAACATCGACAACCGCTTCGAGGAAGTCCGGCCAAATGCATGCCATGCAACACAACCTCGGTCATCAAATGAAGCTCTTGGTCATGCCCTCGCCAACGGATGAGAAGCTTCAACGCCTCATTGATGGGTTGGCAAGGCCACGCCATGAGACTCAAGATCATCACGGCACTCCTCAAGTGAATCAAGTGCTCATTGCCACGCTTCAAGGCACCGGATGGACCCGCCTTCAATCCATGAGCTCTTCTCAAGCGGTACCATCTCCGCGACACGCCGCAACGCTGTTATGATGGTGACCTCCGCAAGACCTCCACGACGTGAAGCGGACCGCCACAACAAAGGGCACTTGTGCTTCAACAAGAACAACCTCACATGGACCATTAAGACCATCGCCATCGACATGTTCTTTCCACAACAAGTGAAGCTTCCAAGTGGAAGAACAAGTTCGACGCACGCTAAGCACTCAAGATCCACCAAGGCGCCTCCTCGACATGAACGCTATCGCCAACATGATCTAAACGACGAGCCTCCACATCAAGAAGAAAGAGAGCCCATTGCGCATGCGCTCGACGTCCTCCTCGCCACATGGCGAAGATAATGCTCCTCGCATCAACCACGCCAAGAACAAGAGCAAGATCCCCAAGCTCACCGTGAGGACCAACAACCTCCTCCTCGTCCTCAACCGCGCCAACAACCACAAGAGCAACACCACCATCAACAAGCAAGACATGAGAGCTCAGATGATGAAGATGGCCGCCAAAATCATGGCAACCGTCACAACCGGAACCGCAATGAGGAAGAAACTTTCGGCAAGCTCATGTTCACCATGCCCAAGTTCACCGTTCCAATGATCCCAAAGAATACCTCTCATGGGAACTCAAGGTTGACAAGATCTTCCGCATGCACAACTTTAGCAATGAGAAGATGATGGCCATGGCATCCCTCGAGTTTGATGAATATGCCAACCTTTGGTGGGAACAAGTCCAACTCGCTCGTGAATCAAAAGAAGAGCCTCCAATCTCAACTTGGCAAGATATGAAGGCTCATATGAGATCCCGCTTTGTTCCTTCACACTACACGCATGACCTCTTCAACAAGCTTCAAACGCTTAGTCAAGGAACAAAGACCGTGGAAGAGTACTTCAAGCACATGGAGCTCAACATGATCCGTGCCAACATTGAAGAGCGTGATGAGCAAACAATGGCATCGCTTCTCAATGGCTTGAACCATCCTATCAAGCGCATCACCGAGTTCCAAAGGTACAACAACATGGTTGAGCTTGTGCACATGGCATCAAAGGCCGAACGTCAAGTGCAAGAGGACATCAAGTTCAACAAGCCAAAGACATACTTCACATACAAGCAAGCTCCAACCACTACTCCGACAACACCAAGTGGAAGCTCCTCAAATACCACCAAGCTTCCTTCAAAGCCAACACTTTGATGGAGGGGTTAACTTTCGTGCCCGATCTTCACGGATCTCGTGGTCAAATCGAGGGAAAGGGAGAAGGTAGCGGAAGCGAACACACACCGCACAAGAACACGATGAACACACGCAAAACTCACACGATACAAGGACGATTGCTCCGAACGGCGCCACCGGTCCGATAGAATCTCGCAAGGAAAGATCGTCGACGTGTTCCTCAAATCCACATCGAGAGGGAAGAACACCTTGGGAGGGTCTTGACAACTTGAGACGAGACGCCGAACTCCAAGGCCTTGTTCAACGATGGATGCGTGATGCATAGTCCAATAGAGGTTGGTGACGATAGTCGGTCCCTTTGGATACGGGGATGAGGCAAAACTAGAGATTCCACAATGGGGGTTGTCTTTAGTCTATCATCTATGCCTAAGGGATACATGAAGGGGTGGGGGCTCTATTTATAGGCCAGCCACATAAACAGGGTAGTTTAGGATAAAACTAGGGTTTGACGAGCCAGAGGGTACATGGGCCGAAGCCCACCGGGCCAAGTGCCAGCCCATTGTGCAGGCCGGGACTCGGCAGGGGTCCGAGACCTTGCCCAGGCCGAGACTCTGGCCTGCCTCCGTGTCGCCTCCGGAGTGGCATTCTCGACTGCCCCCAAGTGGTTGCCGGTCGGTCCGAGGTAGGTCCCGAGACTGTGTAGCAGGGACCGAGACTCGTGTAGCAGACCGAGACTGTCAGAGGCTCTGAGACTCTGGTTCAGCTGGCTTCCTGGCTTCTCCTCTTCCAAGCCTCCGCCTTGTCGGGCTTGATGTCCCAAGCTTCCTCCCTTGCCTCCGCTTTGCTTGTGAACCTATCATGCATATGTGACGAGTATGAAGTAGCATACCATTCAATAGGGTAGGAAGTGGCGCATAGAGGAACTGGATTCACCTTTGGAGTCCATGATGACTTGAAGTTGGAGACCAAGATGGTAACGACTTAGGTCGGGCTACATCACACTTCCTCAAGGAAAACCGCCCCAAGTGGCAAGTACACAAGAGATGAACAATCATTCAATGGTGAGTGCTACAAGGTGGAGGCAAAGGACACAAGTCGGCCCTATGTGGAACAAGAAAGTTTTATCTATCCATGACAACGCGATGAAGAATACTTGAGTGACGATGAGTTTGATGCAAGGGTCATGGAAGCCATGGCAAGGCAACATTTGAAGAGGACCAAGAGCTACTCATGTGTGAGCATGACGCAGTCCATCGCCAGGGTCACAAGGGTCTTAACTACTCAAGCCAATGAGAATGAAGACCAACGATCAAACATCTTCCAAACTCGCGTTTATAAATAGGAGGTCCATCAAAGTTGTCATCGATGGAGGGAGTTGCCACAATCTTGCAAGCACGGAATTGTGTGAGAAACTCAACTCACCCTCCATCCGCATAAACACCCTACCATATCCAATGGCTAAGTGACCAAGGATCCGGCTAAGATCAAGCACACCGCCCTCGAACGCTTTTCAATTGGGCCATACAAGGACACCTGGAATGTGACGGTCCCAATGACGGTTTGCCATATGTTGCCTTTGGACGGTCGTGGTAATATGACAAGCTGCTTTGCATGATGGTCACCAAACACTTATACCTTCAAATGGCTTGACAAAACTTGTATGTTGCAACCAATGACTCCTAGCCAAATAATTGCGGACAATGCAAAGGTTTTAGCGAGGGCGTTAATACACAAAAACATCTTGTGTGAAGAGTGGTGAGCGAGAGAACCACACTATAGTGAGTGAGTGCCACAAGCCAAACTCGAGTGGAAAACTAAGAGTGTTCTTCTTGCCACCAAAAGTGAGATGAGAGAAGTGAACAACCCATCCATTTTGCACTATGTCCTTGTATGCAAGGGACTAGCGCATGAACTAATGACTTGACAAATGTTCCTCCTTCTTTGATGGCTGTTTTGCGAATTCGAGATGTATTTACCAAGAGCTCTCATGGACTACCTCCTTGATGTGGACATCCTACTATTGATACAACTGCTGTACCTACAAGAACACACATACAAGGACCCATCACAAGATCTCGTACAAACAACTTAACTATCGTGTACTTTCGCTTCTTGGAACTATTCCTCACATACATGAGAATATGATGCTGACTAAATCAGATGTATTTCTTACTCTTAGGAATGAGGGAACAAGCATGGATGAGAGGGACAAGCATTGGAGCATGGCCATGCATGGAGATGGCAGCAAGCATGTGGTGATCCAAGAGAAGGCCACGGATGAAGATTTCAGAACTTTGAGGCCACCATAATGAAGACAGAAGGCTTGGACGAAATATTCAAGATCAATACTTTACGAATTTGTCCATAGCTTAATATGGTGCTACGACACCTTTTATTTTGGGCCAGGCCCATGTAATTTTCGCATGCTTTTAATTATCCACTTTTTAGAGTCCGATTTGAGGAAAAGGACTTTAGGTTGGATTCGCCACCACTTCCATGGCTGGTCAAACCCCACCTTTTCGCCCTTAAATACTGATATGGGATCCCTTGTGGGATTGACCCTAGGGTGGCCCGATATTCACGGATTTGATGCGGGGAGTGAGGGGATACCCGATGAACTCTATGAACGCAACACAAATGCAAGTTAAAGATACATACTCACGCAAACACAACCCGATTCGACGGTTCGCTGGTCGAACAACCAATCCAATAGAATCTCATGAGAGACCGTTAGGTAGAATCACCAAAGGAGAGATCAGCAAGCGATGATAGAATCCAAATCAAAGGAGAGAGTAGCAACCAAGTAGAATCCCAAGGAGAGACCTAGCACTACTAGAATCCTTGATGAGGAGAGACCAAACACTGAGGAGGGTCTTGACGATTGGAGACGAACAACCAACTCCAAGGCCTTGTACAACTCATAGATTAACTATAGAGAGGGTTCCCATCTAGGGTTAGGCACAAGCCTTCATTCATCATCAACTCTAGGGTTTCAAGGAGGGGTGGGGCTTATATATAGGCCAGCCACGAGCTAGGGGTAAATAGGCATAAATAGGAAGTTCTGGGCTACATGGGCCAGGCCCAACTCGAGGCGCTGCAGTTCGACACACGCGTCCGAGACTCGGCAGGATGGCCGGAGACTCCGGGCCTGTCCCGAGACTCCTGGCCAATCTCCGTGTCGCCTCCGAGGGGCCTTCTAACTGCCCCTGGCGCTGGTTTGGGGGTTGCCGGAGATGGACCGGAGACTCGGTGGTGACCGAGATTCGGTCTGACCGGAGACTCCGCCAAGCTTCATCGCCTTTCTTGCGCTTCTCTTCCGTGCCTCCGCTTGGGGGTCTTGATCTCTGGGTCCTCTTGTCATCTCCTCTTGGTGTCATGGTCATGGTCTCGGTCATTGCATTGGCACGGTCTCAAGTAGGATTCCATTCACAAGATAGCCAAAGGAGGGTGGGGTATGGAAGGAGTTCACCTTGAGGGTGTGGTTGATGTAGCATGGTGTGGACCAATGGTGAATGCCATGTTGGCTACAACATCTCCCCGCTTCAAAACGAGTCGCCCTCGACGGGTTCCATCATCATATAGGGAGGAAGGTGCAAGGTCTTGAGTGGGTATGTTGTGGGGATCTCCTGTCGTAGCCTTGTTCAAATTGGTCAAGATCTTGAAGTTGAGCTTGCCATCAAGGTGTGGTTGGAGATCTTGTAGCGTGTTCCTTGTAGGAGGTAGGTGAGGTTGTGTATCCCAAAACCGACAACAAGGAGAACGCCATGTTGGAAGTGATAATTTGGCTTGGCCATAGGTTGTAGCACCAATGTCTTGTCTTTCCACTTAAAGTAGTATTGGTTGGAGGTACCATCATGTAGTGCACCTTGTCATATTGCCATGGTCTTCCAAGGAGCATGTGACACACGGTCATAGGCACGACATCACACTCGACGGTCTTGATATGGACCAATCTTGAAGGAGACGCTGACCTTGTGTTTGATTTGAATGGTGCCATTGTCATCAAGCCACTTGACATGATAGGGCCGAGGGTGCTCCATGTATGGTAACTTGAGTTTCTACAAAGGTCGATGCTCGCCAAAGTTGTGACAACTTCCTCCATCAATGATAACTTTATGGACTTGCCATCAATTCCGCTCGGGTTTGGAAGATGTTGAGGCGTTGATCCTTTCTAGGGATGGAGTTGGTCGCCAAAACTTGGGCGATGACGAGTGAGGGGCTTGAATCATGTTCACATAGAAGCGTGTCCTCATCTTGCATTGGCGGCATCCTTTGTGATAGCTGCCTGGTCATAGCTTCATATTCATCTTCGCCACTTGAGTATGTTGCGCCTGCTCTCATCCGTTAGCATGACTTTGTGTTGATGCACTATAAGACTTAGGCCCTTTCTCCACACTTGTAGCAAAACTACTTGACTTTCCGTTGTTGTGTTGGAGGAGGTGCCATAGGTGTCTTGGATTGCTTGGAGGAGCTTGTTGTTTGGTTTGTTGGCTTGAGGGGCTACTCGAAGTTGAGTGAAGCTGGCACGCCTTTGCTTCTCATAAGCATGTTCCTTTTCAAGTGGCGCCTTGGTTGCTTGGTGAAGAAGGTTCACGAGAGTCTTGTAAGGTTGGAAATCGACTATCTTATGACATGCAAGCTCAAACCGTTGAGGAACTGTATATTGTTTGCTCTTCGAAGTTCCTTCACATCGGCTCATCATAGTCATCTCCATCTCCTTATAGAACTCTTCAATTGTCTTTGTGCCTTTGCTTCAAGTTTTGTAGCTTGTCAAGAGGTCTTGGCGATAGTGCTCGGGGACAAATCTTGCATACATCACATTCTTCATCTCGTCCAAGTGGTGACCGGTGGCTCTTCTTGCTTCTCACGATTGCTTTGGTAGTCTTCCCACCAAACATTGGCGAGTCCTCAAACTCAAGGGATGCCATTGCCACTTTCTTCTCTTCGAAAAGTTGTGGACTGGAAGATCTTGTCGATTTTGAGCTCCCATTCAAGGTATGCATCGGCATTTTCTTCTCCTTGAACTTGGGCATAACGAACTTGAGCTTCCTAAACTTGCCATCATCACGCCATGGTGGTTGTTGCGACGTTCTGTGTATACTTGCGTCACTTGGAGGGCGGCGGCGGAGGAGGAGGTTCTTGATTGCCTTGAGGTTGTTGTGGGGTTTTCTTGATGATGCTCAAGTTCTTCTTCGCTTTGGTCGGCATCATCGACGCTCATAGCTTGACGGTGTCGATGGTGTCACAGTTGCATGTCGGTTATTATACGAGATCGGCGTGCGCATCCTCATCATCATCACTTGTGTCCCATACCGTTCTTGATTTTGTTGACGTTGCTCGTGGTGGTCATGAGGAGGATGACGATCGCCGATCATTATGGTTAGCTTCATATTGGCGTTTCTTGAGGTTGTCGACGTCGATGATTGCTTGGTGGTGGTGGACCATGCTCTTGTCGTTGTTGTTGAGGTTGGGGAGCATTTGGGTCCACCGCTTGAGGGCTTACAATGATTCAGCTTGGGTCCCCATTATGGTGGTGGGCTTCTCCGCCGGGAGGTGACCTTGAAGACTCGCCATGTCGATTTTAGAGCGCGTATGAGGAACTGACGAGCTTGAGCGATGAACGTGTTTGCCAAGGTTGGCAATAGCTTGGTGAAGAGCTTGAATTGAGCATGGTGCTCCTCTTAACGCTAAGCCGCCACGGCACTCAAATTTCGAAAGTATCATTAAGACTTGCTCAAGTCGCCAAATTGATTGTTGAATTCTTGCTATGCCCATAAATTGTGGCGCGGCAAAGCCATCTTGGTTGTTGAAATTGCTGTCTCCACTAGCTCCACTGCCCTAGACATGGTGCACAAACACACTTGATGGATATGGTGAGATTGGTGAATGGTATCATTACCTTGCCTCACCGAGTCAACGATTGAAAGATTAGAAGGCCAAGAGCAAAGCTTAAAAGCTGCACACAAGACACACACACACACAAAGGCCTATGGTGGTAGGTTAGAAAGGTGGATAGAAATGGAACAACCAAAAGAAAAGGATATTGTCAAAAGTGGGTAAAATCCAACAAAACAAAGTCAAAGGAAAAGGTCAAAAGGGTGATTTAGAACCTATGACTATACACACATCGGTGGAGATTAATGTGGCTAGTACTGACTCATTTATGAAATGAGCAAAGAACAAAATTGGACCTAATTTAAGACTAATGCTCGTGTCGTGCCAACACTAGGAGAGACCGTATCTGCTCAAGACAAGGTTGAGAAGAAACGGATTTGTACGCTTGCCTTGCTCTTGCTCGCACTCTTGCTTAGAAGCTTTGGACCTCTTTAGCCATTGGTATCTTTTCCTGTTTCTTTTGCTTAGAAGCTCCTTTTTACACTATTGAGTCAATGTTGCTATTGCCTCTATATCATGACTATGCAAGAGCAAGCTTACAATGCTTCTAAAACATAGGAGGGCTATTCGATAGGTTAGGTAATACACACAGTGAAGAAGAGGGTTAGCCAAGGTTGTGCAAGTGATACCTTTTGGTGATGTTGAACTTGCAATTGTTGAAGGGATGGTTCGAGTTCATGTGTAGATGTTTTGCATAAGGTGTCATATGCGCATGGAAGCTTGTTAGTTGATGTACACTCAGCCAAAACACAAACACACAAAGGAAATTAGCCAAAAAAGGAAAAGGGTCAAATTTTTTTAGGGCCGAGACTCGGTATTGGGGCCGGAGATTCCGTGGTCCGGAGACTCCGTGATGACCGGAGACTCTGGTCTGGTTCCATAGACGACAAACAGCTCATGCTCGGTGAGCGGAAATTCGCCCTTTAACCTCAAATCCGTAAAATTTCAACCAAATTCTAGGAACGCAGGGCAAAGGTAAACCAAATCCAAGGACAAGTTTCTAATGGATCAAAACCACAATCAACTCACCAAATCAAGAGATCGATCCAAAAGCAAATTGGGGCTAATTTTTTTTGGTATTTTGGAATTTATGGTGGATATGGGGAACGGTCAAATCCAGGCAACCAAAAGCTGCTGATACCAGTTGATATGGGATCCCTTGTGGATTGACTAGGGTGGCTCGATCTTCACGGATTTGATGCGGGGAGTGAGGGGATACCCGATGAACCTGGCGAACGCAACACAAATGCAAGGTAAAGATACAAATGACACGCAACACGTTAAATGACAACCTGTGATGTAGCCGACCCACGGTCGTTACCACATCATGGTCTCCAATTTACGCCAAGTCGCCATGGACTCCAAAGGTGAACCTGCTCTCTACATGCTGTAGCCCACTTCCTACCCTATTGAATGCAGTATGCTACATTCATTCCGGCCAAGCATATGCATGATAGTTCACACCGATAAGCTACAAGTAATTTGGAGGCAAGTGGAGGAAGTTCTTGACATCAAGCCCCAATAAGATGGAGGCTTGAAGAGGAGACTAAAATATTAAGAAGCTCAAGAAGCCACGGTTGAATCCACCGGAAAGTTCTCCGGCCCACACCGGCAGCCCTCTCTCCTGGCCCTCGCTAATCACCGGAGTCTCCGGCTCCCTACACACCGGTAGTCTCCTGACTCTACCTCGACTCGACCTCCAAGCAACCTACCGAGATACTGAATGCCACTCCGGGAGATTACACCGGAGACAGACTGGATTCTCCGGCCTAGACCGAGTCTCTCTGACTCCCACACTGGAGTCTCCGGCCTTCACGATGGGGTCTCAAGGCACACACAATGAAGGCTCTCAACACATGTACCTCTCTATCTCTGGCCCTAAAAACCTAGTTTTATCCTAAACTACCCTTTCTGGGTTATGTGGCTCAGCCTATAAATAGAGCCCCACCCCTTCATGTATCCTGGAGGCATAGATGATAGACTAAAAGACAACCCCCATTGTGGAATCTCTAGTTTTGCCTCATCCCCTTTACCAAGGGGACTGACCATCGCCACTAACCTCGATTGACTTTTTAAACATCACGATCCATCGCTGAACAAGGCCTTGGAGTTCTAACGTCTGCCTCCAAGTTGTCAAGACCTCCCTAAGGTGTTCTTCCCTCTCCGAAATGTGGATTTGAGGAGCATGTTGACCGATCTTCCTCATGCTAGGATTCTACTCCACCGTGGCACACCGCTTGGGGAGCAATCGACCTTTGTATCGTGTGAGTTTCTTAAGTGTTCATCGTGGGTTCTTCATGAGGTGTGTTCGCCTCCGCCACCTTTCCTCCCTTTCCTCGCTTTCTCCCATCGATTTGACCACGAGATCCGTGGAAGATCAGGCACCCAAGAGGTTAACCCTCCATCATCCGTATCAGCAGCTTTTGGTTGCCACTTGATTTATCTTCGATTTGGTCTTTTCCATAAATTCGGAAAAATTCACCAAAAACAGCCCCAATTCGTGGTTTCTCGGATCGACCTGTGATTTGAGTGCGTTTTGGTAGGTTTCATCCATGGATTACTTGCTAAACTAGTTGATCTACCTTCCCGCGCTCCTGCATGGGCTCTAATTCCTTGATTTCCCCATCAACTGAGGTTTTGGTCTCGAAGCTTCTCACACGAAAACGCCGCTCCTGCTCGAAGTTCGACGCCTAGAACCGACTTTCGACGTGAGTTCCGCCCATATACCGAGAGTCTCCGGATTTTTTGTTTTCTGCAAGACGAAGTCTCCCATCGGACCGCCAGACCGAGTCTCCGCCTCCTCGCAGCAGTAAAAAACTGCAACACGGTTTCTCGAAAGTAATAACTTTGTAGCATTTCAACCTGGATTTGGTGGTGTTCTTTTAGCCTCACAAGCTTCGGTGAGTGAGAATGGGAGCACCATCATCATCCTAAGCGTTGTTCATGCTATGCGTACTCCATCCAAATTCCGGAGCAAGGAGGAAGCTAACAATAAGGGTGAAGCCTTCGCTGGATTAAAGGTATAAACATTCCAGCGATTTTCCCACTTGCATTCCTTTGTAGAACTCCCTAACTATCTTTGGCGAGCAACAAACACCTATGGCTGAGACTAGTTCCTCTTATGATTGCTTTCACTATGAACATTTGATACCTTGTAGATTCTGGAGCAAACATTGCTAGAGCGCTATCTCATATAGTTATCTTGTATAGTTGTTGGCACAAGGAAGAGGCAAGTGAAAAAGAAAAGAGAAAAGAAAAATAGAAAAGGAAAAGAGGAAAGAAAAGAAAGAAATATACATGTGCCCCATAGAATAGGGAAGCCGCAAGCTCGATGAACATCATATAGGTGGTACTTATTGTGCATATCTTGTAGCCCACCAATTAATCGTGCAATTTAACCATAGCGATGCCTCCTCAGTACTTGTGTGACACGAAGCTTATAGTCTCTCTCGCTTAGGTAATCATTTGGTTCTCTAGCTCACTTTCTCTCCGTCGCATTGACAAATCCCATTTATCCCCACCGTGTGTTTCTTGTACATATTTCTATCTTGTGGATCGACTTGTTTAAAGCTTTGTGATCATTGTGGTTCTTTACTTCAGCCAATACAACATCTGGATTTCGGTATTGGTTCTTGACATGCCATTTTTCATACCTATCCACCAGGCCTCAGTGTGTGTGTATGTTTTTGCTAGTAGTTGATTTTGTGTTCTATGTGAACTTCACTTTGCTTGGTTTATTGCTCTCAAGTGTGGGCCACTTGCAATGATAATAATGATCTTCCCAAGGTAAAGTAAGGTCTGACGTTGTATCCCAATCAACTCCCACTACCACTTCCATATACACCGCTTTTGGTCTGTAGTATCATGTCTAGGGACCCGGAACCCAGGATGATATCTATGAAGAATCATGATGAGCCACCATGACTACGACTCCACAAGTATAGAGGACATGACCAGCACAACATCGGTTAATGGTTCAAGATGTTTTGAGGAATCTTAGCACTACCGGGCCGACAACTACCCACATGCATGGAATATGGAGTACGACATCAACTATGGTCTTCGCCATGGAAGTTTTGAGATTTGCACTATTAATGGCTCACATGCTTGAGTGATATGGAGTACTTCATACCAACAATTACTCCCCACATGGATTTACTTTGTATTTACATCGGCGATGCCCGCCGAGCATGAGGACACTAGAACTCTGATTTAGCTTGATGGCTCCCTCCACTAGCCATGAAGAATTCCTCCACCACGAGGGAGATGAAAAGCCCATCACAAGTGAAGCTGGAGGCGACCATCAAGAATCCATGACCTTCAAGGCCGTGCGTAATACACCAAAGGCACCACCTTACTCTGCTGATCCACCTCCATGCATAAGTTCCACCACCTTCAAGGCCAGTTACCACCATCGACAAGGCATCAGGCCACTCACCTAGATGGCTTCAGCTCCACCATATCTCCAAGGGCGCCAAGTTACATCACCCAAAGGCGCCAAGCTCCAACTCCTTCCAAACAAGAGTACGCCCAAACATCATATACATCAAGAGGCTAAGAACAAGAATTTATTGACAAACATTCCTCCCCATGACATCGCTTACCATAAAGAGGATAGCAAGATATCACAAAGGTATCTTCGTCACCAAGACGAAGAATTCGGGATGAGTACCAACTTATAATGCTTCAACTAAGTTTCAAGAAGGTACCACAAGCAGCAAGAAGAGTGCTACA